>JANAVB010039220.1:6467241-6509741 GCA_029216955.1 Iris pallida
CGTTAGATAAGTAAAACAAACATGCTCAGGAGATAGCAGGTACTGGAGCTAGACAAGACTTAGACAAGGCTGGACACCATCTATTCGCAATCGCCAAAACATACTACGGCTTACTACTTTAACTAACTAGGGTTATCACAAGCCTAATTACTAACAAGATACAAGTGAGAAACTTCCAGTCCCAAGCCCTGCAGACTATCCAGTTATCCTTCCGCGGGTTGAGAGTTATAGGTGGGTACATTGCCCGGGAGACAAATGTACCCTTAGGTGACTTAGAGGGTGCAACACATGACAGTGTGCTGGAAATGTGCTCTACTCGTCGGCAAGCTACAAGTCCATTAAAGCGCCCAAATAACGAGATTGCCTGTGACTGGAAATTCTCCATGTTCTACTTTGATCTAATCATTAGCCTAATCCAATTTAGCGCGAGTCCCTGGCCGTGGTACCCAGGAAGTCACGTCCTAGACATGATGCGAGACAAGACAAGTGGATTGTACAAGAAAGCAAGCAGGAGCACCCACGGTGTCAGGGCAAGTCAAGTCAAGTCAAGTTAGGAGTGCGCCGCCACGGCCACTATCAAGTTATCAAGATAAATCATGTCAGGGTGCTTGTTAGGAGTGCACCACTACGGGTCACTGTCATGTCAGGTTGGTCATGTCAGGAGTGCACCACTACGGGTCACTGTCGTGTTATGCTAGGTCCTTGTCATACTATGCCAAGTACAATAGTCAAACCAAACTTATTAAGTAAAATCAAGTTCATAACAAAAGGCGTAAGGATATAAAATGGACATAAAATCTAATAAAATACCAATATATATAGGGATATAGAAGAGCCAAGCTTAAAGAAATAACCAAAACTCCAAAAGCCAATGGATTGCACAAGGGGTCAGGGAGTTGGATTGCGCAGGTGTCAGTTGCGCAGGGTGCCAAGTGCGCAGGGGCACAGGGCACAGGGACAGATTACGCATGAACAGACTGCGCAGAAGTGAACTGCGCATGGGTGGATTGCGCAGGAACAGACTGTACAGGAGTCAACTGCGTATGGGTGGATTGCGCAGGGGTTACTTTGCGTATGGCTGGCTTGCGTATGGATGGCTTGCGCCAGCGCAATCCAGCGCAGCGCAAAGCACTGGCTGAGGTCATGCGCAATCGGCCCTGCGCTAAAGAGCAAAAGCCGGGGGTGCGCAATCGGCCATGCTCTAAAGAGCGCAAGGCAGAGGGATGTTCTTCCTGGCCGAGAGCAGGTCCAAGAACACCAAGAACTTCAATTCTTCGTAACCTTGCCAAATCAAAACCAAATCTAGATTTTCAAAGTTCTAACTTGAGTAAAATCGAATTCTCTTCCACATGAACATCAAAACATGCAAAAATTGAAGTTTAATAGATCAAAACCAAGGATTTTCAAAAATGGTTAAAACCTAGATCTAGAAGAATGAAAGCTCCAAATCACAAAATGTCAAGTTCTAAAGTTGTTCTCCATGGCCTAATCTAGTTAATGGACAAATAAAAAGTGGTACTTATTTGATGGCAAGGTGCACTTGCCTATAGGTTGGGGAGTTGTGTAGAGGAAGGAAGAAGAAGAAGAAATAAATGAAAATAATGAGGAGAGAGAAAAGTAGGTGGGGATTTATGAGGGTGGTTGTGATGGAATGGAGGTGGAGAATAGGCTAAGGTGTTCCACTCATGATGAACCAAACCAAATCAAACCAACTCCACAAAATAAAACCAAGCCATGGTCCAAAACCCATTTACGAGAACCCGAATCTACAAGTCGAGAAAATAAAATACGTGCCAAAAATCAAATTACGAGTACAAATACGAAATACAGGAAATGGGGGTGACAGTCTGTAACTCACTAAAGGTTCGGGAAACAAAGAGAAGATGCATACGAACGAGATATACACCAACAAGAAGAAGAAAAAGGATTGATAGAGAAACTCCTGATCATTTTTGAATTCAAACAAACTTGGGATTTGCGATCCCAGGTAAGATTGGTTCAGGATCATGGGATCTTTTCTATCAGATAGGAAGGGCTGTTGCACAAAATATACTTCTAAGTAATTGCTCCATAGATCATATATCTATCTATATGAAGAAGAAATCATGTAAGGAATGGGGATTACTATTTGTACAAATGGTACTTCGAACTTGGAACGAGCATGAAAAAATTAACGATACTTTTTATCTTTTGAGTTCTTCTGCCGGATCGGTCGCTCAAGATCTTTGGTCTTCACCCGGACCCGATGAAAAAATGGGATCACTTCTTATGGATTCGTTGAGAATGATTCGGATCTAGTTCATGGCCTATTAGAAGTAGAAGGCGCTCTGGTGGGATCCTCACGGACAGAAAAAGATTGCAGTCAGTTTGATCATAACGAGTGACATTACTTCTCGGTCCGAACCAAGGAATCAGTTAGATATGATGCAGAATGGATCTTGTTCAATCGTTGATCAGAGATTTTTATATGAAAATATGAATCGGAGTTTGAAGAAGGGGAATGAGCCCTTGAACCGCAATAGATAGAGGATTTATTCAATCACATAGTTTGGGCTCCTAGAATATGGCGCCCTTGTGGCAATCTATTTGATTGTATCCAAAGGCCTAGACTGGAACTCATAGGGATGAAAATAGATTTATGGATGGAATCAAATATGCAGTATTTACGGAAAAAAGTATTCGGTTATTGGGGAACAATAAATATACTTCTAATGTCGAATCAGGATCAACTAGGACAGAAATAAAGCATTAGTCGAACTCTTCTTTGGTGTCAAGGTAATAGCTATGAATAGTTATTGACTCCCAGGAAAGGGTAGAAGGATGGGACCTATTATGGGACATACAATGCATTACAAACGTATGATCACTACGCTTCAACCAGGTTATTCTATTCCACCTTATAGAGAAAAGAACATAAAGCAAAATACTTAATAACACGGCGATACATTTATACAAAACTTCTACCCCGAGCACACACAATGGAGCCGTAGATAGTCAAGTGAAATCTATTCCACCAAAAAATTTGATCTACGGACAGCATTGTTGTGGTAAAGGTCATAACGCCAGAGGAATTATTACCGTTGGGCATAGAGGGGAGGTCATAAGCGTCTATACCGTAAAATCGATTAAAAAAATTTGCAATCAAAACAACATAAGAAGCTGTGGACAATTTTTGAATAAGGAAAAGCATTTTAATATGGATGCAAATAAATTAATCAAATTCAAATTGTTTCTTTAGCCCAATTATCGATAAGAAGATTTAGCTTGTATGAATCGGTATTGGTTTGATACCAATAATGGCAGTCGTTTTAGTATGTCAAGGATACATATCCACGATTCTGAATTAGTTAATTCAGTACAGAATAAGTTAATAGTAAGTACATTTTCTATGTATCACATGACATAGAAAGTCAAAAGAAAAATATATGAAGAAAAAACAAGATGTTTCTTTTGTCCCTTCCAGGCGATCGAAAAATAAATAAATGGTTGATATATTCAAGATAATTACGTATTTACAAAATATTGTCTCAATTCATCCTATTTCATCAGATCCGGGATGTGATATGGTTCTGAAGGATGAACCGGATATGGACAGTTCCAATAAGATTTCATTCTTGAACAAAAATCCATTTTTTGATTTATTTCATCTATTCCATGACCGGAACAGGGGGGATACACGTTACACCACAATTTTAAATCAGAAGAGAGATTTCAAGAAATGGAAGATCTATTCACTCTATCAATAACCGAGCCGGATCTGGTGTATCATAGGGGATTTGTCTTTTCTATTCGTATGTACGGCTTGGAGGGAGATCTTTCATATCTTTCGAGATCTACCCTACAATATGGGGTCAAAAAGCCAAAATAAGTGATTCATTTTTAGCCCTTATAAAAAGAAAACTGATTCTGGAACCTCTTTCACGCTCATGTCATTTCGAGGCACTGCAGAAGAAAAACTACAAAATTGATCCAATTTCGTATCGATTAGTTAACATGTTGGTTAACCGTATTCTGAAACACGAAAAAAAATTATTGGCTTATCAAATTATCTATCGAGCCGTGAAAAAGATTCAATAAAACAGAAACAAATTCACTATCTGTTTTACGTCAAGCAATACGTGGAGTAACTCCCGATATAGCATTAAAATCAAGACGTGTAGGCGGATCGACTCATCAAGTTCCTATTGAAATAGGATCTACACAAGAAAAAGCACTTGCCATTCGTTGGTTATTAAGGGTATCCCGGAAACGTCTGGGGTCAAAATATGGCTTTCAAATTAAGTTTCGAATTAGTAGATATGTAGCCTTATTCACTCATCCCTAAGGCTTTCAAAGCATAGACGGAGGATAAAATGACTCAAAAGAAGAAGGGAAGCCCCTACTGAGGGTTCTGTTAAAGGCAGGGTTAAAGACCTTTATGGTCCGGCTGGAAGGCAAAGGCCTACTTTCGTAGAGGAAGTTGAAACTCGACCGGGGTAAGGAATAACAAGAAACTAAAAAAAAAGGGAGCAGCATTTTTGTTCTTTACCATATATACATATATTTTTACCTATCTCCAAAAAGGGGGATATCTATACATCTAGATATCTAGATGAATAAATATGTATCGTGCTCTAGACTTTTAACGAATATGTATCCAGACCCGTCTCAATGTATTTGTATGAGGTATGAATATCTATTCGATATATTATTCACATGTCAGGAACCAGATGTGTGACACGAGGATTTTCAGTCCTCTGCTCTACCAACTGAGCTATCCCGACCTTTTATCGTGCACCATCCTAGTCACGTACTTGTATCTATGTAAATTAAAGAGACTACCAAAGCATTAACAAATTTGGCATAGTCCCTGTAATTTTTTAGTTTTAGATCTTCATTCAAAAAGAAGACTTTCTTTGTAAACGTAAGGATAAGGATATGGACTGTGAATGATTCAATAATGGGAATTACTTGCCCATACATGTTCATTTGTATAGGTATCATATCTATCCAAACCAGATTAGGATAAGATCCAAAGATTTTAGTTCAATGAGGTCCATTATGCTGTGTTTCAGGTTCATCTATTAATTCAGAAGTCTTTGACCGACGGCCACGTGGCATGTGGGTTGGACCACACTCACCATATATAAAGGAAAATGAAAGCTTTTCTGAAGGGTTGTGTCTTCTGTCCCTTAACATTTCCACCGTCATGCTCGATCCCGACTTAGCTTCGAACGGTCGTTGGCCTTGCATAAGTCGACTGTTGGTTGTGGATCCCTCGTTCCAAGAAGCTGTATCCTTATAGAAGAAATGTTGCTGAGTTCTGAGATGCACTTGAGCGCTTGGCGTAAGGAGTTCGAATTGAACAACATCTTGGAGGTCTTCGAGATCAAAGCTTTCGATTTGGATTGATTGCCAATTCGAAGAGCCACCAGTTGTGCTCTGCCTTGCTCAATGTCGGTGGCACAGCCTGTGATGTGGACTGAGTTCTCGCTCGGGCTAATAGCTGCTCAGGAAGTGGCTCGTTCTGACAGTGCTGCGTGTTTGGGGGGCTGCGCGTCTGTGAAGATTAACCCCCTTGTAGAGCACCTGTGAAGATTAACCCCCTTGTAGTGAAGATTAGCCATCTTGTAGATTTCTATGTTCTTTAGTTTTTTTTCATGATGAATCTGTAATAGATTCTTGTAGGCATGATTTAAATAAAGAAGCTCTTTTCTTGTAATCATGACGAATCTGTAATAGATCCTTGTAGGCATGATTTAATAAAGAACTCTTTATGAACTGTGGTTTCTGATTTTCTGTCTGCACTTTTGGGTACCTACGCTTTTGTGAAGCTTTGTGTAGTGAGAACACTACCTGCGCTTTTGATATGTCTGTGCTTTTTCAATGCTTCTACAACAATAGAGTTGAACCATGAAAGAATTGGGCCAATAGATGTTGGAAAATAGTCCTAATGAGTTCTAAAAATCAGTGGAAATTCTATATGAAATCTATGGTAATAGAGATGATTTCTGAAAATGGGATCATCCTCTAAGATTTTAAATAAAGCCAAAATTTAAATCAAAATCAAGATAATTTTCGATAAAGTTGTCAATGACGATAAGTGGGCAATCATGGTATATAACATGGATATAGTCTCAATAGTATCGGGAAACCATACATATCCGTAGTCACTTTGCCTAGAGTTCATCTATCGTTAGTATGCATTTAGTTGTAGTGTACCTTTAGTTCTCTGACTGACTCAATAATGATAAATTACCAAATATTTTATCAACTTTATCCAATATTATCGGAACAACTCAAGAGCTCAAAATTATGCTTTTAGGACATAGCCTCAATAATATCCGAGAGCCTATAAATATCATAAATTACTTCGACTTATAGCCCATGCCTCGCCAGTGTGCAGTTGGCTGCAGTAAACCCGCAGTCTTCATAATCTAGGAAAATGATTGCAGTGCGCATCTGCCACGACATAGTTGGCCGTCGAATATTTTCTCAATTTTATCCATAGAAATTCCAAAGGAGTTTCTAAAAATTCAAACAAGTCCCAGTTAATCATGATTGGAGAAGATGTAGATATCTATTCTTCTACTATCGATGCTTGAGAATCAAATGATCGATTACCAGAGGAAAGGATTGAGGTGAACAAAGGGAAGTATCTGCTCTTAGACCTTTCTCTATTTCGATAATTTTCAGAAAACCTATAGACTTTGAATCGATCAAATACTGACCGAATAATTGAGTTGTCTAAAAATAAAGGGAGTGAGGATTCAGGTGGCTTTAATAATATCTTTGGCATCTTTTAGGAAAATCTTGAGCTATAATGGAATCATGTTGGAAAATAATTCCTTATAGTCAAATAAAGTCAAATTGTAAATCGACAAAATCAACAAAGAAATCCGAAATAGGTTTAAAAAGTATGATTTCAAGATGGAAGAAAATAATAAAAATATTTCGGCTCTGGAAATTACTTAGGGAATATTGATCTACATCTGAATGATTTTGGTGAAATAATTCCTTATGGTCAATAAAAAGGTTGGAGAATTCAAGAGTTAAGTTGGGCTAAATAGCTAGTACATGGGTTCTATAATAGAATATTTGAATTGGTTCAAAAGAGTCAAATTGAAATAGTTTAGCAAAACCAATAAAGGAATTTGAAAGGCTTGAAAAATTAGTCATTGATGATTGTTTACTAAAAGTAGTCAAAACTTCTAAAGAGTAATTGGCCTTGTCCATAAAGATTTAGAAACTAATAGGAAAAGATAATCCTCCGGAAATCGGGGAACATCACTTTAAGCCATATATGAGAAGTTATAAACAATAAATAGTATACCTATATATATACAATCGGCCTAAGCTGTGATTGAGCATCCTTATTCTAGCAGGTTTCCCAATAGTACTCTAGAGCCTAAGAACCATTAGGATGACGAGACCTGCATGGGCTACCACTAAAAATAAGTCATGACCCACTCCAGATTTTTGGATACGAGTCGGATACGCCTAGCCTACGTTATGGACATAGTGTAGTAAGCTATACTTATCCTCAGGAAATCTCCAATATCATGATATCAATCCTAAGCTCAATCACAGAACTAGTAAATGGAAAATAATCCAGCACACACTCACACGATCACATATCACCATATCTTTTCGTACATCATACATGTCCAGTATCCGAAAACAAATTCGGTAATCCTCATCATCAATATTATACATGTTCTATAAAAAAATCTACAAAATATTTGATACATTTAAATGATACACCCTAATCTTCTATAGTCTTCCAGAAGCTCCCAGTGGTCATCGTCCAAACTTGTGCCATCCATATGACTTGTCCTGATCTAATATGTCAAATATTTAGTCAGGAAATGAGCAAAGTACAATCTATAATAGTATAGCAAGTACAACACATGTACAAGTAAAAGTGTAATGAACATGACTAACATGAATCACCTGAGATGCATAATCTACTGAAACATGAAACAATAACATCATGACAATAATTTGAAATACATAAGAAATATGTGATCAGCTGGGTAAAGATCATTAATAACATAAGTATATGGAACGACGTAATCACATGCACCGGTATACGATTAAGCTATCATTATGAATTCCTAAGTTGGGCTTTGGTCACATATCTGTATTATTTTCCTCTCCTAAGATGCAAGTATACGATCTAGAACATGATAAGTACCAGAACCAGAAATACATGATCAAGTTATGTTAGCAATGTGTCAAACATGAAACATGACACCACATGAAGTAAATGCAACAAAGTCATAAAAGTACTTGCCTTATCCTGAAAGATAAATTATGTCTCAATATCTACCTAGAATAGGGCAAGAATAGGTTAGACTCTAGCAACTGGCTAATATCACTAACTACTAGCAATAATATTACTTATCAAATATACATATCTCAACTAGTAAAAAATAATTTTAGAAAATATATTATTTAAATAATCTAGATCTTGAATATATTTACTAGAAATAATTTAGTAAATAATATCATTATTTAGAAATGTTCTGCTAGTAAAATATTATATAGGTACTAGCATATCAATAACCGTAGCAAATTATAAATAGATTTTAGTAGAGCATTAGCAAAATAGTTTTAGCAAACATTACCAAAATACTTTTTAATATAATATTTAATAACTAATAATAGTAACAACAATAGTGATAATATTAATAACATTATCAAAAATCCTGCCCAACTAGTCAGCCCAAAAACCCTCAAGCCTATAGCCTAAACCCAAACCCTATCTTTTCATTTCTTCTATTTTCCTCTTCCCTATCAGGTTGGCCCAGTGGCCCAAGCCCATTGCAGCTGCTGCCTTTTTTTTTGTGCTGGCTCTCTTGGCCCATCCTACTTTACACGGCCCATCTCTGCTCACTCATAACCCTAACCCTAACTCAACGTTCATCTCTCTCTCCCTCACTTCTTCACTTAGTAGCCGCAAGAAAAAAACCTAACACACATCACATATGCACACTTCTCTTCCCCTCTCATTCTTTCTCACACTCTCACCTATTCTCTCATAGCTTACAAAGAAGAACAATGAAGTAGAAGATCGAGAAGAAGAAGCGGGGTTCGGGAAGGAGGCTCACCTCGACGGTCTGGTTTGCGAGGTAGAGGGCGACGACGTTGGCGAGTGATGGCGGCTTAGTGCGGTGATCTCCGGTGAAGCACCACATTACCCCGGTGTGGTAGTGGCAAAGATCTGGCCAAAAGGCGGCCAAAGGCGACGACACACCGGTGGAAGCGATCTCGCAGCGGTGGTTCATCGACCGAGGTGACCGGATCCGGCTCGCTAGTTGTCGAGCGGTTAGATCTGGCAATAACAATGTCAGTCTGCATCTTCGACGGCACGCTAGTGAGGTGTAGCGGCTTCAAGGCTTCTCGGTGGTGGCACAAATTTGGCTTGGGGATCAAGGAGTCAAGTGCGGACTTTGAAGGGACGCAGCGGAGGCGCTCGACGGATGGCGTAGGAACTGAGGCAGTGGCTGAAGCAAGTGGACTCCAGATCTTGTGGTCGAAGCCCCAGATCCGACGGTCGATCATCTTGGCAGCCACGATGATTCTCGATCCGGTACCGGGGCTCAACTTGTGTCCTGACTTCTTCAGGATACAGCAGGCGGACGACTCCTCCGACGAGTTGGCCGGACACGACGACAACAGCAAGATCTAGGGTTAGGTGTTGGGTTTGATGTGAGTCTGTACGTGTTCATGTCGAAGACACGAGAAACAAGAGAATCTGGATGTAATCCTGTGTCAGGGGACATGACACGAAAAATGGGTTAGAAACGGAGAATGTCCATGTCGGGACACAGCTGTATACGTAAAATTATAAGAAATAATGGAATGAACACGGACACATGGACATAGTAGCTAGGCACTATATTAGGAATAATTAGCAATAATTAATGATCTTATTTATTGGGTGACTAGGAAAGTCCTAGAATCTCTGGGCACATGGACTGAGGGAATATTCCTAGAATACTCCAGAATAATCTTGATTAGTCTAGTAATTCCAGAATGTTCCCACTAATTCTAGGTGACTAGGCATTCTACAATAGATTTTCTAAAATGACCATTCTAGTTAAGGATATTTACAAATTTGTTATTACCATAATAGGAAAAGTATAATTAACTTAATATAATTTCAGCTAACAATAATAATTAATTTAATTAACAAATATTATTTCAAATAATCGAAACTAATTAGTACAATCTTAATTAATTAGTTAGCAAATAAATTCTATAATGACAATCATACTTATAAATAAAATATTCCAAGGAACCACTATTATTAAATTGTTAAATAAATCCTAAATAAAATATTTTGAAAATAATAAAATATTAGGAATAAATTCTAAATCTTATTTATTTAGGAATAAAGGGGTTACAGCAGCAGTCAGAAGGATTTGTCGTTAAGGGCCTTGAAGACAAAGTTTGCAAGTTGGACTATATGGTCTCAAGCAAGCTCACAAGATGTTCCATGAGAAGTTTGATAAAGTTATAAGATCAAATGGCTACAGGATCAGCAAGACGGACAAATGTGTGTATACAAAGTAAATTCACGAGAGAGGAGTTGTCGTTTGTTTGTTCGTGGACGACATGCTGATCTTGGGTACAGATCTAGATAGTGTCACTGAGGCAAAGAAGTTCCCCTCGTCTAAGTTAAACATGAAGGACTTAGGGGAAGCTGATGTTTATCCTAGGCATAAAGATCACCCAAACGAAAACTAGAGTTCCATTATCACAGTCTCATTACAATTAGAAGATGCTCATACACTATAGGTATCAGGATGTTCCAGAAATCGATAGGTCATATAGGTATGATAAGAAGCTGAAGCCAAATCCAAGGAAAGCGTCAAACAGTTAGAGTGTTCAAGTGTCATCGGGATTTTGATGTATGCGACTATTGCCATAAGGCCTAACATAGCTTTTGCCATAGGGATGCTGAGTCGGTTCACGAGCAATCCAAGTATGGATCACTGGAAAGTTGTGAAAAGTGTAATAAGATATCTCAAGAGGACTCAGAAGTATGCACTGTACTACTGCGGAGATCCAACAGTCGTGGAAGGCTTCAGTGATGAAAGCTGGTGCTCAGAAGTAGGGAGTGAAAGGTCCACAAAAGGGTATGTCTTCTCCTAGGGTGGACCTGTTATATCATGGATGTCGAAGAAGCAGACTATGCTCTCACACTCTTCTATGGAATCTGAGTTCTACGTACTAGAAGTTGCAGCAGTTGAAGCATAATGGCTTTGGGAGCTCATGTATGATCTTCCAATGGTCGATTCACAGATTTTGACGGTATCGAGATACTGCGACGACCATGCGACTGCTGTGGTAGCATCAAATGACATCTTCAATGGTAAGAAGAGGACTGTACGTCTGAGGCACTGGGCAATAAATGATCTTATGAAAAGAGGAGTCATTATCGTGGTTGATGTTTGGAGCCAAGAGAATGTGGCAGATCCGTTCACCAAAGTTCTCAAATGCCAGCTGGTCGAAGACTCAACATGTAAAATAGGCTTGAAGATATTCTCATATTGTGTCTTTGTAATTCTATCATAAAGTTTTATACTATTAGTTGAATGAGAAATATACTAGGCATTAGCTTTTGGTTCAAGGAAGGACCATTGACTGAAAGAATATCAGGAACAATAGATAGTCCTGTGACGACTCAATTTTGCAGAGTCATTCGTCCTCGTATAGATATCTGGGAACCGATCATCCCCGCTTGGGCGTGATGTCGTACAAGTCTGAATTTGCACTTGTACAAGGCAAAGATGGTACAAAATCGATAATCTTCAAATAGAAATACATCGCAGCGTCACAAGCAGGCAAATTAAAGATAACAATGATACATCTCTCTTATTGAATAGAACGCCTTATTCATTCATAGTAGCGAAAATGAGCAGATAACTTGAAGTCACAATAAGGCATGTCAAAATGTATTCTCTTTATTGATAATTTAAATGAAGTATAAAACTTTTACTGAAGTACAAAAGCTTACAAAATAACTCATATTTCTCTTGATAGCCAACTGAAACACATGCCATATAGGATTTATATTGGATACTTGATACATTAAATTACAACTGAATATGTCAACTTGGCTTACAACTCACTAGTATAACAGATATACAATGTTTCATACATTATGCCCTTTACCAACAGAAGATATCATCTATTGCAAGGAGAACTTCCACATGCCCAAGAAATCTTCGATGCAACGGGACTGATCAATCTAATCATCGTGTACTGAACTTCCCAAACACAAGAACCTAAAAAGGGTTCCCACAACGTATGTCAGTACACCACCGTGTACTGGTGAGCAGAACCAGCCCACACGCGTAAACCAACACTAAGTAGTCATGTGAGCAAACATTACGAAGAATAATCTTTCAATTTGGGGCCTAACATCAGTTTATATTTCATGGCAGTAATCATAAAAAGGCATGTAGTCATGTTATAACAATGACAATGTAAAGGCATCATTGTAGCATACTTGGTGTTATCATATTCAGCAGGTTATAGCAATACTCAAAAAAAGATAACATTTAGCAGCATTTTATTTAACATGTTAAGCAGACAAGTTGAACTAACATGTACGATAAACATATCTCATTTAAGTGATTTCTTACCGATAGCAGACTACCTCGTACCTGTATCAAATACAAGTTCTGTGATTACTTACTCTACCTGCAAAAAATATTCATTAGCGTGCATCATAACTACATGGTCACTGGCGTTGTTATATCATACAGACTCTTTGTCATATAGGATTTCATAGGGTAATGCGATGACATCAAAGTAGGTATCTAGCCTCTAAGACTGCCTTGCAAAAACCGTTCTACCAACGCACGCCAATGTTTCCTCCTGGGTCCTGATCGACACTAATGCCCCAAGCATACCATCAGAGTAAACTAATTTCAAACCTTGTGCACAAGTTGTCCATGACCATGCGAATGCGTATCCGACTCGATCGTAAACATAATCGCATAGTAAAACATTAAAAGTAAGTAAAGGCAACAACACATCATATCATCTTATCCAAGTCGTGTTCAACGACTTAATTCATTTCCATTATTACCATCATTCCACTTGATGTACTCAGCGATCCGAAGCCTCATCATTTCTCATTGCAACATTTCTCACATCGTTCCTTTCAATAAGGAAAAAAAAGTATTTCATTCATTTTATTGGGACAAGCAGCATTTCTTTCGTTTTATTGTGACATTTATCATTCATTTCATTCCTAATAAGAAAACGTGCATCATCTCACATCTTTGCAATAGTTACACAGAGTGTACATGATTCAAGTGTTTTATTCAGTTCAGTAGCATTAGACATAGGAAATATTATCAATGCATTTCTAGTGTGAGATTTACAACAGCATTTCAATGTTCAAGTGTTATCCATTCAGCAGTATTCAATAAGAGCATCTCAACTATTTAGCATCTAAAGCATAGGACATTTAGGGACATAGTAAAGCAACGATACTCCATTTTATTAAGTATGAAGGAGTAGGAGAGAAGGGACAGTTCCACTCACTTGCACAAACGGTCTTCCTGATCCGATCACATCTATTTTCAACTAGACATAGCCCCACCATTGAGCCATATTCCATAACGCATCCCAATGCGGCCAGCTAAGAAGACTACAACGTTCTTAATTCTCTTGATTTCCAATACAAGTCGGGGTCCAACATTCTGGTTGTATCCAACAAGCCAACCAAATACCTCACGCGGAGCAGGGTAATACATAATAAACCACTACGAAAACGTTTTACCAACAAAATTTAAGAGAATAACTCATTCTACTATTTCACTTAGTCACAACAAGTTCCTCATTCAGCTTCAATCTATATCCATTTCAGCTCACTCGACCATCTCGAGATTGTTATCCTACAGTAGCACTTAATCCATTAATAATTCAATCCGTCTTTCTATTTTCCAAAATATTTATATTTCTCATTGATTCACCAATATTCTTCCTGCAGTATTATCTTGGTCGCAGCCTATCACTTTGTTTGGATTCATACACATACTTTAGGTGTCCACAAAATATATGCCTTTCAGCCAACGTCCGTGCTAGTACTATTCGGTAAGCCACAGGTGTAACTTCCTTCCCCAAATCAGACTTGCACACATTAACTATCCAATTTTAGTCTAGGCATTCTCGAAGTCTATCAGCATCCTTTCATTTACTTCTTGCTATGTTCATTTGCCATAATCGCTATCTTTTAAGCCACAAACACTTAACATTAGGGACTATCCAAATAAGTTACTCACCCAAGCAAGATGTTCCAAACATCAGAACTAAGGGTTCTAAATTAAAACCAACCATACTCAGAGTTCATAATAATTAATATTTAATACCATTCCTTCCAATCTCAATACAATCTTTACATCTTCCTGTAAGTATTCCAACATATTATTGCAATGTTTCAATCCATTCATTTGTCCTTTACTCAAATCATAAATGCAACCTGCTATTACCTAATTTCGATCACATTGAGTATCATGACCGATCCTACAATTTTCAACTGTTAAATAAATTTTTTTAATCCAGTAACACTTCCTACCGAGGCAATTCATCTTTTCTAAAAGATCCAATCCGAGGGTCACTTATTATCAATTACTCTATCCAAAAGCACAATTCCATGCAACATTCCATCCAACATAATATCCATTATTTAAGGTCTTATTGTAAAATTTCCTTTTCCCTTCCGACTATGGAATCACTAATCAAACTTCTGAGCAACTGTCCATCTTTTTAGCTTGATACACAGTATTCACTGTTAATCCAGCTAACCGGCTTTAGATACCGATCTAATATTTCCGTTATGAGCAGTCAATTCCATCTTAGGGGACAATTTACTTTTCGATACATATAACTCAAGTCTCACCCCATAATTGCAGTTTCTGCTTAAGGCTGACACATCACTTCTCAATTGTTAAACATCTCAGAGGCTCACGTCGCAGAATATATTTCCTTAGGTCATCCTACGGGTCGCCATCGGTCACTCTATTATTCGGTCAAGTCTCTAAGTTAGCTATACCGACAGCTAAACCTAATAATTTAGGTCACTCCCCTAGAGTGGACGACTACTAGGGACCATACTAGTTTCTTATTCATAGGGCCAACAACCAATTCCAAGGAACTCTACCCAAACCTATGCGTATAAACTCAATATGAACAACTAATCACCATTGCCGACTATGCCGACAATTGGTTATGCAGCCCACGGTATCTACGGGCCAAGTATATCTATAGTCATCCTCAAGGAACTAACTCCCACAGAGGCTCATACTAGTCTTATCCAACAATCGACTAAGGTCAATCTAACAACATTATGGTCTACAACTCAAATCTGACATACAATTCTCAGTAATCCTTCGTATCCACATGGATCTATATATTGAGGCTAACTATTCAAGGGTCATCAATTCCGATAGAGTCTCAACAAAATCATCAAACCATATTATTCGGTCTGCATGACAAAGTCATACCACTAAGTCAAAATCCAGCAATCTATATCCCAACCGACAGTCATCCATACCGTCATACCATCTACTGACATTATAAATCACACTCATTTTCCAGCCATCAAAATCTCATACAAACATTCATAAAATTCCATACCGAAGGGTCAAGTAATCAATTCCAATCCAATATGACAATTCATCATTCTCCATACAACACAAGTATTCAGAGACACTACTTGTTGCCATTGTGATACAATTCAAATCCTCGAGCATGCATGCACGTATGCAACGACTATCCATCTCATCAAGCACAAACTCATACTTTACTGAATCTATCTTTCGATGGTCAAGATGGTTTAGCATCTATCACACCTTAGGGTCAAAGCACAAAATTTTCCACATTTATTTGAGTCACGAACAATATTCCAAAACTTTCAAATTAGCAACCAAATTGTAATTGCTACACAGAATTTCTAACGAACCCATCACAATTATCGTTCAATATTCTAAGCCACAACATTCTTTTGCCAAATCTATTTACCCACAGTATAACTATCATCCGGCTAGTCTGATTCATTACCTAAGTGAGCAATTTTAACCAAGGCACCCGTTATGATTTCTAACAATTCTTGCTACCCAGAATAACATGATTATCGAGGGACACTCGAGTCATCTAGCAACAAGGCATGACTCCCAGCTAAGTCTCAGCACTATCCATTACTCACAGATAGACTCATTGCTATCATATGAAAATGGTTAAAATATTTCTCGTTCTGAAGTGGTAGAGGCATGTATATGCCACTCAAAATGAAGCCATTCTCAACTAATACAGAACTCAAGTCTATATCGGACAATCATGATATAGACCGATCACAATACAAAGCTAACATTTCAAGGTCTCAAAATCACAAAGCCACCACAGATGAGTCAACCCATCAATTCTATTGATCTCATTCATGAATTATCCCATTCGTAATTTCTTCCAACATAATATACAATTCTCAAACATGGTACAGCACACATAGTAAGTTTTCTCTATTCTTATAATCCGAACATTATTCACAAAATAGCATACTATGGCATCGAGTCATTATTGGGACATTAGTGTCAAAACCAACAACAATCATGTTCAGGCATCACAACATATTTAGCCTTATTGTATAGAACATCTAGTGAGCAGCCAAGGGGTGAAAGAACTTCTCAGACAAAATGAACTTGGAATGATTGTAAAAACAACATAGAAATAATTACGAAAGTAACATTCGAATAATTGCGGAAGCATTCTTTGATTTAATCATGGAAGCAACTTTGGTTAATTGCAGATGCAACTTTTATTTAAAGCAAATTAAATAAAAGTCCAAGGATGTAAAGCCGTTCTCTGATACCAATTTGTCATATCCCGATTCCGTAGACTCATTCGTCCTCGCATAGATCTCTGAGAATAGATCGTCCTCGCTTGGGCGTGATATCGTACAGGTCTTAATCTATACTTATACAAGGCAAAGATGGTACAAAATCGATAATCTTCAAATAGGAACACATTGCATAGGCACAAGCAGACAAATTGAAGATAATAATGATACATCCCTCTTATTGAATAGAATACCTTATTGATTCATAGTAGCAAAAACGAACAGATAACTCGAAGTCACAGTAAGACATGTAGAAATTTATTCTCTTTATTGATAATTGAAATGAAGCACAAGGCTTTCACCTGAGTACAAAAACTTATAAAATAACTCATATTTCTCTTGATTGCCAACTGAAACACATGCCATATAGCCTTACATTGGATACTGAAGTACATGTAGAGAACTGTAGAGGGGGTGAATAGAGTATGTGTGTGTGTCAATAATGACTAATTAAAAAATTAAACTCTATTAAAGTATAACCAATAAGAGATTAATCAGAGTATAAGTGCGGAAAGTAAATGAAGATCAGAGAGCATACGCAAACACAACAGTTTTAACCTAGTTTCCCTCATGGAGGACTAGTCCAGGCCTGAGAACTCTTGCTCAGGATTGAAATACACTATTTGTGAAATAGCGTACAAACACGTGCCTTTACTGAGAAGAGCACGCCAACTTCTTACAAAATTGTAGAGGCAAAACTTAGAATTTTCTAAGCGACTTCTTTGAGACTCTCGTACACAAACTTCTAATCGACTCGCACTAAGCACCATGTAGGCTTGGAAGTTTTGTGGCTAGTAGATGAGAAGAGTACAGCTCTTTAGGATGTATAGGCTATAGGAGTAGAGAAGAAGAGAATATTGAAGGATTTGAAATAAGAGAAATGGGTGCCTATTTATAATAGTTCTAGGAGGTAGAGTTCGGCCAGAACACTGTCCAAAATATTCAAAATTTGGCCATTAGACAACTAGCAATGAGCATACCCTAAAAATCTGCTCTTGGAATTTAGGGGACAGAGTTCGGCCCGAACTCTGCCTCCTTGGGGACATAATGTTCATGGGCTGATTTTGGGCTTTGGCAGTTTGGTTTTTTGATTGTGGAGCTTTTGGTGATCTAGTCTATGGTTGAGATACTCAGCGCGACTCAACATATAATAGCTTAGACTCAATAAAAGTATAAAAATGTAGACTCCGTTTACAAGTTACAGCAGTATTTGTCGAGCAGCCGTCGATGATGTTCGTGTGACTTGATATGTGATAATCGTCTGATTTGTAGCTTGATGGAGATTTATGTGTCAAGTTGGATCATGACAAATATCGATTTGTTAATTATCAAGATTTGGTTGACTGCGATCTAGTTTGGGTCAACAATCTCCCCCATTTTGATAATTGACAAAGTTGCGATATTTGCGTGTCGCAACATTCATACCTGGACACATATATAGCTCCCCGTAGATGGACATGTCGGCTCCCCCGTAAATAGAGAAGTCCTGATTCAAGTACTTGTCCAAGCATAATATATATTGAAGTTTTAAAACAAATATCCATACACATATCACAAGTATTTATCTAATGCTCTAAAAGCAAGCAAATATCACATATTCTCCCCCTTTGGCATTTAACAAAATGAAATATAAGCTCCCCCATAAAGAATAATCAAGGAGAAAATATGCAATCACACAACACAGCTCAAATCCAAAGTAAGAGACAACTAGAAAGTAAAAAATTTAAATAGAGCTAAGCATAAAGAAGTACATACAATTGTTCAACTATATAAAACGAAATGAAACTACAAAGTGCAGAAACAAAGTGAATCCTAAACATCAACAATAGCATCATAAAGGGGACCACGGCCGTCACGGAGCACGAGAAGGTCTAGCAAAATCTGATAGGCCGCTGGCAGAGCGACTTGGATCAACAAATGCTGCATCCGGATCTAGGTACCGCCTGACCCAAGTGTCGTCGATACAGAAACCTTCACGAGAAGGGTCCCGTACCATAGGGTATGACGATTAGGATGAGTAGCCAGGGAGTACTGGATGTCATACAGGGTGTTGCTGATAGTCTTCATCTGTAGGGTAGTACGGTAATCCATCTGAATCCAGCGATCATCCTCCAAGCGAAAATGATCTCGCAGCATAGTCTGATGGGACTCAAGGGTAGCAGGTGGCTCGAGCTCAGGGTGGCCAAGAGCAGGAGGATCAGTACGAGCATCAGGCTCAGAGTGATCAAACTCAGCAGATGACTCAATAGCAACTAGGAGCCTCCATGCCTTAGACAGATAGGCAAGGGCAGGAAGAAATTGACACTCATTGAGGGGAATATGGAAAGCACGAAAGATCATCGGCAAATACAGGGCGTAGACCAATAATTGGTGTCTCGTCCTTGCACGAATCATCCAGTCCATCATTGTGCGCGAACGTTGAATGGGACATAGAAGTAGAGATGGTAAAGAGCAAAAATCTCAAAGTAAGATTCTTCATCGGTCAATCTCGCTTTGGGCAAGATCGTAGAAAAAATAATTCGATGAAGTTCATACAAATACGGGTTAATAAATTTAGCCCATAGCTTGCGGGGACGAGTGTTAGGGGTACACAAGTCATCCTTGAAGCTCTCAAGCGAAGATCCATCGATAAATTGAAACTGTCGGGCATCGACAAGTTTCTCCCAAGAATTAGGTTCCGGGATCTCAAGATAGTCCGCAAGCTCAAAGTCATCAAACGAACTATCGATACCGGTGACACGGGAGTAGATCCGTGTGTCATCAAAAGTTAGATTGCAATAGAACATTTGTATCGCATTCAAATAAACTATAGATGAAGTAGTAACTAACTCATCTAAGCACAAATCATGGAACAATGAATCATAAGCAAAAAAAATGGTAAAATTGATCGGATGACCCACAACACACTTCGTGAATGAAAATTGGCAAACCATTCATTGGGCACATCCAATGATACAAATAGTTGTTCATTGAAGGTATTGGGGTCTTGTGGTAGTGGTGGATTAAAAAGAGGATGAATTGGAGAAGCAAGATGTGGAGGAGGATGGAAAGATGATGCACCATCACTCCTCCTTCTCTTGCCTCTACCAAAGAGTCATGGAGCCATGGAGAATTTTAAAGTTGAAAAGGAAATAGAGAAGAATATGAAATTATACCTCACCCAAAGGAGAAAAGATGAAAGAGATCCCCCCAAAAAGCTTCAGATCTTGAGTTTGGGAAGAAAATGAGCCCTAAAAGTGGAGTTTCTAGGGTTAGGGTTTGAGAAAATTATGTTTGGATGGAGGTAGAAGAAGAAGAAAGTGAAGAGAGAGGGTTTTCTCTCGGGTATATGAGCTTTGTGGACAGTAAATTGGGTTAAATCCTGACCATCGGATCAAAAATATTGGTGGCTGAGAACCAAAGAAGGTTCTGTGAACATGGACACATAGTTCGACCTGAACTCTATGTGGGGCAGAGTTCGGCCGAACTTTGCCTCTATCTGCACAGAACACTGGAAATTTTGAAAATGGCTAAGTTTTGATGGAAAATAAATAAAATTTGAAAGTTTGAATTAAATAAGACATAAATGTAATTAAGCCATATAATAAATGCTGATTAAGACAGCGATCATTATGATGAAACTGCCATGGGGTAGCTATAGGGGCCGGATCCCAGCTAGCGGTAGTCCAAAGACTAGTGCACCGTGTCGTTTAGGCTTTTATGCCTTGTTGTCAGAAGGACCCTTTCGGCTTGTATCCATAGCAAAGTCACCATAACGATATATGTTGTAACCATTATTTACACAGGCCAATTTATTTTATGATCATTTCATCCAAAATTCCTAACTCATGACAAAGAAAGTTGAAGCGCTCTTCGGCCAGTGGTTTGGTAAAGAAGTCTGTTAGCTGATGTTCAGTGTCTATTAACTCTAAATTAATCATGCCTTGTTGTTGATTATCATGCAAAAAGTGATGTCTAATCTCTATGTGTTTAGTGCGTGAGTGACAAACTGGGTTCTTGGTCAGATTAATGGCACTAGTGTTACCACAGAAAATAGGTATGTGCTTGAAACGTAAGTTGTCGTCTTCAAGCGTTTGCTTCATCCACAGAATCTGTGCACAACAACGACCAGCTGCGATGTATTCAGCTTCTGTTGTGGATAGTACGACAGAGTTCTTCTTTTTGCTAAACTATGAGACTAACGCCTTTCCTAGCAAATGACACGTGTCGCTGGTACTCTTAAGGTCGAATTTGCATCCCACAAAATCAGCATCGGAATATCCAATTAAGTCAAAGAAAGTGGTTTTGGGATACCACAAGCCTACCGTAATAGTTCCTTTAAGGTATCTAAAGATACGCTTAACTGCAGTCATGTGTGATTCCTTAGGATTGGCTTGATATCTAGTACATAAGCAAACCCTAAACATAATATCGGGGCAACTAGCAGTTAAATATAATAAACTACCAATTATACCTCGATACTTACGTTGATCGACCGGTTTGCCGCTTTCATCAGGTTCCAGCTTTGTGGTAGTAGCCATAGTGCTGCTGATCAGTTTGATACTATCAATCTCAAACTTTTTCATCATGTCCTTTACATATTTTGACTGACTGATGAAGATGCCTTGCGAGAGTTGTTTGATTTGCAGTCCAAGGAAGTAGTTGAGCTCTCCTATCATGCTCATCTCAAATTCGTTCTGCATACACTTGGCAAATTCCTTGTATAGACCCTCATTAGTAGACCCAAAAATAATATCATCAATATATACTTGTATTAAAAAAATTGTGTCATCAGGAGATTTTACAAAGTGTGTAGTGTCGATTTTTCCTTTTGAAAAACCTTTATCAAGTAAGAAAGTACTAAGACGATCATACCAAGCTCGAGGAGCTTGTTTGAGGCCATAGAGATTTTTCCTAAGTTTAAACACGTGGTCAAGAAATTTGTGATTTTTGAAACCAGGTGGTTGTTTGACAAAAACCTCTTCTTTGATAAAAACCGTTTAGAAAAGCACTTTTCACATCCATTTGAAAATGTTTAAAGGTTTGAAAATTTACAAATACACAAAGCATCCGAATGATTCAAGTCGGGCAACAGGAGCATACATCTCATCATAGTCGATGTCCTCCTCTTGGTTGTATCCTTGGGCTACGAGACGAGCTTTATTGCGAGTGACTGAACCGTCTTCATTTATTTTGTTACGAAAAATCCATTATTTGCCAATTATTGAGTGGCCAGTAGGTTTAGGAACAAGTTCCCAAACTTGGCTTCTTTAAAATTGGTTGAGTTCTTCTTGCATCGCAGAAATCCAAAATTTATCATTAAAAGCTTCTAAAACATTTTTAGGTTCGATTTGAGAAATGAATATAGTGCTAGCTATAGTATCTCTTAAAGAAGATCGAGTAGTTACCCCTTTTGATATTTCACCTATTACCAAGTTCTTTGGATAAGAGGGTGTAAAGTAAAACTTTTTTGGTAATTCCTCCAGAGAGCTGGTTTCAAATATTGTATTTATGGGTGTAGAGGTTGATGGTTCATCATCATCGGGAATGACAGTTGTACTATTATTCTCATCAAAAGTTACATTAGTAGACTCTTCGACAATCATGTAGCATTTTTTGAACACTCTATATCCCTTACTCTTGGCTGCATAGCCAAAAAAAATACCTTCGTCAGCTTTGGCATCTAATTTGCCTAAGTTGTCTTTGGTATTCTGGATAAAGCAGCGACAATCGAACACTCTAAAGTAAGAAATATTAGGTGTCCTACCAAACCAAAGCTCATAGGGTGTCTTCTTCGAAATAGGTCGAATCAACACCCTATTCAAAATATGGCACGCTGTGCTGACAGCTTCTGCCCAAAAGTATTTCGGAAGAGAGAGTTGATTTAGCATAACTCTAACCATATCGCTAAGAGTTCTATTCTTCTCCTCCACAACACCATTTTGTTGAGGAGTTCTTGGACACGAAAATCATGACTAAAACTATTTGAATCACAAAACTTTTTAAAATCAGAATTTTCGAATTCGCCACCATGATCACTTCGGATACGAGTAATCATGTAGCCTTTTTCGTTTTGGACCTTTTTAGAAAATACTTTGAAAGTAGAAATTGTATCACTTTTGTTTGTAAGAAAGAAAACCCAAATAAATCTTGAAAAATTATCTACAATGACAAAAGCGTAGAGTTTTCTGCCAAGACTGGCTACGCTACTAGGACCAAATAAGTCCATATGAAGTAATGGCAATGGTCGGGTAGTAATTACAGTGTTTATGGATTTAAAAAAGATTTGGTAGCTTTATTCTGTTCACATTCGACACATACCTTGTCTTTCTTGAATGTGATATCCGGCAGTCCTCTGACTAGCTACTTGGTGGATACTTTGGATATAGTATCCATGTTGGCATGACCAAGACGCTGATGCCATAAGAGCTTTTCATCTTTGTGAGCATAAAGGCATCTTCATGCACTGTTAGTATCAGTAGATAGTTAGAAAATATAAATGTTATCTTCCCTTATCGCTTCAAAAGCGATGTCTTCTGTTGATCTATCATAGATAAAGCATTTAGTTTTTTCGAAGTTAATATCATATCCATGATCAGCAAGACGACAGTTATGCTTTAACTCGATCACTAAACAGATATCGTTAATGACAGGAGAAGGAGGATAACTAATTGTACCGTTACCTATGATATAGCCTTTAAGATTATTGTCGAAGGAAACGTATCCTTCCTTTTTTATCGATATTGTTGCGAATAGATTTGCATTTTCAGTCATATATCGCGAGCACCCACTATCGAGAATCTACTTGCTTCTAGTTGAAGAGGGAAGGTCCACCTACACCATGAGTAGAGGTGACCTTTGGTACCCAGATTCTTGTGGGTCCTGAACGGTTAGACTTCGGTACCCATGCATATATATTTTTATTAACTAATATTCTAATTCTATATTGCAGTGAAATATGTCCATGTGAACCACAATATGTACATCTAGCATGCATGTTTATGTTAGTAGCATGTTGATAAAGATGTTTATAAGTGGGGTGATGATAGCTACGTGCAACAGTAAAGTGATTATAGTGACTATGTGCAGCAGCATGACGATGATAATGATTCAGTACAACATGATGATGATGGTGTTTACGTGTGTGTATTTTATGTGCTGCATGTGAATAGGTGTACATAAAAGCATGCTTTTATGTAGCATGTGGATGAGTGTTCTTGTGGTGACGTGCTTTCTTGTGTTGAGTTGTCTTGTGTTTGTAAGTGTTGTGACTATGAGACTGAACTTGGGGTTGAATAGCCTGCTTGCCCAGTTTAATGTCTAATTTCTTAGAGACAACATTTAACTCATCACATTTACTGGTAAGACCGTGTATTCTACCTGTAGCAATTTTGAACTTATTTTTCTCTTCAGCAAGTTCTTTGTTTAAAGTCGTGATATCAAGTGTTTGTTTCTCAATGATTGATTAGGCATCGTGTAAGCTTAATTTAAGCTTTGATACCTCTTCAGTATTTTTCGTGGGTGTAGTGTTTTTAACATTTTCTAGTAAACATGAAAGTATATGGATCTCGGTTTCACAGCCCATGATCTTATCCTTTGCATGTTTATATTTATTGAGTACCTTTTTGTGATCTTCAAGTAGATCACTAAAAGCATCACCAAATTCATAAAATAAGAAATTATCAAAAGAGTCTTTTACCTTATCTCAAGTCGCCATTAGACAGATGTTAGCCATATTTTACGGAGAGTCCTCTTCCTTGTCTGAATCACTAGCCTCGATTTCATGCCAGATGCTAGTGTTGGCATACTTCCTTGTAGTTGGCTTCTTGTATGGCTTCTCGTATCTGCTTTCTTTCTTTGCTACGGGATAATCTTTCTTGACATGTCCCATCCTTTTGCATCCGAAGCAGGTGGATTCTTCCTCATCGTCTCTTTGTTCTCTCTTCTTTTTGTTGAAGAATAGAAACTTTTTGAAGTTTCGAACTAAGAGAGCTTGATCGTCACTTTCGGAGTCGTCGTCATCCGTGTCTTCTGAGCTGGTTCTTCGACGATGAGCTCTCAATGCAATCTCCTTCTCGTTTGGAGCTATTTTTTCGAAATTTTTTAGATCGAGATCATGCGTCATCAGCTTGTCTATCAAAGTTTCTAGTGACATGACCGTAAGATCATTGCCTTCGATGATCGTCGTAACTTTGTGGTTCCAGACCTTCAGCAATCTTCGTAGCACTTTGCGTATCTTCTCATGGTTGGAATAATCTTTTTCGAAGGAAGATAGCGGATTGACGATGTCGAGGAATCTGGCGAACATTTGATTGATCGTCTCATTTGGCTTCATCTTAAATGCCTCGTACTTATGTGTCAGACGACTGACTTTTGATTCTTTGACTTGTGTGGTCCATTCATGAGTCACCTCCAAAAGCCTTCATACTTCAGGCGAGGTGGTACATGTGGAGACCCTGTTGAATTCAGTCCTGTCTATGGCACAGAAGAGAGCATTAATAGCCCTAACGTCTAGACTTGCCTGTTTCTTCTCCTGATTAGTATACTTGTCATAGGATTTCTCGACGAGACACCCCTCGACAGTTATTCTAGAAGGTTTCTTGTAGCCATTAGTGACTACAGTCTATAGGTCAAAGTCTAGAGACATAAGATAAAACTCATTCTAGTCTTCCAATTTGTGTAGTTGGTTCCATCAAATAGGGGTGGCCTATTTGTGGATTGACCCTCACCATAATTGGTAAAGTTGGTTGTGTAGTTGCCATGGATCAACTCTAGGATGTAAATCATGTATCAAGAGAACAGGGCTCTGATCCCAATTGAAGTACGTGTAGGCAACTCTAGAGGGAGGGTGAATAGATTATGTGTGTCAATAATGATCAATTAAAAAATTAAACTCTATTCAAGTATAACCAACAAGAGATTAATCAGAGTATAAGTGCGAAAAGTAAATGAAGATCAGAGAGCATACGCAAACACAGCAGTTTTAACCTAGTTTCTCTCGTGGAGGACTAGTCCAGGCATGAGAACTCTTGCTCAGGATTGAAATCCACTATTTATGAAATACCATACAAACACGTGCCTTTACTCAGAAGAGCACGCCAACTTCTTACAAAATCCCAGAGGCCAAACTTAAAATTTTTCAAGCGACTTCTTTGAGACTCTTGCACACAAACTTCTAATCGACTCGCCCTGAGCACCTTGTAGGCTTGGGAAGTTTTGTGGCTAGTAAATGAGAAGAGTATAGCTCTTTAGGATGTATAGGCTATAGGAGTAGAGAAGAAGAGGAGATTGAATGATTTGAAATGAGAGAAATGGGTGCCTATTTATAATAGTTCTTGGAGACAGAGTTCAGCCAGAACTCTGTCCAAAATATTCAAAAATTTGGTCGTTGGACAACTAGCAATGAGCATACCCTAAAAATTAGCTCCTGGAATTTAGGGGACAGAGTTCAGCCCGAACTCTGTGTGGGGGCAGAGTTCGGCCCGAACTTTGTCTCCTTGGGGATAGAATGTTCATGGGCCGATTTTCGGCTTTGGCAGTTTGGTTTTTTGTTTGTGGAGCTTTTGGTTATCTAGTCTATGGGTGAGATACTCAGTGCGACTCAACGTACAATAGCCTAGACTCAATAAAAGTATAAAAATACAGACTCCGTTTACAAGTTACAGCAGTATTTGTCGAGCAGCCGTCGATGACGTTAGTCTGACTTGATATGTGATAATCGTCTGATTTGTAGCTTGATGGAGATTTATGTGTCGATTTGGATCACGACAATATCGATTTGTTAATTATCAAGATTTGGTTGACTGTGATCCAGTTTGGGTTAACAGATACTTGATACATAGAATTATAACTTAATATCCTGACTTGGTTTACAACTCAATGGTACAACATATATACAACGTTCCATACATTATGTCCTTTATAACTAGAAGACATCATCTTTTACAAGGAGAGATTCTATATGTCCAACAAATCTTTGATACAATGGGACTGATTAATCCAATCATCGTGTACTAAACATCCCAAATATAAGCACCTAAAAAGAGTGCCCACAACTTGGGTCAGTACAGTACCGCATACTGGCGAGCAGAACCAGCCTACTCGCCTAAACCAACACTAAGTAGTCATGTGTGCAAACATTCTTTAAAATGATGTTTCTATTTGGGGCCTAGCATCACTTTACATTTCATGTCCAGTAATCATGAAAAGGCATGTAGACATGTTATTGCATTGATAGTTTAAAGGCATCATTGTAGCATACTTGGTATTATCATATTCAGCACGTTACAGAAATACTCATGGAAAAAGGCAACATTTAGTAGCATTGTATTTAACATGTTAAGCAGACATATTGAACCAACATGTATAATAAACATATAACATTTAAGTAATTTCTTACTGATAGCTAACTCCCTCGTACCTGCATCAAATACAGGTTATGTGATATACTTAGTCTGTCAACATTTGTTAGCGTGCACCCTGACTACATGGTCACAGGTGTTGTTATACCATAAAGACTTTTTTCCATATAGGACTTCATACGGTAATACGATGACATGAAAGTACATAGCTAGCCTCTAAGACGGCCTCGCAAGACCCGTGCAACCAAAGCATGCCAATGTTTCCTCCAGGGTCGGATCGACCCTAATGCCCCATGCATACCGTCCGAGGGAACTAATCACCTTGTGCACAAGTTTTCCATGACCATGCGAATGTGTACCCGGCACGATCGTGAACATAATTGCATGGTAAAAATATTAAAAGTAAGTAAAGGCAACAATGCATCATATCATCTTATCCAAGTCGTGTTCAACGAATTATTCATTTCCATCATTACCATAATTCCACTTGGTGATCTCAGCGATCCCAGCCCTCATCATTTCTCATTACATCAATTTATTACAACATTTCTCACATTATTTCTTTCAACAAGGAATAAGTAGTATTTTATTCATTTCATTGGGACATGCAACATTTCATTCGTTTCATTGGGACATTTATCATTCATTTTATTACTTATAAGAAAATAGACATCATTTTATTTGCAACAGTTACACATAGTGTACATGATTCAAGTATTTTATTATGTTTAGCAATATTAGACATGGACAATATTATCAATTCATTTCTATTGTGAGATTTACGACATCAGTTCAAATTTCAAGTGTTATCCATTCAACAGTATTCAATAAGAGCATCTTAACTATTTAGCATCTAAAGCATGGGACATTTAGGGACATAGTAAAGCAACATGATACTCCATTTTATTAAGTATGAAGGAGTAGGAGAGAAGAAACAGTTCCACTCACTTGCTCAAATGGTCTTCATGATCCGGTCACATCTATTTCCCACTAGACATAGCCCTACAAGCGAGCCATGTTCCATAACCCATCCCAATCATGTCAGCTAAGAAGACTGTAACATTCTCTATTCTTTTGACTTCTAACACAAATTAGGGTCAACGTTTTGGTCGCATCCAACAAGCCAACCAAATGCCTCACACAGAGCGGGGCATTACAAGTCCTTTGGGATATTGAGGTATTACAGACCCATAACCACTGTTGTCTACTGTTTGTTCTTTGTATAGAACAAAGTCCTGTGGGAGGATGGTTTGGAAGCCTTAATAAGTTCTCGGACATTTGGAATGTCCATCGTGCTTTATAGGAAGCACGGGTAGCACACCACTACAAAGGAGCGTAGTACTCTATACTACAGTGGAATGACACCACATGGGGTACCTAGTGAGGGTAAAGCCTTAGCTTCTGGCCAAGTCATAGCTGTCTAGCACCACACATAGGCAAGTGGGCCTAATTTTGTAGAATAAAGAGTAATAGACAGCACAATAAGATACGGGGCTTCTGCCCAATTTTGGGACGATAATGTGGCAGTGGAGTTCATAGTATAAAGGCTCATGTTGGCAGGACAGTGTGGGAATGGCAAAAGCATTGCATCCCTTATAAATAATGCGACAAAAGGTGTCAAAGTGCATGTTCAGGAGGCAATGAACACAGTCAGATACGGGGCTTCTCCTTGGTTGGAAATACCGAAAATGTCTGCAAGATCTTTGGCTTTGAGGCAAAAGTAATGCCCATACACAAGTGTCTCACCAGCGTTGCACACAAGATCTGGAATGCGATTGTAGTAGAACATCAACACCTCGTCATGGTAAACGCGGGCGAAACAATTGAGGAGAGGAGTCAGCCCTTTAGCTTCAAAGAAAGGGAGTTGTTCTTCAATGAAGTAGAAGTTTATGAGCTTTCCATCAAAGACTTTTCAAGAATAAAAGTAGAGAAACCAAGCCTTGGCCTCATCTCCAGATTTGAAGCGACGATGATCATACTTGCCGTTGGACAAAGGAAACGGATTGTAGGGGTTCATAAAAGAGAAGGAACGGGCACATTTAGGGTTAGTCATTAAGATGAGCAGAAAGAATAGAGAGGTTGGGGGCTTGATTTTTGTTTTGAATGGAGGAAGGACGGTAGAGGGAGATGAAGAGATAATGAAGGAAATATGAAGATAAGAGGTCAAATGGTTGGTTGATGGAAAGATATGGAGAAGGGATGGGCCATAAATGAGAAGTTATGGGTAATAAAGAAGGTGGTTAGAAAGAGATTTGAAGGGATATTTGAAGTGATAGAAACTTAATATTTTGGAGGTGAGAGAATAAAGGAAAATACAATTTTATAAGAGTGGTAGGGATTTAAAAAGTTGTAGGTGGTCCCACAAATATTTGATGGAGGAAATAATAAAAAGAAACTACATAGGCTGTTAAGGATACCGATTAGTTCGTGGACCGGTATACCATCGGTATACTAGAGTAACGCCGGTATACTGGTTTCAAAGTAAATGAACAATTATGAGGATAAATCCAGAAGACCTAGTTCTTAGCATAGGAATAAGAAGCGATCCTCGACAAGGGGCTTGGTGAAGACGTCAACAAGTTGGTATTCAGTGTCAATAAACTCAAGATGAATATCACCCTTGAGTTGGTGATCTCGTAGAAGATGATGTCTAATCTCAATGTGTTTAGTACGTGAGTGGCAAATGGGATTTTTAGTAAGATTAATGGAACAAGTGATGTCACATTTAATAACAATAATAGAAGAAGAAATTCCATACTCAACAATAGTATGTGTCATCCAAAGAACTTGTGCACAACAATAATCGGCCGCTATGTATTTGGCTTTGGTTGTTGAAAGAGCAACAAAATTTTGTTTTTACTAAACCAAGAAACCAATGATTTTTTTAAAAAATATAGCATGTGTCGCTGGTGCTTTTTCGATCAACTTTACATCTGGCAAAATTCACTTCCAAGTAGCCACTAGCTCAAAGGACGGGGTTTTGGGAAACCAATGTCCAAAATTCAAGGTACCATTCAGATAGCAAAAAATGTGCTTGACGGAACATAAGTGTGATTCCTTAGGATTTCCTTCAATCGTGCACATAAACAAACTTTAAGCATAATATCAGGGTGACTAAGTAGAGCAAACTACCTATCATAACTTAGTACTTATGTATGTCGATCGATATGCCATGCTCATCTTGATCAAGTTTCTTTGAGGTAGCCATTAGAGCTCATGGTCTTAGAGGAGTCCATTTCGAAGCATTTGAGATGATCTTTGGTGTATTGGGCCTAATGGATAACGGTGCCTTGAGGGCCTTGCTTGATTTATAGTCCAAGAAAGAAGGATAACTCTCCCATCATACTCATTTCAAACTAATCTTGCATAACTTTTGCGAACTGTTCACAAAGATTTTATTAGTAGAACCAAAACAATGCCATATATATACACTCGAACTGATAATAGAGTGCCATAATGAGATTTGATGAAAAGAGTGGTGTAAACTTTGTCGTTTGAGAAGTTATAAGAAGTAATAATATGCTAAGACGCTCATACCAAGCACGAGGAGCTTCTTTCAGGCCATAGAGGGCTTTATAAAGTTTGAGAACATGATCCAAAAAGTGGAAATTCTCTAACCCCAGAGGTTCTTTGACATAGACTTCCTCTTTATTAAAACCATTTAAAAAGACAGTTTTGACATCAATTTGAACAAGTTTAAAATTATTAAAGCAAGTAAAGGTGCAAAGCATTTTGATAGATTCTAAGCGAGCAACTGGGGAATAGGTTTCTTCATAATCAATGCCTTCCTCTTGGTTATAGCCTTGAGCAACCAATCAGGCTTTGTTATGAGTCACAAACCCATCCTCTCATTTAGCTTATTTCAAAACACCATTTAGTCCCAATAATATGATAGTTATTGGGCCTAGGAACAAGTTTCCAAACTTTTTTTCTTTTGAATTGATTTAGCTAACCTTACAACGCAAGCATCCAAAATTCATCATTAAATGCATCGTTAACATTTTTAGGCTCTATTTGAGAGATAAAAGTCACATTTGCACAAGGATCTCTAATGGAAGATCGAGTGTTCACCCTTGAAGAGGGATCATCGAAGATAAGTTCTTTGAGATGATGAGCGACAAACTTCCATTCCTTGGGGAGACCATTTAGAGAAGTTTCTTTGGTTGAAAAGATTTCAGGTAGAGAGATCCCAACATAACAACTAGGTGAAGGAGCATTCGTATCTCCAAGTGAAGAACTTTCTAATGTTACGATCCGCACCCGGAATAAGAGTACGAGTGTGTGGCATCACCCAGCCTACACCATAACAATGACGTAGAACGCTGTCTAGGTCAACAACACTAACTACCATCATCTCATGAATATACATCATAACCTGTCAATGTTATGTCAACTCTAAAAGGAGGACAATATAATGATAACATCCATACTCAATCGCAATAGACTATAAAGATATGAATGGCATGATAATGATAAGAAATGAGGATCCAAATAAGACTAGGAATATGCATCTCAAATCAACATCAACAGTCTAAGAGTCTAGCTATCACAACATCAATATAGTCTCAAATAATAACAAAATATCTCAGAAGCTGGAAAGGGGTACACCTCAGGACAACGCTTCCAATGACGGTCGAGAAGACTGAGCCTGTCGAGGATTGTAGAAGCATAAAAATAAGCGTACCAGTGACAGAAGTGCAGATGACAAACAGTCGCTGCATATTCTTCACAAAAGTACAGTTGCCCAAAAGCACAGACAGTAATAAAATCACAGAAGATATACAAAATATAGTGCATAAAAGAGGTTTTTTATTAAATTATGTCTACAAAAGATCTATTAATGATTCTTCATGATTACATATAAAGACTAAAAAACCTAAAGTCTATAAGTGTGCAATCTTCAAAAAGTTTGCAGCCCCCCAAACGCGCAGCAGTGTCAGAGCGAATCACTTCCTCGTCATAGCAAGCCACTTTCTAGTCAGACGCGGAGGAACTCCAGTATGGCTAATGAAGCAGCTATTGGCCCGAACGAAGAACGTAGCTCCTGCTCGCAACACCGCCCGTAGCTCTTCTAGCATAACAGGGCACGCAGCCCACCCTAATATGCCTAATGATGCCATTATTAAGCATGGCAGAGTACAACCTGTGGCTCTTTGGATTGGCAATAAATCTAAACCAAGTAGCTTGAAGATCTCCAAGATGTTGTTCAGGTTCGAACTCTTTATGCCGAACGCACAAGTGCATCTCAGAACCCAGTAGTCGTTCTTCTATAAGGACACAGCTTCTTTGAACGAAGAGATGCACAACCAACAGTCGACTTGTGCAAGGCCAGCGGTCGTTCGAAACTAAGTCGAGGTCAAGCATGACAGAAGGAATGCTAAGAGACAATAGACGTGGCTCCTCCGGAAAGCTTCCTCTTATATATGTTGTATGTGGTCTAACCCCAAACCCCACATGTCAATCGGTCAAAGAGCCCCAAATTAATGGAATGAACCAAGGACTTAGCACAATGAATCCTATTTAATAGGTTCATTTGACTGAATCCTAGGCTATGAACCACTCGAATTCCCCAAAAGACAATGGCAATTAGAGATACAATGACTCAGCAGACACAAAGGGAGTCATTAATCACAATGAGCTCAGAAGTCCTTAGATGTTTCGTAAAAATTCAGTGGTTTAACAAAGCTCTCAGAAGTCCCTCATTGCTTCGTAAAAGCGCAGTGGCTTCACAGAACCCCACCAACAGTCTCTTCATCGCCGAAAAGTGCAAGGACTCAGCTGTCTTCGAAACACAGCCTCCTCGTAACCCAAAAGCGCAGTGACTCCATCGTCTTCGAAACAGCCTCCTCGTCGCTCAAAAGCACAGCAAGTCAGTTGTCTTCGAAAAAGCACAGTGGCTCAGTTGTCTTTGAAACACACTCTCCTCGTCGTCCAAAAGTGCAGTGACTCCATCATCATCGAAACACAAATCTCATCATCGCCCAAAAGCACATTGACTCCGTCGCCTTCGAAACACAGTCTCCTCGTCGCTCAAAAACACATTGACTCAGTTGTCTTCGAAATACAGTCTTCTCGTCGCCCAAAAGTGCAGTGACTTCGTCGTCTTTGAAACACAAGTCTCCTCATCGCTTAAAAGCGCAGTAACTCAATTGCCTTTGAAACACAGTCTCTTCATCGCCCAAAAGTGCAGTGACTTTATCGTCTTCGAAACACAAGTCTCCTCGTCGCCTAAAACGTGCAGTGACATCGAAGCCTCACCTGAAGCACTTCTCGCATAAATGCGCAGTCCTGTGAGGTGGCATTATTCCACGAGGCTAGTCTGGCACCTATATCTTTTCATATAGGACCCAACCGGTTTGTTTAAACTACTGCTGCAAAGATAAGAACAAAATTCGGTTTAGTTCATAAGGGCAATATTCGATGGATTTATTTAAAACTTCTGCCCTAAAGATAGAGACAAAATTCGACTCTCTGGATAGGAGCCAAGCCCGTTCGGCTACATCTAAACAAAAAGTCTCGAGCAATAGATGTACGACATGTGTCGTTTATTCTTTTATGTTGATAACCACCCGAAGATCTAAATAGAAGGGAATCTTAATGTCCACCACGTGTCTGCTCAGCAGCAACCCTCAACGTGCATTGACAGCAGGTTCTCTCATATCTCAAATGCGTAGCGCTCCTGTGCACCCAACAAACCTCAAGCACATCGTATATGTACTAGGCTTATAAATAGAAGGAGTTCTCCTTCATTAAAAAGGTCGACATTTTTCTGATTAGCAACCCCGAGTACCAATCTCGAGCATTAGAAAGTCAGAGCAAGTTCAAGTGGTCGTCAGATCGTCAACGGAGTAAAGGAGCCGCTGTAGTGCTCGATCTCCACCGTCACACTTCCCCAGAAATTTTGGTACTTAAATCACCTTTTCAGGAGTTCTTATTGTACTTTTTACACGTTTGAATACAAAAGTTCGTTCAAACTTTTGTCATGACAAACAGGATGGCGACTCTGCTGGATACTTCCTTCTCCTCTAACGAGAAGATAGTGACACAATATGACGTCAACTTGCTGGGATCTTCTTAAAAGATATTGGTCGTACGTTTCGACCAACACGCTTTTGAAGATCTCATCTCTAAAGAGAAGTCGAGTCCTTTGAAGCGGTTCGTAAAACCGAAGAAGACTCGGCGTACCTGGGTGCCAAAGGCTATTGCGATCAGCAGCAAGATGGAGGGGACAACGCTTCAGAACCCCCTAAATGGCAAAGCCCCGAAGAAGACTTCAACTGCTACTGCCACGCTGCCTCGTTCAGTCCCCCCTCCAAAACAGTGTAGCGAGGAATGTGGCTCCCCTGTGTTAGCCCTGACGAAGCCACAACGCCGGAGTAAGCACACAGTTACCCACCAGCGCACGAAGACAGCTGTACAGGCGAAAACTTCTGTCTTTGATAGAATTTCCTACCCATTGGGTATGGCTATGTTGGACTCTAACCGTTACGCACCTTCTAGGGGTAACGTAAAGAGGTCCAAGGCAGCATGCGCCCTTTGCGAACAATATGCTACACCAATAATCATGTTGGATTCTAAATGCCATGCACCTTCCAGGGATGGCGCAAAGAAATCTAAGGCAGCACACGCCCTGCGTTACCAAAGTGCTATGCCAACCATGGAGTTGGACTCTGAATACTACACACCTTCTAGGGTTAGTAGGAAGAAATCCGTGGCAGCATGCGCTCTGTGCGATCAACGTGCTACGCCATCAGCTGACCAAAGGCCCACATTGACAGTCACGTGTGCAGTCGATAGAAAGCTATACAAAACTGGTTCGAGTGCTTCGATGCATCGACCAGTAAAACCTTGATGTCACTTGAGCGCTCATTCTCATGATCCGAGCTAGGGGTACGTACTGTGGAGATAGACTCGTACGAGCAGTATTGCTGTAAGCATGGAGTAAGTCTGCCTCACCAGCAACTCTCTGATCAGAATATAAGCGTATCTCACGTACAGGAACTGAGATGAGGGAAGCTACCTTCACATCCTCATTCCTGCACGCAGCTTCCCTGCACATACGAAAGCCGGATAGAAGGGAAGACTTTGGATCTACGTAAGGCGATCTCCCACAAGCGCAAAGCCATAGAGGGTTCTGCAGCCATAACGTGTCTGGCCCAAGACACACCTATACCAAAATCACTATCAACTGTTGCTATTGCCAAACAGACGCATCGTCACCAAAGAGGCAGTCCGTCTTCCAAAGACTGGGACCGATGGCGTTTGTACATCAGAGACTCGGCAAAGGATCATCGAGCGAAGAAGAAGATAAACTCCGTATTGCTTCATGTAATGCTGCTTCGGGTTCTCCATCTTCCAAGAAGCTTCCCAAGAATTCTCCCGCTTCGGCCAACAAATCCAAGGGCCGACCTGGGGGTAGCAAAATAATGGTGCCCAGTACGAGTGTGTTCCAACATATGTGCACCAAATTTTGATCCCTGTCGCAAGAGGATGTCACTTCAGCCCCAACATTAGCTCGGGGTAGCCAAACCTCTACCATTCATGACAATCCCTCATTCTAACTCAATGAAGGATTGTATGACACAGATGCCTTCGTGAGCACAAGCAGCCAAAAAGCTGGAGGTAGCAACTATAAGGAGTCCAAGTACGATTGTAATCTACTTGTTTACCCTCAAGACGACGGGACTCAAACGTCTGAACCCGAGAGTGAAAGATCTACTGTCCCTTCTATCTATCCTTACATGATGTCCATTTTCATGGCCGTAGGTAACAACACGGAAAACAGTAAAGGGTCCAGTCATCAATAGCGTATAGAGGCCCTGGAGATAGGCCTGAATACGTTAAACGAGACTATGCAGGCCTTGAATTCGATGATCCTAGAGATCAAGGAGAAATTGACATCCAATGTCCCTGCTCCTATAATCCAAGACCCGGGAACGAACGACGGGTCTAATGCGCCTCCCATCTTGCGTCAGGCAGTGCCGCTGTTATCTGCTTCGACAACAACAGGACCTGCAATGTCGAATGACATACAACAGGCCCTTAAAGAATTGTACGCTCGCTATGACGCTAGAGAAAAGCGAGAATCATTTCAAAAGATAGAAATCTGGCAACCATATCCTGTCAAATGGGATAATGTGATATATCCTCCCAAGTACAAGTCGCAGATGCTTGCACCATTCGACGCGAAGGAGTCTTCTCGCTGATACCTCAGGTACTTCGCCTCAGTAACCGGGCATCTGCCAAAAGATGATGCTCTGCTCACAAACATATTCGTAAGGGCATTGTAGGGGGTAGCCTATGAATGGTTTTACAGTCTCCCCAAAAATTGTATTTTGTCATTCGACGATTTGAAGCGTCTCTTCCTTGCTCGATTCTATAAAGAAAGAATGGACATGACAGTGTGCACTATCATGGACATTGTTCAGAAAGAGAAAGAGCCTGTATATGCTTATATTGAGTGCTTCTGCCAGGTAGCTCTGAGGCTGCTACATGTTGTGCTCGAACCCATGCTCACGGACTAATGTCGCAAGAACATGATCCCTGCAATTAAATTGTGGCACAGTGGTCCATGCATAGAGTGGACAACTTTCATCATCGAGGCAGATATAGCCGAAAGAAAGGCCAGGGATGCGCAACTGCTGGGATTGAGTTTTTTCTCGCTCGAAAACAAAGGGAAGCACTCATCTAGCAATAACCCCATCCCCAAGGACGGTAATGGGAAGCAAGCCATGATCGTCAACATCTCTAAAGGATCAGTGTCAATAAACCAGAAGCCAGATGAGGCACCAAGGCCGAAAGAAACCTACTCGTTTAATGATGAAGATATATTAGAACTCTTTGATATGTTGACGAAGGGTGGAAAGCTTCAACTCCCGCCTCCAAAGCGCCCTAATGAGTAAAAAAGGTAGACAATCTTAAATACTGTCACTACCACCAGTATGTTCACCATTCAATATGCGATTGCTACATGTTGAAGAGGCAGATCCAGCGCCTCATTGACGCCAAAGTCATCTCGTTTGACGATGAGGAAAAGTCTGTCACTGCCAATATGGTCACTCTCCAGTTCAGAAGTTTTCTAAGGACAGAGGCTCAAGATGGGGTCATCCCCATCCTGAGGGCGATAATAGAAGTAGTTAATCTTCCACCAGCCCGTGACAATGCTCAAAGCTTCGTCCCATTTACAATACTGCGAGGCGAAGTTATGTGGATCCACCATGATCTCGCCCCTGGCATGATGACGCCTACAACACACTTTATCAATAGAAAGAAAGTCAAGTCATATCACATGGTTTCTACATCGACCGATGATACTCTGGTTTCCACTCGCTCGGCTCACCAACGAGAAGATAACCAGGCTCCAGAGGAAGAAATACCTCTACCTGCTATGGCTACCACACCTGATATATCAGAAACAGGCCCATCTCAAGCCTCTACGACAGATAAGCAGAGGCAGAAGGAGGTTCGCTTTGACAAACCCCTGAGAAAAGACTCGACAGTAGGGCCGATCAATCCCTACAACTTTGACATATTGGCACAGCTTGCAAACACCCCAGCTTGACTGTCACTCTTCGAGTTTCTCTATCTCTCCAAAGAGACTCGAGATGCCCTCAGCGAACCATTACAGAATGCTGACTCCTTCCTCACCCAGTTACAACTACCTAAGAAGGATCCTGCTACGTGCCTACATTGTCATAGTATGGACGAGGTGATTCCTAACATCACCTTTACTCAGTAGGACATGGTACTAAAGAATAACCGGCATAATAGACTTCTGTACTACACTGGGTATGTTGGTGCCATTAAGGTCAATGGCATCCACATCGACCATGGCTCTTCTTATCCCTCACAGTTTACTCTAAACTTTATGGATCCCGGTGCATCGGCTGACCATGTCAAACACTACAATCAGTGACTTCAATGCTGCAAAGAGTGAGCCCCTAGGCAAGATTCGCCTGAAATGCCAAATAGGTGATCTCCAGACAGACGTGACTTGCTACGTCAATAATGTTGACATAAACTACAATATGCTATTGGGTCGACCATGGATTCATGAATACATGATCGTACCCTCTACTATCCATCAATGCATGAAGTATGTGGCCAGCGACGGGACTATCAAGACCGAGTTTGCTGACATCGACCTATTCTGAAGACTCGAAGCATACTGTACTGATGTCGATCTCTACAAATCAGTCCCTTGGGATGATGATGCCAATGAGGCCAAAACTGCATCGGAAAGTACAATTATCGCTGAAGAACCCTTACGGGTTTGACTAAAAGGGAAGCCTCCTCAGACACTAGCACCTCTTGTCATCAAACATCGAGGAAAGGCTCCTACTCGTTCACACCCGACGACATCAACTACTAACCAGGAGCATATACAAGTTAGGCTCTCCCGAAGGGCCTCAAAAACAACTATAAGGTCGTAAGAACGTCCGACTCTAGCCCTTTGGTAGTCAAGTCTCCTCCAACTCCTCCTATGACAGCCCTAGTTCTTACTGATGAGGAGTTAGGAGACTACATATGCGCCAATGTTGAGGCACATTCTTTATATGATTTAATCCCTCGAGATAAGATTTCACATATCATTAATAGAAGTTCTTTGAATTACTCTTATGCACACTGGAATACTATGTATTTCTTAGACATGCTCTATATATGTTGCAAACACAAGTGACAACGGCTAATCTTGCAAGCCGAGTTATCACTTCCCAAGGTGCATACTTCCTGGTTCCAGCAAGGAAGAAGGAGGAGGAACCCATCATCTTTGGTCGATTGGAGCACCCTCAACAGCTGACTCCGGCAGAACCAGAACCCGATAACGACAATATGCAACTCTACCATTACACTGCTCAAGCCAAACACCTTATCCAGAAAATGGGTTACGACTTGAACAACGACAAAGGACTGAACTATGGTAAAGGCCAATACCTTCCCTTACGACTTCGTGCTCCAAAGGGAAAGTCTTAAAATTACTTTCAGTGCACCCGCCGGGGTTAGGTTATGTTACACCCACAACAACTTCAGAGAGCTCAGAGCCGGAGGCTATGATGCATTCACGCTCCTCCGATTCATTAACCTGGGACTCTGACACCAGTGTCGGCCAAGCCTTTAAGAAGATATTGTCCGTTAATATGGTCTTTACAGATCCTCCAATTTAGGATGAAGACCAAATACTAAAATTCTTCGAGGATGAACCTTGGGCTTAACGCCTTGGATCCCAATGGGAATGGCACTTCGAACAGCAAAAACCTTCCACCGAGCTAGGAGATGACACTTTCCATAAACCCATCTTTATCAGTAATAGCGCGACTGGAATAAAAAACTCGATGAATGTCTGTGGGCTTACCAAACAACTGTTCGAACACCCACGAGCAACACACTATTCTCTCTCATTTATGGGAGCGAGGTGGTTCTTCCTCTGGACATCCAGATCCCATCTTTATGGGTAGCTATCACCAATCATCTGACTGACAAAGACAATCAACGCCGGTGGCTATAGGAGTTGGAGGTGTTAGACGAAAAGCGTATGCTAGCTTAGCAAAGCATCGAGCTCTATCAAGCTCAGATTTCTAGGGCCTTCAACAAAAAGGTCCAGAAAAGGACATTCGAAGTGGGTGACCTCGTCTTATCAGTTCGAAGATCGATGGTGATGACTCACAAGATTCCTTGGAAGTTCGATCCCAAGTGGGAAGGATCGTTCGTCATAGAGATGGTCTACTACAATGACGCCTACCAACTAGCCAAATCTAACGACGGTTTGCTAATGATGCCGATCATTGGCAAGTTCCTGAGAAAGTATTATGTTTGAGGTTTAAATCGACATATATTTCCATATCCCCCATGGGTGTTCATGAATTCTATTAACGAGTTCATCTCTTTCAAATTTCCCCCGTAGAAAACAATTTTATGTCCATATTACCTCTGAGTTATTTTTCTACACCCCAGTAAAGTGCATGCCTACCATGTCCATATTACCTCTGAGTAGACATTTTTGCCATGAGAAACCCTGTGATTGTCATAATTATGTATAAAATCTTTCACATCCGTATTACCTCTGAATCCTTCTATACGCCCGTAGAGTCTATCATTGCCATGTCCATATAACCTCTGAGTAAGGAAAATTCTTCCACCAAAAATTCTGTGTTTACCATGTCCATATAATCTCTGAGTAAATACCATATCCCCAGCAGAGTTACCTCCATCCCCTCATGTCATACTACCTCTGCGGGAATTCTTATTATTATACAAGAATGTTCACAGCAAATGGACAAGAAAAGAAGTAAAACTAATTTTCTTTTCATTCCTAAAATGGAAGGTTTTTCTTTCTTTGTTACAAAAGGATCTCTCAAAAAGAGAAAGACAAAAAGACAAAAGGATATCAGTATTGTGACGGCCGATACAGGAGTTCTTCCAGTCGACTCCTCAAAAGAGCAGCTTGGGGCCCAACCAACTATTTGGCTCGACGCTCTGCCTTATGACATCGAGCGACCTTATCCTCGAGCTGGGACGAGTTCTGGCATGCAAGGTTCAACTCTGCTTGACGAACGCCTATACTTTCCCTATCCTGAGCCAGGGTCTCGGATAGTTGGCGAAGTACCTCCTCCTGGTCCCTTGACTTATCCAACTCACTTTCGACGAAGGCCAATGTCTCTTCTAGCAGCCAAATTTGCTTCTGGAGGATCTCATGTTGTTCCTCTAAGGATGCACGGCAGCAGACCTGAACCTCTTTGACATCGGTCACTTCTTCGATTTTGGCTTTAACCTTGACAAGCCTGTCAGTTAGAGCCTGACGTCTCTGCTCGTGTTGGAAAAGAACGGAGGTCATCTTCTCTAATTCTGCGTCCGCCAGAGATGAAAGATCGCGTTCAAGATTTTGAATCTCTGAGACGATGGCTTTCGATTCTTTCAAGAGAGCCTCTATTGCATCTGCCTTCGCTTCATACTCTGGACAGTCGCACAATGCCACAAGTTGGGCCCTCATTACAGACTGAGCCCATCGAAGCGAATGGTTGTCCCGTAAGACACCCTCAATGCCACGCTTCAAAGCATGGTGAATGTGCCCAAGATGAGGTTGGCATAGTATGCATTGTCAGCCAAACCCATTAGGGTTAGCGGAGATGCCGTGATAGAAGGTCCCGGAGCAGCAGCGGTAGCCAATAAGCGTCTAGGTATTGCAGCTGCAGCAGTTGGTGCCATGACTGGAATGAAGGCTGTCGGCGGCACATGGACAGTATAAGCAAATGCCGTCAGATGTATAGCCGGCTCTTCAACGGCTCGCTCTTCGGTTCTTCTATAATTCCTATGACAAACCTCTGAGAAGCCTCATGGAATGACGCTTGGACAACCTCCATGACCGATTTTTCAACGTTCGCTATGACCAACTCCTCAATGGTCTTCCTAACCGGTGCTTCAGCAGTCGACTCATTAGTGGTCGTCTCGACCAAATCCATGGCAGCTGGCTCGACGGCAGCCTTTTCAGTAGTTCTGTAGTGACTGCATTGAACAACTCTTCAACAACCAATTCCTCGACGATCTTCTCGACCAGTTCCTCAACCATCTCCCTATCGACAGGCTCATCAGTAGCACCATCGACTACTATCTCAGTGGCCGCTAGGCTAGAACTCAAATAATTGGCTCGTAAGCGGCCGCATCAACCTGTTCTGCAGTTGTCTCCTCAGTCGCTTCCCCGGGGACCATATCAGACAAGTCTTCAATCTCCTTCTAGGCCATTTTTATAATGACCTCATCGACTAAATTCTTGACGGTCATCTTGACTGGCTTTTTAACAGCTCGGCCAGCTAGCTCGTCAACAATTTTCGTCATTAAACCTCTGGCATTCTGTTTAATCGCCTCCTGGGGCCGACTTCTGATGAGTGCCAGGGGTAATTCGTCATTTACAGGTTCCTCCTTACCTCCTTGAGGAGGAGGTTCTGCAGGGGAACCACCGACAGTACCTTCAATATCCTCGACTGGGCGACCCGTCTCGGGAATAGATTCTGGAGCTGCGCCTTTATTTGCTGTTGAACCGATCCTGGGTATCACTACCGGTCCACTCGCAGAAGCCGTTTCTTGGTGCGAAGCCATGAGCTCCGAAAAGTCCCGAGTCTCATAATCAAACGAGACAGACGAAGGAACCTCTTTTGTCCGAACAGCCTCAGCTGTCGCAGCTGTCGGATCCTCCTCAGGAACACGAACCTCCTCGGACCTCACGACAAAGACGGTTCCCTCTTCCAACCTCGAAGAAGGGCCTTCGGCAG
>JANAVB010039220.1:6514741-6794741 GCA_029216955.1 Iris pallida
TACAAATAATATGGTAGGGTACAGTAATCATCAAGACAGGATAAGGTATAGGTCAAGAACTCACCTCTACTAGGTCTGGTAGTTGGAACTCTCTCCTGGAGATAGGACTCGACTAGGGGCAGGTGCAGTAGGACAATATAGCATCCTATGTCCAGCTTACCCACATAATAGGCATAATCCTAGTCTCTTCCTACAGTCCTTCCATACGTATCCAGGCTTCTTACAGAAGGCACAGGTAGGCACTCGCTCAACTGGCCTCTACTGGACAGAAATCTGAACTGGATAGGCCCCCTAAACGAAAACTTCGGAAGAGACTCTTCAGGTAGTTCCTTGAGTGTCTCCGACCACCCTAAATTCTCCTTGGCCTGCACCAGTAAAATAGTGATAAATGGAAAGTCGTTGGTAAAACTTTGAATAAAAAGGACTAAAACATACTTGTGAAGATGAGGCAACTGGCGGAACACCCTGCTGTAATAAATTACGTCGCCTAGGTGCCACCCATTTAATCCTCTTGGCAGGACGATGGCTCACTGCTAAAGAAGCTCGATGCTTGGGCAGGGAATTAAAGGTATCGCATCCTTCCTTCTCTCCCGAGAAGCACTAGAGCCATCAGAAGACCTACCGCTAGCAACTGCGAACTCTTGAGAGGCTGATTAGGGCCTTTCGAACTTCATGCCCACAATAAAACTTCGCTCTCGGTCATAACCTGAAGAAAAGTTGTTCACCAAGCAGTAGAACTTTACGGCAGAATATAAGATACGGGTCTTTCCGTGTATCTTGCGGATTGTAAATGATGCCCAGTAAATCTAGCATTATAGTAGCACCATGTTTGGGCACCATCTAACAAGATGCCTTCATAACCAAGACAAGGGCTTGGGTTGTTCATCTTAGTCTTGCTATAGCCGAACTGTCGTGCGAACCGGCTCGATATATAAGGCTCCAAGTATATCCTGTTCTAGTTCTGATACACTAGGTACGAAGGACGAATGGTTAATAACCAACGAAAGGCACTAGTGGTTAGCTCGTCCCTTTCTCCTACCCGATCGACCAGCTCATCACCTGTAATGTAGCCGTCTTGAGAAGGTAAAATCTCGTTGAAACTATAGTCGTCCAAACGGTTTAATGCCCGCTTGCAGGCAGAAACGCCATCATGGACCCACTTCGTCCAGTTATAGTTGCAAAAGGTCCCGTCTCCCTCCTCATAGCACTCAATAGTCGTGGAAACAATTAAACCAGTATGATGCAGCGCTAACCAAGCTATCAGATAATGGTAGGAAAGCTCCGCTCGAGGGAATTCGCTGTCGTACCTACGATTTCGATTGTTCTCATAAACCTTGAAGTGTGTTGCATACCATGGCAGGGAGCAATGTAAGAGAATGCCCAAAGGCCAACTTCACAGCCGGTAGGATAAGCTTTCGATTGAGCCGTCCCATGGATCCTGAGCCTTCAGGCACTACAGCCTTCCTTAGCCACATCATCAAAAAGGCAGCCAGCGCCGCTTTCCGACTCACGGCAATCAAATTTTGAAAAAAATAATTATGGACTATAGAGCTGGGTTTCTCCTCAGTGTCTAACGAGGGAGCTGTGCTTTTGCCTTCACCATCATATCTTTCACCTCGTCAGTAGTAGACGCCCTGCGAGTTGTAAAACAAACCGTTCCAGGCTTCGATGATTCCTCCTTAAAGAAGTACTTCTTCTATGCATTAAGGTGAGGCTAACCCTTCCCAGATTTCTGACGTACACATACCTGATGATGGCAGATCAATTCTTTGTACACTTCTATCATCTCAGGATACTTATTGTCTAGTCCTATGAGCTCGTCTTCTCCAAGGGGTGTACTCCTCATATGGATGCTCACCCCAAGGCAGCTTTGAGATGACTAAAATCTCATGCACAGCTAGTCCCATCTCTCCATATGGCATAAAGAAGGTCTCGGTATGGTGATTTACAACTCTAGCAAGGTCACGGTATGGCGATGGGATGCCATATTCAGTAGCCTTTATGGCGCGGCGTAGACTACCAAAATTTATCGCTTTAGCGACGACTTTATCCGTCCCCCGGCCGTCGGTAAATGGTAATACCGATGGATGGCCGACGGATTTTGGGCAAAAACATCCGTCGGGAAAAGACTCGTCGCTAAAAACAATCTCTCGCCAAGTTGTCGCCCAGCGACGATTTTACGACGGATTTTCGTCAACCATACTCATACATCTCGCGACGAATTACCGACAGATTTCTGTCAAAGCGCGTATCAGAAAGTTAATGACACGTCGCCTTAGCGACAATGGTATCCGTCGCTAAAATGGTCGGTAATTGCGTATCAGAGAGTATCTGATACGCAATATCTGTCGCGAATTCGTCGCTAAATGGTCGATAAACGTGTATCAGAGAGTGTCTGATACGCAATATCCGTCGCTAACTTGTCGCTGGTAGTTGCTACTTGTCGACGGGCTCCCGACGGAATAGCAGCGGTACATTCGTCGACCCAGTTCGGTGAATCTTTCATATTATCAGAACCGTGGCAACGGATATTCTGTCGCTATTCCGTCGGGATATGTCGCTATTACAGTGCCGACCAGTCGTGGATCTGGTGACGAATTATCCGTCGCCATACTTTTACCGACTACTGGGGACGGTTTACCGACGGAATATCCATCGATCCCATTCTGTGTTTTTTTATATTTTCAGAACCTTGCCGATGGACGATCCGTCAGTGAGTTGTCGCCATCCGTCGCTAGCTTGGAATAGTCCCAGTTAGCGACGGATATTCCGTCGGTGAGTAGTCGCCATCTGTCGTAAACTTGGAATACTCCCAGTTAGCGACGGATATTCCGTCGGTTGGTAGTCACGGGTGCGTCGCTAACTGGGAATTTTTTGAATTTTTTTGCATAAAACAGAGCATTCTATGTTCACACAACATCCAACAACATAAATAACACAAATTATCCACACAAATATTTCAAATTATCTAATATTTCAATTATCCAATATTTCAAATATTCAATATTTCAATCAACATTATCTAATATTTTAAATTATCCACAGAAATATTCAATATTTAAACAGTTTTCAAAATCTTTGAATACAAACATCAACGAGGAGGAGGAGTTGGATCATCCGATGGTGCTAGTACTCCCTGCTGCGTCCGACGCATATACACTTCTACCATGTATGGCGGCAATCCCTCTAAGACATGGTCTGGAAGTTGGCGTACCTACTCTGGCGTCATCAGGTCAAGAAGGGCCGTCACAGCAAGAGTCGGTACGATTGGGACAATAGGGTCAAAAGAGAGGAGCCCGACGGAAGAAGGACCGGCAGCACCAGTAGACGGATCGGGAGCAGACGGACCTAAAGCAGAAGAAGGATGCGGAAAGTATGTATACAATTGTGCCCGCAAGTCCGACACCGCCTCATTCAGATGTGCAAGCTGGGACCTCACATCATCGTCTGCCGGGGCCGCGGAAGGAGGCGGGGGAGGTGGAAATCTCGGAATAATCGGATACGAATCGGACACGCCCAGCCTTCGTCGTTAGACAAGACAAAGTAAGCTGTACCAATACTAGGGAAACTAACAAGTAATCATGGAAAGTAAGATAATATCACAGCATCTATAAACGTATCCCAGAATCAGAGTACAAGTATAAGTATTTTATTACATTTATCCAGAAAATAGAAAATGTCTGACTAAAGTCTCAAATAGGAAATGACATGAAGGTAAGGTACTAGGCCTCAGTGGCCTCTAGGTCCAACGCAGTTGTAACGCCCCAGTCCCAAATACTTGAGACTAGATACGTATCATGCCAGCTGTATACATACGAGTAAATATACGGCTCGTAAGTATACATAAGCTGTAAAATATAGAAAGTCAAGACACTAAATCTCATCCACAAAGATAAATAATAATATAAAAGCAACTTTGAGTTTGTCATGTATACAATCTTTGGACGGAGACAAATCTACTACCAACTAATTTAAATAGGGAAGAAATATACAAAAAAAAGTGATTGGTCGAGCGAAGCAATGACAAGTCCAAAAGCAATCATCACGAAGAAAGGAATGGCCTTAGCTAGAGCACCTGCAAGAAACTACGAAAATACACACCTAGAGAGATCACCAGGTCCTCAGCGGGACGTAACAAGACACATAATATCATGCCATAAACTGAATAGTATGAGCTCAATAGAAAAGTATGCACGGGTAAAAGTTTTTAACCATTCTATGTGGAATGCACTTTAGAAGACAACGTTCTATGCAGGAGCTTAGGTGTTCAGCATAGATGGAGAGAGAGTGGTAGTAGGTAGCGCTCATAAGAGACACTATCGACCATGGGCAGAAAGTAGCTCTCATACAAGAACTATCGGCCCCGGGACAGTAAGTAGCGCTCATACGAGACACTATCGGCCCAAATCTATGTGTGTACTGAATATGTAGCCCCTACGCTAATAACTGTCTCCCCCCTCCCCATGATACTATACATGTGTCGACTCCACGACACTGTTTGATCCTTAATAACTGCCAAGTCTTCTACACAATCTATTAGCAGCTATATCCTAATGCACGGCCTGTACGCACCAATGATCAGTCAGCAGGCAAGTCGGCGCTTGCCATTGGAGAAGGGGCGGATCAGCTCAACGGGACGGATGTATCACTGTGCGAGGCTCAACACCGTCGATAGTGGTGGCCGAACGGGAATTTGCGGATGGCGCGATGGCCAACGGCTGAGTGTGAACGCCGGCGCCAAAATCGGGTGCTGGCCGTCCGGCGGAGGATGCCCGGGAAGGCGGCAAAAATTTGAGGTCGGGCGCCGGCGCTGAAGAAGCGGTCGGGCGGTGGGTTCCCGGGGACATGGCGGCCGGGTGGATGGGCGTGCAGAAGGTGCTCGTCGGCACGCGGTGGAGCGCACGGCGGGTCGTAAGTTGAGGGCAGACCGACGGGGAGTCGTTCTGTGCAGTGTGACTGGCCACGTGCGGTGGCGACTCCGGTTAGGTAAGGGATTTGCGCAATTTCTTTCTCTCTGGTGTAGAATTTTGGGGGATTACCGACGTTGGGCGCCGACAATGGTGGCGGCAGTTTAGATTTGTGGTCAGGACAGGGATGGCCGGGGTGGCAATGTGTGGTCGAGATGATGACGAGGCCACGTTGGTTGTGGTATTGGTAACAGTGATGATGGTGATGGTGTTGGCAGCTGGCTGACGGGATCAGCGGGCGAACGGAGAGAGACTCGGCTGTGTGCGATGACGATGGTGTTGGCCGGGGACAGGCTGCGAGTGATGGAGGCGATGGCGGTGACCGACGGGGATTAGGATAGGGTGTTGAGGTGGTGGTGTATCGGGTATATGTCCTGCGAGACACGGAACGGCTCGGTGTCCGGTGTTGTCGGACACGGTGGAGATAATTGTATTTGTACTAGGGAAAATATAGTGGATGGGATGCACGGACACGATGCACAATGGATGGAAATAATTTATGGATGAGTACCTCTCCTTATATAGGAGGTAGGAATTCCCAGTTGGAATAGGATTAGGATTTTTTAAATTTCCCCGTAGATAATCACGCATTGATTCAAATCGATTTAAAATTAAATTTATCAAATCCCAAGCAAATCTAGCTAAAGCCTATTTTTAATTTACAGCTATTTAAAGTAAGTCAATAACATCTTTTCCCATTTAAATTATCAAAATAATTCAAATATTAAGTAAAAAAACAAAATTTTAAATATCTTTTTCATAATATTAAAATATAACATTAAATAAATTTTGAAAATTGAGATAATTACTTAAATATTTGATCATAAATTAGCTTTTATAAATAACAAGGATATGTTAATAACAAATTTCAAATCTCGCAAAATATTTGGAATACTTTTCTTATAAACCAAAATTTTCAAATCACTACTTAAAAATAACTCTTTTTAAAATAAAAATATTTATCACATTTATTTGAACATGTACTTTCCTATACAAAATAAAATTTATAATAATAATATTTTTCTAAAATATGTAACTCGACACATATTCGCATTCGTCGAGCAATACGAAAATACGAATTCATACGCGACGTATATTATAACTACGCAACGTACAATTACCAAATAAAAATTTTAGTACCAAATTTATTTATATAAAAAAATAGTAGAAATTTAGGAGTTTTACATCCTACCCAACTTACAAGAATTTTGTCCTCGAAATTTAGGAACAGGTAGGGTAGGTAGGGTTGAAGCAATAGAAATTTGATCAAGTTAAAAGGCATACAATGAAATTGATTTTCGAATAATCGAATATTACGTTAGCTTGGTAAATGAATTCATGGGTATGATTTGGAAGATAATCTCATGACAACTATCAAATTCGATCAACAAAATGTGTACTCAAAATAGGCAAGAATCACTTCCACCATGGTCTTACAATATATTCAAAATCTAACTTGTTTTTTATATTGCCATAACTCTCGGCATAATCACCGAGGCCTTTCTATATTCAATCTTAAAAATTTAACTTGTGTTTTTGCTATTGTCATAACCATCGATGTATTTATCAAATTCTTTTCGCATTCAACCTTTCGTCTATTATTCTTCACAAAATTTTATAACCCACCTTTTTTTTTACCTCCAAAGTTTACTCACAAAATCCTGAATTTCCACTATATTTATATATTGAATCCGCTATCCGAACTATCGAAATTAGATAAGTCCAAAAATAAATTTTACTTCTCTCCATCATATCATAGATATTTTCTCCAAATAGATTTCGCCATTCATATTCTCCTCAAAATAGATATTCAACGAATCTCTATCCTTCTTTTCCAACATAAATATGTGTATTTCCTCAAGCTTTAATTTCCTTGAAGTTCAAATATCAAAATCTTTAATCACGATAGTTGGAGTAAAAGTCAAACTCTTCTAGAAAATTTAGATTTATTTATCAACATAAAGAAAATTTTATCCCTTATGCACCAAACATAAACTTTATTTAAACTTTGGATTAATCTCAAACCTTTTGGCACTCGCAAATATACTATCATTTGATCTTTCCAAAACATAATATCACACCTCTTAATCAAATAGCACATTTAACTAATGTCTCATAATCACGTATCATTTTACTTGATTAAGCCACTAATCTCCTTTATGATGCCTTCCAATCTAGCCCCTGTCTAACCAAAGGGTGTCATGATCAAATCTTTATCTATGCCCAAGGAATCACAAGAGCAAGGTTGCATGAATAATAGCAGAGCAAAGTAAAATTTTTGAAGAGAAAATCAAAACGATTTAGAAGGAAGTATTGGTTAGGCTCAATGGTCGTGATAGGGTTTGGATAATAATACTAATTTTTGCACAAAAATAAAATTTAAGGGCCTACGCAATTTAAGATAATGCACAAAAATAAAAGGCACGGGTTAACAATAAGCACAGGCTAAGCATTTAACGAATTAAGTAGAATACTATCACATATCGGGTTGAAGGAATTGAGTCGAGATCCATGGTCGGTAAATATATCGGTATCATGGTAAATATTGCAGTTTAGCTTATTCGACCCGAAAGTCGTATCAAGAAATTAGAGTACAAGAAGACGCATTTTAGTGGGACCAGATATACCTACATAAAGGTGGGCTCGTCTAGGTCTTACATATAAAATATGTTGGATGAAAAAGTCTACTGTTGTGCTCCAAATATCCAAGTAACGGTAAAGGACACAAAAGAATCTAAATAGAAAGTGGGAGTTCATGAGATAATGATTAGTGCATAAAATAAATGACCAAGTTAAAGCATGAAATAAAGACAATTCAGTTTCTAATAGATCAAGGTAAAATAAGTTAGGGATACAGTTTCTAGAGATATGATAGCCACTTAGATGGAGTATGATTAAGGAACAATCTAATCATTTCTCAAGTTTCAAATGGTTAGAAAGTTACGATAAAATCTAGGTTTGAGGGAATGTCGAGTGAGTCAAGATTGAGATATCTTCACATAGTTTGGCAGATGACTTAACTACACTCGAGTACATACAACTATCATGGTCATTAATGAGGAATACTTGTATCCCATTAGGGTGACTTGCTTGCTTCTTGGTCCTCTACCAATACATGATCTAATTTCAAATTTCAAGTTCCTCAACAGTTTTGAAATAAAATCTCATGATACTCCATCAAGTATTTAATCATAACTTAAAGTTTAATTTCTTTTAAATAAATTTCAAATAACCTTCATCATATCTAATGCGGCACAACTAAATTTTTATAATAAGCCATCACTTTTAAAATTTTCCAATTCTCAAATGTACCTCGAGATAAACTCTTAGCACGTTTCATCAATCGCAATCATGTAACTCAAATTAATTTTTTTTACCAAAATTTAAATACCCATAATCAAGGCTTTAAACTTGAGATCTAATTCACTTTTTAAATCATAGATCATATGACACAATTTAAAATTTAAATTTTCCTTCAAAGTCGCTTTCATATCCTCAAAATATTTAAACAAAATTTTACCATCATTTCTTTAACTCAAAATTAAATAAACTTATAAATCGTACGACTCAATTTTAAACCTCAAGCTCTCTCAATCCAAACTTTCGTCTTCTCTAGTTGTCTAAAAATCATAATTAAAACTCCTTAAATAATCTTGAGATAAACTTTATAATATTACAATCCAAACATTTAAAGTTAACCGTAAATCATGCGTCACAATATAAAAACTTAAGTTATTTCTCAATTGATTTCATATCCCTAATAAATCATAACTATTTCACCATTTCAAAAAAATTCGTAATTCAAAATTTTGTTTTCTCGATCTAGCTATCCTCTTGTGTATACCACCGTGTAATAATAAAATTCTAACTATCCTTTGAAGGCGGTAGTATGCTACTACCCAACTTGAAATTAACTAATCCTTAAGATCATATTTCTGGGAAAAATAAATGCCTTTATACTCAAATATAACCTCAATGGATATTATTTGTCAATATAATCCTTCTAGCCATAGGATTGACCAATAAGTATATAGTAGTGTAGTCATCTTTCTAACCATGTTTAAGTACGAGATGATAGGGTGTTGGTAGAAAGAGTTCAAGCAAGATACGAAAATTAAAGGAAGCCACGGGAGTCAAAATATAAAAATTAAGGAAGGTCAAGGAAGGTGATCAAGTATGTGGATGAGATTCCTAGATTCTAATTCTATATTGTAGGCCCTCTCGGTACAGTCATGTAACCGAAACGGCAAACTTGACCTGCATGGGCCACCACAAAAACATGTAATGCGCCAGTCCTAAATACTTGAGACTAGATATGTATCATGCCAGCTGTATACATACGAGTAAATATACGGCTCGTAAGTATACAAAAGCTGTAAAATATAGATAGCCAAGACACTAAATCTCATCCACAAAGATAAATAATAATATAAAACCAACTTTGAGTTTGTCATGTATACAATCGTTGGGCGGAGACAAATCCACTACCAACTAATTTAAATAGGGAAGAAATATACAAAGAAAGTGATTGGTCGAGCGAAGCAATGACGAGTCCAAAAGCAATCATCACGAAGGAAGGAATGGCCTTAGCTAGAGCACCTGCAATAAACCACAAAAACACACACCTGGAGAGATCACCAGGTCCTCAGCGGGACGTAACAAGACACATAATATCATACCATAAACTGAATAGTAAGAGCTCAATAGAAAAGTATGTACTGATAAAAGTTTCTAACCATTCTATGTGGAATACACTTTAGAAGACAACGTTCTACGCAGGAGCTTAGGTGTTCAGCATAGATGGAGAGAGAGTGGTAGTAGGTAGCGCTCATAAGAGACACTATCGACCATGGACAGAAAGTAGCTCTCATACGAGAACTATCGGCCCCGGGACAGTAAGTAGCACTCATACGAGACACTATCGGCCCAAATCTATGTGTGTACTGAACATGTAGCCCCTACTCTAATAACTGTCTTCTCCCTCCCTATGATACTATACATGTGTCGACTCCACGATACTGTTTGATCCTTAATAACTGCCAAGTCTTCTACATAATCTATTAGCAGCTATATCCTAACGCACGGCCTGTACGCACCAATGATCAGTCAGCACGCAAGTCAGTATCTATATGCAACTCACAACTCACACACAACCCGTGGCACATCGTGACAGTTTATGTGATGCTCTAAACATATGGTAGTCACTTAACCCTAAGCCAATTGCATAAAGTATAATAATTTGCATCTATATATAGTTTTAAAAGAACAACATTTTATTTGCTAAAAATAAGAAAAAGTATGCATGATATTGAGTATGAATTTAAACAGTAAAGGCAAGGTGTCTTGCCTGGTGCATCGTTTGATGTGGTGCGATGATCCAACAAGTTCTGTTTGTCCAATAGCCATGGTCGATGCAATATGGTCTGAATTTACGAGAAAATATGAATTGATGATTAGTCATTGAGATGAAAAGAGAAATTTGCGGAGAAATACCTTATGCTATTTTAGAAAGTATCTATAATATGGAAAACTAGATTTGTTTAGTTAAAAATAATTTTAGATAAGTACTTTGGAAAATATAAAAAAATTTGTTTTTAAAATTACAACTTAATTTTTGTCAAATAGGTTTTGTTGGCCAAAGCTATATTTTTAATTACAATATATTTTTAGGAATATTTACTACATATATTAAGAATAAATAAAAATAATAATTTTAACAAAACTACTGATAATAATTCCCATAATAATAATAAAATTAATAATAACTAATAATAATGATAATAATATTAATAATAATAATACTAATAATAATAATATTATTAATAATAATGAATATAATAATAATAATAAAAATATTAACGAATACACTACTGTTCTTTTAAAAGAAAGTAAGTGAGAAGGAGAGAGAGAGAGAGAGAGAGAGAACATGAGAGTAATAAAAAGGAAATGAGAGGAGTGGAGAAAGGGAAAGGGGGAGATGAGGGTTTATTGGAGGGGTGGCTCCGGCGAAGCATCGGTGCGGCAAGTCGGCGCTGGCCGTTGGAGAAGGGGCAGATCGGCTCGGCGGGACGGATGTGTCACTGCGCGAGGCTCAGCCACCGTCGTCGACAGTGGTGGCCGAGCGGGAATTTGCAGAGGGCACGACGGCCAACGGCCGAATGTGAACGTTGGTGCCGAAATTGGGTGCTGGCCGTCCGACGGAGGATGCCCGGGAAGGCGGCAGAAATTTGAGGTCGGGCGCCGGCGCTGGAGACGCGATCGGGGGGTGGGTTTCCGGGGACACGACGGCCGGGTGGATGGGCGCGCCGGAGGTGCTCGTCTGCGCACGGTGGCGCGCACGGCGGGTCGTGCATTGAGGGCAGACAGGCGGGGAGTCGTTCGGCGCAGTGTGACTGGCCACGTACGATGGCGACTCCGGTTAGGTAAGGGATTTGCCCAATTTCTTTCTATCTGGTGTGGATTTTTGGGGGATTGTCGACGTTGGACGCCGGAGATGGTGGCGGTGGTTTGGATTTGTGGTCAGGACAGGGATGGCCGGGGTGGCAATATGTGGTCGGGATGATGACGAGGCCACGGTGGTTGTGTTGTTGGTAACAGTGACGATGGTGGTGGTGTTGGCGGCTGGCTGACGGGATCAGCAGGCGAACGGAGAGAGATTCGGCTGTGTACGATGACGATGGTGTTGGCCGGGGACAGGCTGCGAGTGGTGGAGGCGATGGCGGTGACCGACGGGGATTAGGATAGGGTGTTGAGGTGGTGTTGTATCGGATACGTGTCTTGCGAGACACGGAACGGGTCGGTGTCCGGTGTTGTCGGACACGGTGGAGATAATTGTATTTGTACTGGGGAAAATATAGTGGATGGGATGCACGGACATGATGCACAATGGGTGGAAATAATTTATGGATGAGTACCTCTCCTTATATAGGAGGTGGGAATTCCCTGTTGGAATAGGATTAGGATTTTTTAAATTTCCCCGTAGATAATCACATATTGATTCAAATCAATTTAAAATTAAATTTATCAAATCCCAAGCAAATCTAGATAAAGGCTATTTTTAATTTACAGCTATTTAAAATAAGTCAATAACATCTTTTCCAATTTAAATTATCAAAATAATTTAAATATTAAGTAAAAACAAAATTTTAAATATCTTTTTCATAATATTAAAATCTAACATTAAATAAATTTTGAAAATCGAGATAATTACTTAAGTATTTCGTCATAAATTAGCTTTTATAAATGACAAGGATATGTTAATAACAAATTTCAAATCTCGAAAAATATTTGGAATACTTTTCTTATAAACCAAAATTTTCAAATCACTACTTAAAAATAACTCTTTTTAAAATAAAAATATTTATCACATTTATTTGAACATGTACTTTCCTATATAAAATAAAATTTATAATAACAATATTTTTCTAAAATATGTACCTCGACACATACTCGCATTCGTCGAGCAATACGAAAATGCGAATTCATACGCGACGTATATTACAACTACGCGACGTACAATTACAAAATAAAATTTTCAATACCAAATTTATTTATATAAAAAATAGTAGAAATTTAGGGGTTTTACAGCAGCTCCAGCTGGCTCAGCAAGGATGGCAACGTCACACCCATAAAAGGTATCGTAAATAGCCTCCATCTCACCTGCAACTTATCCAGTCAGGAGCGGAACAAAGCACAGTTCTAGGTAATGAACAAGACATCATGATATGAAAGTACAAGAAAACATGGTATGTAAAGCACAAGAAGGAACATGGTATATAAGCACATGAAAGAACATGGTATCGCATGGTATAAGCTCAGGAAACAGAGGAACTAAGTACAAGATATATCTCCTGAATATGTGTGCACAATGTTTAAAATATAACTAAGTATGTGACCGGCTAGGGGTAAGCACATGAATGGTACGGCTTCGGACCCGCGTGCACGATACGGGGCGTAAGCTAAACACACCTGAGTTGTTTCTTGGGTTTGGTCATATAAACAGTATATTTTCCCTCCCCAGGTACAAGTAATAAGAACAAGGAACATGAGCACCAGAAAACATGTCGCAGTGTGTCAATAAGGAAGCACATGATATAATAAAATATACAAGACCATAGAATGTACTTGCCTTGCTCTAGGAAAGTACAGGTAATGAATGGAGCTGGATCACTACCAAAATACAGTAAATTAGCGACGGACAATTAGCGACGAACATTTTCAGTCGGCGTTAGCGACGGCTTCGTGGCCGCTCGCCGACGGATTACCGACCACACGCCTTTACATTTTTTATTTTAATTTTAGGGGAGAAAAGGTTGTACATCCGTCTCTAGGGTGTCGGAGATATAGCGACGGAAGGCCAGTCGTCGCTACTCAGTCGATTATTTGGCGGGAATTGTGTAGAGAATTGGCGGAACATTTCTTCGACTACTTAGTGACGGATATTCAGTCGGCCAGTATCAAAAATTGCGACTACCGGGCGACGGGCTAAAAGCCGTCGCTAGTCCGTCGCTAAATATACGTTCCAAACTTTAAATGAAACGACGGAAGAAACTTTTCGCATTCCCCCAAATTCACTCTCTCTTCTCTCTCTCTCTCTCCCGCGGCTTCGGTGATTGGCGTCGGTGTAGGCGTTGGCGTCGGCGTCCTCTCCTCTCTCTCTCCCGAAGGTAATCCCCTCTCTCTCTCTCGATCTCTCTCTCTTGTGCGGTGTCTTATGGGGGCAGCAGGGGCGGCGGGCTTGGAACGGGGGCGTCGGAGGCTGGACGGCGGGCTTGGGACGGGGGCGTCGGGGGCTGGGCACTGGGCTTGGGGCGGAGGCATCGGAGGCTGGACGGCGGGCTTGGGGCGGAGGCGTCGGGGGCTGGGCGGCGGGCTTGGGTCGGGGGCTGGGCGGTGGGCTTGGGGCGGGGGCGTCGGGGGCTGGGCGGCGGGCTTGGGTCGGGGGCTGGGCGGTGGGCTTGGGGCGGGGGCGTCGGAGGCTGGGCGGCGGGCTTGGGGCTGGGGCGTCGGGGGCTGGGCGGCTGGCTTGGGTCGGGGGCTGGGCGGTGGGCTTGGGACGGGGGCGTCGGGGGCTGGGCGGCGGGCTTGGGGCTGGGCCGTCGGGGGCTGGGTGGCTGGCTTGGGTCGGAGGCTGGGCGGTGGGCTTGGGGCGGGGGCGTTGAGGGCTGGGCAGCGGGCTTGGGGCTGGGGTGTCGAGGGCTGGGCGGCTGGCTTGGGTCGGGGACTGGGTAGTGGGCTTGGGACGGGGGCGTCGAGGGCTGGGCGGCGGGCTTGGGACTGGGGCGTCGGGGGCTGGACGGCTGGATTGGGTCGGGGGCTGGGCGGTGGGCTTGGGGCAGGAGCGTCGGGGGCTGGGCGGCGGGCTTTGGGCGGGGGCGTCGGGGGCTGGGCTGCTGGCTTGGGGCGGGGGCGTCGGGGGCTGGGCGGCGGGCTTGGGGCTGGGGCGTCGGGGGCTGGGCGCCGAGCTTGGGGCAAGGGCGTCGGGGTCTGGGCGGCGGGCTTGGGGTGGCGGCGTCGGGGGCTGGGCGGCTAGCTTGGGGTGGGGGTGTCGGGGGTATATGCAACTGACGCACAGCCATAAGCACTCTTCATATATATATGCAACCGAACTACTGGGCGGCGGGCTTGAGGCGGCGGGCTTTGGTCGGGGGTGGCAGGGGGCTTTGCTTCTCAAAATCATCTGAGTTTATATATTGGCTAAATAATGTGTTATCCATATTGGGGGTTATCCATTAGTTTGGTGGTGTTTGGATTAGTAAATGTGAATATGGGGTTTGGATTCATGGTGTATATGTTCATTGTCTCAAGGACAGTGCGAGTTCTATCAGTTGTGTGCTTCTATATAGATGTATATATCTATACATCTAGCTATGATATATATATATATGTATGTGACAATCTCAGTTAGCGACGGACTAGTGACCGGTTAGCGACGGATATTTCCAGCTCCATTTGCATTAATCTACGGTACGACATGGTGATCAGGACATAGTCCCTGCAGCCATTCGACTGGCGTGGCAGAAACTATGTAGCCGTAGATAAAGTTGACTGTCCTCCGACCCTCATCCCTCGGCAATGATGATACGACAACCTATCACTATATCTTATATAGTAGTAGATGATGTCTTAGTATTACATTATGTGAGTTCATCTTGATTCTATTATATCCTTCAGATACTAGATACGATAAGAACATATACTACACGATATGTTTACAGAATATAGATGATTCACACTAATGTATGCTAGAATGAATTTTGGGTTGTGTTCTGAGCCATCCGTTCTCACACTTAAAACACATAGGAATTAGTAGTGTGAGAGCGCCGGAGAGAGTGAGAGCGCCGGAGGGGGGAAGGAGAGAGAAAGAGAGTAAAATGGTACGACATGTTGAAGTAGTACTGTATTTTGGCTCCAGTTCCAGCTCCATTTGCATTAATCTATGGTACGACATGGTGATCAGGACATAGTCCCTGCAGCCATTCGACTTGCGAGACAGAAACTATGTAGCCGTAGATAAAGTTGACTGTCCTTCGACCCTCATCTCTCGACAATGATGATACGATAACCTATCACTATATCTTATATAGTAGTAGATGATGTCTTAGTATTACATTATGTGAGTTCATCTTGATTCTGTTATATCCTTCAGATACTAGATACGATAAGAACATATACTACACCATATGTACAGAACATAGACTATTCACACTAATGTATGCTAGAATAAATTTTGGGTTGTGTTCTGAGCCATTCGTTCCCATACTTGGCAATTAAGCCATTTGACTGGCGTGGCAGAAAGTATGTATCCGTAGATAAAGTTGACTGTCCTCCGACCCTCATCCCTCGGCAATGATGATACGACAACCTATCACTATATCTTATATAGTAGTAGATGATGTCTTAGTATTACATTATGTGAGTTCATCTTGATTCTTTTATATCCTTCAGATACTAGATACGATAAGAACATATACTACACCATATGTACATAACATAGATGATTCACACTAATGTATGCTAGAATGAATTTTGTGTTGTGTTCTGAGCCATTCGTTCCCATACTTGGCAATTAAGCTTGTGAAATAGAACTGATTATGTTTAGTTTGTCTTACGATATAGATTTTTACATCCAAATTGAAATGGATCGTTACTTTGTTGATCGTACATGGATGTACTAGCGGATCAACCTCCTGGACCGTAGGTACTTATAAGTATTGACCGTATCGGATTAGTATCGATCTATCATTTTGGTATGGGCCGTATCCGTTGGTATTGGTCTTAGCGAATTGGTATCGTGCTATCCGATATGTATCGGCCGTATAGTTAGGATTCATATTGGCCTTATCGATTTGCTATCGGTCATATCCGATAGGTATCGGCCGTGTTGGATTATTATATACCATTTCGGATTAGTATCGTGGAAGGTTTAGTAACAACTGTACTTGGATTTCTCTCTTCTAGAGCTAGATTACCATTGCAAGAGAGTCACGAGAGCATAGTTGGCCAGTTACAGAACATACATACTTTTTTTTTTAATCTCGCTTTTCCTGATGGAAAAGGAAGCATGTATGTTACTGTAACCGGCCAATCACGATCTGTGATTCTCTTGCAATGGTATTCTAGCTCGAGAAGAGAGAAATCCAAGTACAGTTGTTACTAAACCTTCCACGATACTAATCCGAAATGGTCTATACTAATCCAACACGGCCGATACCTATCGGATATGACCGATACCAAATCGATAAGGCCAATATGAATCCTAGCTATTCGGCCGATACATGTACATATCGGATATAGGACGATACCAATTTGTTAAGGCCAATACCAATATGATACGTCCTATACCAAACCGATAGACCGATACTAATCTGATACACTAGATACTAAGTACATCCGGCCTATACCAGCGGATCCACCAATTACTGCACGATAGGCCCAACGACTCCAGTTACATCCGGTTATTGGTGAGTACATGATTACATAGTAATTCTGTTAGTCTTGTGATACAGATTTTTACTCTCTCATGCTAGCAACGTCATAACTTTTCCAGTGCTGCTCCCTCTAATGATGATGAACGCAAAAAACCAACGTCACAACTTTTATAATTTGAGTAAATTTCTTTACCCTATATAAAAATTTCTGTTGTCAGAAAGATGGCTCCTAGGACTCGTCGAGGTGGTGCTGCTAGTCGAGGAAGGTGTCGAGCAAGAAACCCTTGGAGGTCGACACGGAGAAAGTCCTCGTCGTCAAACAAGAGCCGGTGACTGTTAAGGAGGAGGTGTTACCAAAGGTCGAGGTCAAGGAAGAACCGATGACCATTAGGGAAGAGATTGCTCCCAAGCTTGAACTTAAGGAGGAGCCACCGTCAGAGAGTAGTAGCATCGGACCGACCCTCCTGTCCCTACAGAAGACCTCAACCAGATTGAGCCTTCGTATGCAAAGTGGCTGATAGAATGGTACATGCCTCAACGCAACTATGATCCCTGGCTGTGAGTATTCATCGTCTGACTTGTGGTCTTTGTTGAGGTCAAAGTCGATTTTCCTATGTGTTTTGGAATATTTGTGGAAATTTTAGAATATTTGTGGGAATTTTGGAATATTTGTGGGAATTTTAGAATATTTGTGCTATGATCGGATTATAACGACGGATATTAGATTACTCTTCAGGATAATTGATGTATATTTTATATTAATTTGGTTTGGTCTATATGATTCTTGGATAATTTGTGTACATTAAATTCGTATGTGCATATTTGGTCTATGTGATTCTTGGATAATTGGTGTGCATTATATATTTGGTCTATGTGATTGTTGGATAATTGGTGTGCATTATATATTGGTTTGGTTTATGCATATTTTTGCGAACAGGGAAAGCTCTGTAATTTTTTTTCAAAATATTCTCAGTTAGCGACTGACCGTTGCGCGACGGATATTACCAGTTTTCGACTACTATTCGACGGCAAATCCGTCGCTAACTGGAGATTTGAAAATGTTTCCAGGTAGCGACGGATGGTCGACGGAATATCCGTCGGCAAAGTTCTGATGGTATATAGTTCGACGGAATAGCGACGACTTTTGCGTCGCCCTTGTTCTGGAAGAATTTCCAGAACATGGTCGACGGATAATCCGTCCGTATTCCGTCGCTAAACCGTCTTTTGTTAGCGACAGTTATCGACGGAATAGCGACGACTCATCCGTCGCCATGGTGCTGGAAATGCCTACCATTTCCAGAACCTGATCGACGGATTGTTCGTCAGCAAACCGTCGCTAATCCGTCCTTTGTTATCGACGGCGATCGACGGATTAGCGAAGGAACGATACACTCTTATACGCTATTACGACGGTTTACCGACGGAAATTTACGTCGCTATTGTCAAAACAGTTCAGTATTTAATACTTGAAATAGACGACAGTCCGTCGGAACGTAGTCGCTTATGCTTCGTATTATGAAGTCGAAATGCCGTCGCCAGTCCGTCGCTTGACGACTACGTAGCGACGGACCGTTATTAGCGACGAGCTGATTGCCGACGGGTTTTTTGGCCAAAACCCGTCAGTGATCGGTCGCTAATAGAAATTCCCGTCGGACTGGCGACGGATCTGGCCGTCGCTAAATCGACAAATTTTGGTAGTGGATGTCCTCCTGTATTTAATAATGATTTAATACAAGTTGGTCAAAGTCCAGATAATCCTAATTATTTATTTTAACTTATATATTGACCAGAGTTAATAAAATACACTAATTGGCTTATTTATAACCATATTTATTTAACTCTATCTATAATTATTAATAATACACTCTAGATTTCCTCCTTAGGAATGTAAACCTAGAATATCATTTCTAATCTAATTGATTTCAAGTATCAATAAAAATCCTAACGCAACATGAAGGTATTTACTAAATATTAACCAAAATTCTATGGAAAAGCTAACTGATAAATGGGTCTCCAGTTCTCAATATTGAATCAAGACAGGAATATGCTATACCAAGTTCTTCACTGAGCCAAGCATTAATAGGAAACTTCAGCTCTAGCAACAAATACTAATATGGAAATTTAGATTTATTCATCCAAATCAGCACTGCATGTGTAGGCTCAATTTAAATCAAATGACCCATAAATTCAACTGAGAAAAGAAAGCTATTCAGTCATCCCAAAGACCAACTCCACACCAAAATGAAACAACAAAGTTGACATTAAACTAAATCTCAAGCCTACTAAATCATATACAGAACTTCTCAGGTTCCTCAAAATATATACAAACTCACTTTCCCAGTAATCAACCCCACCTGCATATATATAGCTTGCCATAAATAACCAAAAGAAACTGAACCTGACTAATAGTTTTAGAAACAAAACTGAACCCAAAATCTCAAAAATCAGAAGTACTCTCATAATGTATAGTTATACAATCTCAACTTGAAGGAAAACCAATTAATTCAAATCATATAAATCAATTTAAAGAGAATATACAATCTATATAAAAATCCAAAGACACAGCTGAACCCATCCTGGACACGCCGAACTAGACACCCATGAACCCACATGAACTCTCAGCACCAGCTGCAAGCGCACGAACAACCCGGACACGAGTATTGATTCTGCTAAACGATCCCTTGTACCCCTTCACAGGACACGAACAAGCCAACAGGACCCGGACACGAACAAGCCAATCAGGACACGAATCAAGCCAACAGGAACCGGACACGAACAGGCCAATCAGGACACGAACACACGCTCGCAACACAAGAACACCACAATATTATGATCTAGTAAAACGGTTAAATCGAGAAGAGTAAGTAGAGGTTTACCTGAGTAATTGGTCGATAGTAAGGACACAAAACCGGACACGAATCTTCTTGAAATCCTCTGCAATCAAACAATAGACAGGAATTCCCTGCAGCAGAACTTAGAATTTCGAAACTCAATTTAAATCCAATGTTCATCAAGGAGAAAAATAACAAGGAATTACTCACAATAGATTGAGTCTTCCAATTCTCAACAAATGGATCAATCCAGATAATCGACAACAATAGAGATCTAAAGGAGAGTAACATAATGTGATTCATTAATCAAACAACTCTAATCAAAATCAAATTCTTAGGGATTGAGACTCACCCAGGGTTCTTCAGATTGAACAGGACTTGGAGATCCGAACAAGATTCGAATGATTCAATTGATCCCCTAACCAAAAATTGATTACGAAGATTTAATCCCTAAATCGAAATAGAAGCGGGAATGCACAAATTCAACCATAGAATCTCAACTCAGAAGAATTCGAAGACAAACTCTGAGGGAGTAGATCTACTGAGCTAGATCTGGACCTGTCGATAAAATTTCCAAAGGAAACAAAGATCGCCGCTCGAAGAGTGAACGTGCGGTGGAGGAACGGAGTCGTCACCGATCGCGTGGTCACGTCGTCGAGCTCAGGAAGAGATCATCACCGTCGCCTTCGTGGCTGGAGTGGTCGCCATCGTCGTCGTGATCGTCGAGGGGGGTCACCGCTGCCTCGGCGTTGAAAGAGAGCTCGTCGGCCACCGTCGTCGTCGTGATCTCCTGGCCGACGGGTAGAAACCCTAGGCTGAGCTCAGGAATATCTTTGGGGAAAAACTCAGGGAAGAAAATAAATGGAGTGGAGAGAATGAACTCCCTCTCTCTCTCCACTCAGATTTTTAAAGGAAGAAAAGTAATTTTGCAAAACAAAACCTCCCGCTATAAACGTATTTTATATAGGTCCCTCCGGTCAAGTATATTTACAAAATAAACCTTATCCTTTTCATTAATTCAGAAATTGTTTAAAAATTAGTTAAAAAATCACATGGTGGGCCCCAAAGTTTGTTACAACAAACTTTCAAAAATTAAAAAATATTTCCTGCTCTAACTAATTTCCCTCCAAAAATATAATTCAAAAATATTTATCATTTAAACTAAACTTATTATTATTAAAAATATTTTTTTAATTCTCTAAAAATAGGAAAGTGGAGTTACACTCAGCACAATGGATCTCATTTAATTGGTTCATTTGACTGAATCCTAGGCCACGAACCTCTTGAATTCCCTAAAAGACGGTGGCAATTAAAGATACGGTGACTCAACATACACAAAGGGAGTCATTAATCACAAAGTGCTCATAAGTCCTTAGACATTTTGTAAAAATGCAGTAATTTCACAAAGCTCTCAGAAGTCCCTCATTGCTTTGTAAAAGCATAGTGGCTTCAAAGAACCCCATCAACGGCCTTTTTGTTGCCCAAATGTGCAGGGACTCAGCTGTCTTCGAAACATAGTCTCATCGTCACCCAAAAGCGCAATGACTCTGTCATCTTCGGAACAGTCTCCTCGTCGCTCAAAAGCACAGCGACTCGATTGTCTTCGAAAAAGCACAGTAACTCAACTGTTTTCGAAACACAGTCTCCTTGTCAAGCGCAGCGACTCTGTCGTCTTCGAAACACAAGTCTCCTCAATGCTCAAAAGCACAATAACTTTGTCGCCTTTGAAACACAGTCTCATCGTCGCTCAAAAGCACAGTGACTCGGTTCTGTTTGAAACACAGTCTCCTCGTCGCCCAAAAATGCAATGACTCTGTCGTCTTCGAAACATAAGTCTCCTCTTTGCTCAAAAGCGTAGTGACTCAGTTGCCTTTAAAACACATTCTCCTCATCGCCAAAAAGCATAGTGACTCCGTCTTCTTCAAAACACAAGTCTTTTCATCGCCTAAAATGTGTAGTGGAATGGAAGCCTCACCCAAAGGGCAGCTCGCATAGATGTGCAATCTTATGAGGTAGCATTATTCTACGGGGCTAGTCTGACACCTATATCTTTTTAGATATGACCCAACCGGTTTGTTTAACCCACTGCCCCAATGATAAGAACAAAATTTGGTTCTGTTGATAAGGCAATATCTGATCGGTTTGTTTAAAATCGTTGCCCTAAAGATAGAGACAAAATCTGACTCTATGGATAGGAGCCAAACCTGTTCGGCTACATCTAAACAAAAAGTCTCGAGCAATAGATGCACGCCATGTGTCGTTTATTCAGTTATGCTGATAACCACCCGAAGATCTTGATAGAAGAGAATCTTAATGTCCGCCACATGTTCTCTCAGCAGCAGCCCTCATCGTACAATGACAGCAGATTCCCTCATATCTCAAATGTGCAGCGCTCCTACGTGCCCAACATCAAGCACATCGCATATGTGCTAGGCTTATAAATAAAAGGAGTTCTCCTTCACTAAAAAGATCAACAATTTTCTGATTAGCAACCTCGTGTGCCAATCTCGAGCGTCAGAAAGTCAGAGCAAGTTCAAGTCGTCGTCAGATCGTCAACGGAGTAAAGGAGCCGCTATAGTGCTCGATCTCCATCGTCATACTTCTCCAGAAATTCTTGTACCTAGATCTCATGTTCAGGATTTTTTTGCACTTTTTACATGTTTGAATACAAAGTTCGTTCAACCATTGGTCATGGCAAACAGGGATGTCCTCGCAGGTTCTTTTCTTCTTGATTCCTTTTCGGCTTTAGCATTATTCGACTCTGGTATTACACATAACTTTTTATCTATATAATTTCCTCTTAAACATCATATTGTTACTGAACATTTGGGTAGGACTTGCAAGATTATGACCGGGGGAGGCATTATCCTAGTTAGTGATGTGAGGCTAAAGAGTATATGAGGGTCAACACAAGGGGTTGGGGAACCTACTTCAAGGGGTTATCCATGACCAATCATACTTCCTTCAACGCACCATTTAGGAAAGGAATACCTTCCTTGATCATAACATGCCCAACCCACTTTTTGCATTATCCAGATGCTTAGTGTGCCAACAGGTAAAAGCAAAGAGGCCGGGGCAAGGTGGATTGCTTTAGCCATTATACATTATGGAGTGGAAGTAGGAACTTACTATGGATTTGTGTCCGGACTTCCATGATCTCCCGAAAGAAAGGATGTGATTTGGGTTATCGTTGACAGGTTGACCAAATCGACCTACTTTTTGCCTTTTAAGGTAGGTTTGTCTATGAAGAAGCTGGCAGAGATGTATGTGAGGCAGATTATCAGGTTGCACGAGGTTCTTATATGGATAGTCTCGAATCAGGATAGTTGTTTCACTTCTCACTTCTGGAGGAGTTTGTTGGCTAGCTTGGGTACTCAGCTCATATTTAGTATTGCATATCATCCTTAAACAGATGGGCAATCAGAGAGGACTATTCAGACTCTCGTAGATATGCTTTATACTTATATGCTAGATTTATGTAGTTCTTGGAGGACCATCTCTATCTGGTAGAGTTTGCTTACAACAACAACTACAAGGCCACAATAGAGATGTCACCATTTGAGGCTCTATATGGTCGAAGGTGTCACATTCCCTTGTCTTGGGACGATGTTGGAGAGAGAGGTTTGCTTGGCCCGGAGATCGTTGTGGATGCAATGGAGAAGGTCAAGCTGATTAGAGATAGACTTCAGGTGGCACATGACAGACAGCGGCATTGTGTCGTTGGCCACCGGAGAGCCTTAGCGTTCGAGGTATAGTTTAGTTTTGTTGATTATGTTGATTGTGATTTTTTACTTTTAGATCTAGTATTAGGGCCTTATTTTGGGATAGGTTGGCGATCTGGTGTTCCTAAGGAATTCTTTGATAAGGGCCTTTGGTGGAGGCAGAAAGCTTAGTCCACGCTTCATCGAACCTTTCCGTATTCTTGAGAGGGTTGGTGCAGTGTTCTACCGACTAGACTTACTGCCTGCAATAGAGAGACTTCACAACATGTTCCATGTGTCGTAGTTGAGACTATACATGGAGGATCCTAGTAATGTATTGGACCACTCCGAGATAGAGATAGTCCCGACTCTCAGCTATCCAGAGCAACCAGTAGAGATTCTGGATCGTCGAAAGAAGGTGCTCCAGAACCAGGTTATTCCCTTGGTTCCTGTTGCATGGAGGCTTCGGTCTTCGGGTGAGTCTACCTGGGAGAGGGAGGACGACATGCGCGAGCAATACACTTATCTTTTCGAGCATTGAGGTATTGTTCTTCTTATTCTGATTGTGTTGTTGTGCTAGTTTCGTCTTTAATTTCGAGGACAAAATTATTTAAGGAGAGTAGATTTGTCACTACCATAATTCTAGATAGGGTTATTTTTGTAATTTTATATTATTTATATATTGTGTGTATTTGTCTAATTAATTATAGTGATGGTTATATTTGTTAGTCGACTAGCCTATTTATTGGATCCTGGATTAGTGAAACCGATTATATTTGTCATGACACTTGGACCAACACATTCTAGACTAGACCCAATTAGACTCCATTAAGTCATTCCATTTAATAAATAAGGATTAGTCTAATTACCATAATAGGAGTAGAACCTTCCATTAATTAATTTAGCCTTCATGACAACTTGAAGGGGCATATTGAACACTTTGCATTAACATGTAGGAGATCATGGAGTGGCCGATCCTAGTTTATTCGGGAGAGCACCCTCTTTTCTCTTTATTTGTGCACACTTCTCCAAATTTGGTGTTCTCACCCAAATTGATCCCATCCCTCCATAAATTTCTCTCAAATCATTCTCCGTTCTTCTCAATCATCACTAAAGGAGCATAGGAGCTTGGGGGAGGCAAGGAGTACTAGGAGAGGAAGCTTTAGATAGGAGCTTGTGTCCGTACCGTGTCAATCGGGCTTTACGTTGGAATCCATCTCCCAATAGGTAGACATCTAATTTTTTCTTATTTCTAGATTCTAATGAATGCATTTGACCATTAGGAAGCCACCCATGAACTAGGGATACCTATAGGAGGAAGAACTAGGCTTTAATGACCCTTTAGTGAAAATTACATTGACTTTTTGTACTATTTTGGAGAAAATCCAAGAATAATGCCCCAAGTGTTTGTCATATGGTTTATTAGATCTATCTAGACTTATTTTTGTTGTGTGTGGCTTGATACAAGTCAACAATTGGGTACGAGTAGGCCGTATCATGACACGCCATAATACAGAGTCATTTTGGGGGTTTCCTCCTCTGACATTTGTGACACACATACCACATTCTCCAAGACACATTGTGTTAGCTAGATATTGTTTTAATTAGGCTCTAACTATTACTTTAGACATGCTCATGGTATTTTAGGATAGTCGAACAATGTTTGGTATAGGTATCTTGGGTATATCATAAGAGTATTAGAGTATTGGTGCAATACTAGTGTGATGCACACCAAGTGCTTGATATTATGCAATTATATGAGTGTCATATGCGTCTATTTGTGGAATGTATATATACATATAAGAATTAATATATGTATGTATCTATATACATATAGATAGGGGTGTGTGGGGGGTGTGTATCAATATGTGCATAGATGGGTATATGAGAGGTGTGGGTGTGCATATAAGAATCATGCATATGTGTAGGCATTTTGTGGGCATAGATAGTGAAGTAAAGGGGAGAGGGTTTGCAAGTCGGAGAACTTGGTATCAATGTGGGATAAGAGAGTGTATGTGTGTATAGCATAGGTGGCTGTGTGTGTAAAGAATGGGAAAGGGAAATATCTGTGTAACGCAGCAGTTTACAAGCTGGCAGTACCAATAGGTGCATAGGGCATGCAGTAAGTAGTAGGGGACTAGTAGCATTGCTAGTACTGCACAAGGCAGCAGCAACAACAACTGCTGTAGTTTGCAGCCTGGTAACAGTAGCTTGTGTACAAGCAGTAACAACATCAATAACAGTACCTGTTGTAGTAGATGCTACAGCAAAGGCAGCTATGCAACAACAACAAGTATCAGTGAAACAGTAAGAGTTTCTGCTATAATAGACAGTATATAGTAGAGCCTAGCAATTACATTGTCCAGTGTGCACAGCAGCAGTAGCTGCGTGCAGGCAAATAGCAACAACAACTGTTATGATGGATTGTAGCAGCAGTTGCTCACACACTCGCTAGAAGAAACAACAATGGCACTATCAGGGCAATAACATCAGTTGTCAGCAGTAATAGGAGTGCATCAGATAATTGCTAGTCTTGCAATAGTAGCTAATAAGGTAGCAGGTCGCAGGGAGTTGGCACAATAGTTTGTATTTTATGTGGGTGTAGATAGAGTTTGTATCCCATAGGGTTTTTGAGTGTGCATGTGTCAAAGAGAGTTGAGGACATTATGTGTCAAGATAAGTAACAAGGTATGTAGAATTTGAATTTAGGATATCAATCTATATGCTAGGTAATATGGATAGTGGTGTACATGGGTACATAAGGTGATTAGATGTGTAGATAATGTGGGATTGGATATAGCATGGTTTTGGTGTATCTAAGCCTAACATGAATACTAGGCTATAGGTACATATTGGCCTAGGTAATGGGTATAAACATATGGATATGATGTATAATACACATATGGTATATACCTATAGCAATATATGGGTAATAGGCTAGTATGGGATATGATTAGGTAGATAATTAGGATATAAGAGTGAGGTATCACACTAGTGTATCATGTATGTTATGGGTCATGGGTATGGTACAAGAGCTTGAGTATGAGGCACATGTTTTAAAAAAAGGTAAAGGTAAATGCCATAGATATATGCATATGTATAGGGTATGCATAGGGTAATGTCATGCCCAGTTCCAAAATATATAGAAACCCAAGAAATGAGCATGCCAGCTGTACGGTTAGAATAAGTATTCCCAATTTAATGGCCTTATCCTAATCGTATTATGCTATAAAGTAAAGTAAATCTACTCTATCTCAATCCACAATAATGAACAAAATCAAGAATAAACAATATATCTCATGGTCTACATCCTATTAGCATATATGTTTAGAATGGACCCGAAGAATAATAGAGGACCAGTAAAACTAGGCTAAATGAGCAAGATTTAACAGGAAAGGAAATAGAAAGCACGAAAAATTGATAAACTAATGCTACAAGTAATACCTGAACCCTGCAGCCAAAATCATACCATTCACCTATTTACCATACGTTCAATAACAACATGGAGAGATCACCAAGTCCTCAGAGGGACGTAACAAGATACAACAACTGGACACAATATGAACAGTAAAAGTAATATATATGAAGTTGAATATTACTGACAAGGTAAACTATCCATCTAAGTGTAATGCACTTGAAGAATTCTTTGGGATCGTACAGGTAGGTAAGGAGGGATATTAACGTCGACTAATATCGCGAATATACTAGCATACTTTCGCCCAAACCGGAGACTAGTCCGCAGACGATAATAGAATATCCACTAATATAGCCTATAACTCGACACGCTGAGGCTGATGAGGATATGGTAATCCATATACCTACTAACAGTCTTCCTTGCCCAGGAGTACTACAAGATCATGCCCATGACCCGTACGACTCGTATCTCACATGCAAGTCCTCTAACTAACACAACTAGACATATATGATCCATCACACAAACCCCTTGTACCGGCCAAGTACAGGGTGCGTGCCAATACCATGAAACTCTTACTCTAAGTGTCGTGTCACGAGTCATTTCCAAGTCATAGAAGTCATTGAAAATTATCTTGAACACGAGGAAGTCTACTAACACAATAGGTTATACACACACACACCCATTATAAGTCATCGATGGCATCATCGACTGCGTCCAAGTCACACTTGGATGCTCTTCTAACACATCTAATCCAAACACATAACACGTCAATGTATTGTAGGAAATAAATTAAGATCACAGTGGCACGGTATCTTGCCTGAAGGTTGCCCGATGATTCGACGTCCTGCAAGCGAACTCATCAATCCAAATAAAGCAGTAAAGGTGGAACTCCCATAAACATCTTCGAATGCTGAAACATATATTGTTAATATTCTAGAAGTAAGTAAAACAGCTAGGATAGGCTACCCATAAGTCCAATATTGGACACAGAAGCAAAATAGTAATTTCGGGCCAAAACGGTGTCCACCGTTGGACCCGCTTTACACTGAAAAATGTACTGAGACAAAGGTTTTCCAAATTTGAAAATTATAAGTCAATCTTGGCCAGAACGATGCCACGAGTCCAATGGTGGTGTTGGATTTAGAATCCGATGTCCCGGGTTCAAAATCATAATTATATATGTTGGAAATTACGCTTTTGAGAGGCCAACTTTGGCGTTAATTTCAACCAACCAAACGACATTTTATGAAACTGAAATTTTAATGGAACGAAGGTGGTTGTACCTACTGCGCACGGAGTTGGAGGTTCATCAATTGGAGCTTCGACGAGGGACAAACAAATTTACGAAGTTGGCTCCATAAAACTGTCCAAAATAAACATAATTTAAACGGTCAACTTGCGATGGCTGGCATCGGCAGCCCAGTGGTCGCACGGTGTGGCATGAGACAATTAGCTGCAATTGTAGCTGCTGATCCAGGCGACGGCACGGTGGGGCATGGCGGCGTGCAGAGGAATGGCCGGTAGGGCACGGTCTCGGTTGGTCATCGGGGTGGTTTGTAACGCCCCAGTCCCAAAATACGTAGGACCAAGTACGTGAACATGCCAACTGCACATATACAAAGAATATTCCAATATATGGAATTCCTCATATATGCACATAAGCTGTAAATAAATAATCACAGGCCAGAATAACATATCTAATCTCATCACAGCTCAACACAGAAGATAATGAAGTCCAATTAAATAAATAAGAGTATCAAAAGATAGCCGGGTGAACATACTCACTCCAAACAGCTATGAATAATAGTCTCACAAGATCGGAGTCCGACCTCCGTAAAATAGAAATAAAAGAGATATAAAATAATGTCTACAACTGTCTCAAATATGGAATAGACTAGAAATCAGTAATGACTGTCTCGTCATCAATGTAAGATAGCTCCAATGCCGCTCCGTACTCCTGTGGAATATCGTCTAAACTTGGAGAGATAACCAGGTCCTCAGGGGATATAACAAGATACAAGAAAACACCATGCCATATAAACTATGATAATATAATAAGAGAGAAAGGTATGCATGCAACCGGGTTCCTGACCATTCTACTGTGAATATGTAGTTGAGATACAATCCTTCGACGCATGAACCCTGGCTGAAAATAGGATCGGCATAGTTCCCATAGAGGGTACCAGGGGCCTATGTCCATAACACTCGGGAAGCGTCAGAGGGCACCATATGCAAGGGCTACATCCATAACGCTCTGGGAAACGTCAGAGGGCGCCTGGAGCCTGCGTCTCCGGTAGAGCGCACAGGTAATCATGGAAGTGTAAAGAAGCCCATACGTCAGGTATTGTTCTCCCCACCCAATGCCTAGTATCATTATCTCCATGACTGATATAAACCTCTAATAACCGCCAAGTCTTCTAATCATGCAATACTATTGGCAGTTACTCCTATCCGTCGCACGCTCCATACGTATCAGTGGCCAGCCAACTACGCAGAAACGTGTCCTATATGTGACATACATCACGTGATACAACAAGTGTCAAGGCCATATGAGATATACCAATACCTCAACATCAGTGGGTGGTCAATAAACTAAGTCAATGCAAGAGAATAAATAAAGCAAGAAAAACGACCGATAGAGTCGCTTGCACCCAAGTGTGACTTGGACGCACAATTAAAATATCATGAAACAAATGCTGAAAAATAACAACTGAAAATAAGAATATAATAATCACAGAGTAGGGTGGCAAGGTATCTTGCCTGATGGTGCAAAGTGGCAAATCCAAGAGTAGCAAGTGTCAACATCAAACTCACAAATCACAGATTACTCCAAATGCTGAAACAAACATCAAAAATGATCTCGGTGAAGAAGATATACCTAGGAAATGCCTGTCCAAAAGTCAAATTCTGGAACAGGGGCAAAATCGTAATTTTGGGTCAAAATGATGTCCGTCGTTGGACCCGCTTTGCACCAAAACGCATGCCAAGTCTATGGTCTCTAAAGTCATCAAACTATATGTCTACGGGTTCAGTTTGAGGAGAGGAACTCAACGGTATATCCAGTTTTGGATTTCGAGGAGCCGTGTACAAAATCGCCCGTTTGAGTGGGTCGCGGACCCACCAAAATTGGGTTCCGATTCGACCTTCTCAGAATTGAACCAAACTTGGCATGCAGGACCAAAATTTTGATCCGGACCTGTTGGCACAAGTTTCGTCTCGAATTGACGACTGTACACAAAGTTATGGGCAAGTTTGCAAAACGCCGATACGGGGTATTTCGACTGATACGCGTTGATTTCGTCGCGCTCATGCAACGAAATCGAGTTTCGTCAGTTTCCATACGTCGGTAACGTCCATACGCACCTTTCGATGCGTATAGCACGCGACCACGTCGCCCGGTTCATCGGGGCGTACGTCGTATCGGTGAAAATTCAAAAAAATTAATATAATTAAACACATATTTTTTCTCAACTTTAACATCAATCTACTTTTTACACGCTAATCGAAACGATGATCCAGAAGATGCGTTACGATCTTGGTTATGTTGTCTTTTACTGTTTTCAATTAGTTCCTACATTACTTTATCGTACAGCACGAAAATTGGCCGACAAGTTGTCGTTTTAAAACAGTTTTTTTTTAGTATTACAGAAAGCAGGTTTTTCTTCAACTTCGTCTCGATTTTTCGAGCAAGTCGATGAGTTATTTTGATATCCATATGGAGGATCTCGAAGAGGGTTAAGTCTACTTTCCAGAAAATTTTACGGATCGAAAATCGGTGCTACGAGTAAAAAGTTACATCATCGGAAAGTAGGGTACCTTGAGTGGGAAAACTGCTCCGTGGATGACGAAGGACTGACTTTCGATGCTCCGTTCGTCGCGCACACAACTCCGTCGCTGGTGAAACGAACTCCTATGTGAAGGGGGTATGATCAGCCTCCACTTTCGTTTTAGAAGTTTAGGGTTTTGGGGTTTGTGGAAAAAGTTGTATTTATAACAACTTGGATGAAAAATCCTATTACTAATATCATTACTAATAGGAACTTGTGTTGTGAACCCACGGGTTCACGTTGTTTGCTGCTAGTGCAGCACGTAAAGGGAACGGGGGGCGCCCACTTAGGTGGGTAGGCGTTGACTTTATTTTTTTTTTTTTTTACTAATCAAGCCTAATGCAACTTCGGCTTCCATCACAGCCTAGCCGCCCCATTTGTTGGGGTGCGGGACCGGCCACTCTCTTATTTATTTTTTTTGCAATAACTATACATCTATATATATATATATATATATATATATATATATATATATATATATATATATATATATATTTATTTATATATATCTATATATATACATACATATATGTATATAATCACAAGAAAAATTTCTATAATTCGTAATTAAGTATAAAAATATTATGTAACCAAGGTAGGCTATATTTAGTAGTAATAAAAATATCAAGCACACAATCATACCTATAATATATATATATATATTTATAATTACATACATACATATTAATTACCACTTTACGTCCAAATAATTTAGAAAAATAATTTTTAAAGCTCTAAAATAGTTAGAAAATATTGGGGGTTTACATCCTACCCAACTTAAAGAAAATTTTGTCCTCGAAATTAAACTAAGGTCGGGGGTCAATGATGTGCAAGGAATATAATGGTACTTAATATACAGGACATACCTAAGTCTTCGAACAAATGCGGGTAGCGATTTCGAATGTCGTCCTCGCGCTCCCAAGTAGACTCCCCTGGCGAGTGATGCTTCCATGCCACACGAACCAATGGAATAGATTGATTCCGCAACACCTTCACTCGGCGATCGAGGATACCTACTGGTTGCTCTTCGTACGACAAACTCGGTCCAACTGTGATCTCGGAGTGATCAAGCACATGTTTGCTGTCCGCCACGTACCTCCTCAGCTGAGATACATGGAATACGTCATGTACTCCCTCTAGTGGCGGTGGCAATGCCAATCTGTAGGCTGTAGAAGCATGGAAAATATTAAAAAAAATAAGCCATACGGCCAAACAACCCCATGCGGCTCAGAAAGCCCATGCGGCTCAGAGAGTCATGCGGCATAAGGAACTATGCGGCCCAAGACATCCCATGCGGCTCAGAAGACACGTGGCGGGACATCCCTCTCCTCTGCCCTCTCGCATTAATTGTTTGACGGCTGACAACTCTGAAAAAGTGACAGCCCTGACACAAAAAGGAGTAATTATGACCCTGTCATAATGGCAGACTTCTAGGGAAGAGAAAAGAGATCTCTGACACAAATCCCCCGAGAGCCGTAAAAATGTCACGTGGACTTGCCACGTGTGCGTTCGTATGCGGTTCGAGCAAAGACTTCCCATGCGGTTCAGAATGAAGTTGTCCTATGCGGCTCAGACCGAGACAGTTTCATGCGGCTCGAGCAAAGACTTCTCATGCGGTTCATAATGAAGTCGTCCTATACGGCTTAGGCCGAGACAGCCTCATGCGGCTCGAGCAAAGACTTCTCATGCGGTTCAAGAGGACCATTTTCATGCGGCTCCGGCAGATGTATCCCTATGCGGTTCGCCATAATCACCTCCATGAGAGGGCCACTACCCAGGCAGTCCTGACACGTGGCTATAACCATATGCGGCCCAAAATCATATGCGGCTCACTCGTCATGCGGTTCAGATCCACCCATTGGCTCCTAGGACACGTGTCCTAAGCCGATCAATTCCTCAGATTTATTGCAATCAAAGATTGAGTCAACTCCCAATAATCTGGGACGCGTAGCAGGAGAATAAATCTAATTTATTTGCAGACATCAGAAGACCATTATGAGGAAGATTTATTCCAATCAGCATTAATTGCTGATGGGATTTGGTGTAATCTATACTCAATGGCCCGGATTCGTCACAATCAAAAGCGAACGGCCTAGATTGACCAATCCACAGGCCGCCGCCATCTCCAAGCGGCAATCATTGGCAACCCTAATGATGACATCCTTCTATTATAAATAGCAAGGTGCCATTCCCTTGTGATATATACTATCAGAGAGAGAAGGATACGCCCATACAGAGAGGCTCCCCCGATAGTCAGAAAGAAAAATCCACAGAGATCAATCCAGAGAGAGAAGCCAGAGGAGCAATACGAGGAGAGCAGGAAGAGCATTTCTTCGTCAACGCCAACCATCTTTTCACAAGAGCCAAGGCTGCATACCGATCGTCCAAGGAGTAAGGCAGGGCTGCCGTCGCCTTCCCGAGCCTCTATCGTCACCCCCAGAATCTAAAATAAACAATTGTACTTAGACTGCTGTACCTAGGTTTTCGTCCCTAGGCTTTCTTTGTACAAGCGAGTTTGTATTGTGAGTCTAAGTTCAGTCCTCCCATAAAACTGTTCTGTACTTTTACAATCAATGGCAAACACGATGGCGACCCTGCTGGGGACAAACTTCTCCACGGCTGAGGAGTTGGTGATGCAATCAGATGCAGCTAAGCTTGGCTCCACGCAACAAAAGATAGTCGCCCGGTTCGACCAACAGGCGTTCGAAGAATTGCTCTCCGATAAGAGCACTGGCCCGGTCCAGAAGCGAGCCCGCACGAAGCAGGCCCGCAAGGAGTGGAGACCCCGATCCTTCGTTCCTACTGAAGCTCTTGCAGAAATACCCTCTGTTGTTCAAAACGGCGAGCAAAACCCTCCTGCGGCCCTCCTTCAGACCGTGGACAACTCTGCTGTCCCCAAGTCCGACAGAAGAAAACACTATGATGCTGGACTTGCAGGGACAAAGAGAAACTCTACGCGATTCGTACCGCATAAGGGTGCTAGCCGCATGGAAAAAGCTCATGCGGCCACATCCACTAGCCGCATGAAGAAAACTCATACGGTCACATCTGTCAGCCGCATAGCTTATGCAACTACAGTCGCCAACCCCACGGATGAAGCTTATGCGGCTGTGGAAGTAAATCGCTTGCAGAAAACCCATGCGGCCACAACTGCCAACCGCATACGGCCAGCCTGCACGGTCGTGACTCCTAGTCGCACAAAAACAACTCATCCGACAGCAGAAGACAACCGCATGCAGACATCCTGTACGGTACTCAATTCTAGCCGCATAGCGTCTATTTCACGCTTCTCTCGATTAGTCTTCGACCGTCTCTCATACGGTCCTGACCCTGATGGTTCTCTGGATGATAAGCCAGACTCTGTGGTATTCAACTTGGACTCCTCCTATTACGCACCCGCAGGTGTTAAAAGGAGGAAGTCTAGGGCAGCGCTGGCTCACCAAGCCCAGTCAGCTGCCCCAACCTCTGACCATCGGGGCGTCCCACTGATTATCACACGGGCCTCAGATGGGAAGTTGTACAGAACTACTCGAATCCAGCACCCGGCGGCAAACGGACAGAGTGGTTCCTCTGACCTACGTGAGGATATCCTCCACAAGCGCAAGGAAAGAGAAGGGGCTTCGGTGTGCAAAGGGTCCTCGCTTGGACGTTACTGCACCCAAATCATCGTCAACTGCTGTTGTAACAACGCGGCAGCGACGGAAGGCCGACCGTCAGTCTTCCAAAGACTACGGTATCCGAGCTCATAAGACGAAGCACTCCCCGTCGTCTCCTGTAACTCTGCTCGGAAAGTCCCCGCTGATGGAAGGGGAAAGAAGACGAATGTTCCCAGCCCGAAGATCTCAACCACGGCAACTAAAAGACTATCGTCTAAGCGGGTGCCCACCACCGGAGTTTTCTAAGGCACTCGCTCTAAGATGAAATCTGCTACAGTAGAAGATTCGTCGTCCACAACACCGGGGGTTACTGGACTGGGGGTAGCACCTCTCCGAGCCTCCACAGCAATCCGATGTTCCAAGAAGATGAGCCGGGGGAGACAACTCCCCCATCGGATATAGCAAACCCCGACATCCCCGAGGACGTCCACCACTTCCAAGACGAGGCGAACTCGAAGACTGGGGGTACTGTTCCTTCCGAGTCTGAATCAGAAGGAAACATACCCACATACCCCGATGACTTCTCACTACAGGGGTACGATTCGGAGGACGCTTCCTCCACTGCTCCGTCTATTTCTCCTCATGTGAAGACGGTATTCATGACGAACAGCAACCAAGGTGGTTCCAATGATCGCCAGTGCATCGACAGTCTCGAAGCCATATTGCTTGCCCTGGTCAAATCTGTAGATGAAATCAAGACGGCTCTTCCAACTCTGCAAGGAGGGATGCCTGGCCAGACTAGCGCGGGTCCCGCAGTCAAATCGAACTCGAATTCGGTGGCACCAAACCCGGACAACAATCCTCCGGAAATAACGGCCCCCACCGCTGGGGACGAGGCCCGCAAAGTAAGAAGGGAGGTCCAGGAGCTCCGAGCCATGTTCCATGCCCGAGAAAACGCTCGAGATCTTAGAATACGGCAACCATACCATGCTGAATGGAGGGATGTTCCAATCCCACCGAAATATAAGCCGTTCAATATCAACCCGTATAATGGCAAGACCTCAGCAAGTCGGTACATCACTTACTTCGAGGTCACCACCGACCATCTACCCCATGACGATGCCATTCTCACATGACTATTCATCGGGGCATTGGAAGGAGTCGCCTTCGACTGGTATCACAACATGCCGGACAACTGCATCCACTCCTTCGCCAGCTTCAAGCGCCTGTTCTTGGAGAGATTCTATGAAGTAGGGCAGGACGTCACCATGTCCACCCTCATGGACGTCGTCCAAGGGGAGAAGGAGCTGACAAGGAACTACATTGAGTGGTTCCGCCAGACCGCCATGAAGCTGCCCTCCGGAAATCCCGATTCCTCCTTGATTGAAATTTGCCAAAAGAGACTGCTTCCAACAATCAGTCTCTGGATGGGCGAAAGTCAATTCAAGGATTGGAAGACGTTCATCATCAGTGCCACAAGCGCCGAAGAATGACTGAAGAAGGCTCGCCAACTGGGATTGCACATCTCGGACGGAGAGAACAAGGGCAAACGTCCCAACAACGATAATGGGGGTAACCCCTCCAACAATCGGGACAGCAAGGAAAAGCATGCTATGGTGGCCGATACAGCACAAAAACCGGAGCCGAAGCTAGCAGACAAATAATGGCCGCAAATCACTTACTCCTTCGAAGACGGTCACGTCAAGCCCATCTTGGACATGCTCATACAAGGGGACAGAATTCAGCTTCCTCCACCAAGACGGGAACCGCGGCCGGCAGAGAAGGAGAATCCAAAGTACTGCCATTATCATCGCTATGTTCATCATGCTACACACGATTGCTACCAGCTGAAACGGTACATCCAAAATCTCATCGACTCAAACGCTCTGGCCATCGATTTTGAAGAGGTAACCGTGGTGGCCAATATGGTGTCCGTACAATTCGACAGCTTCCCTCCAACGAAAACTCAAGACGGGGTGGTCCCCATCCCTCTGGCGACAATAGAGATTACCAATCTTCTACCTCCCCAAGATCAGGCTGCCGGTCTAGTACCCCTCACAACATCACGAGGAGAGGTCATGTGGGTCCATCCAGACTTGGTATCTGAAATGACTCAACCAACCCCATCCTCCATTTACAAGAAGAAGAGTGGAAAAGTCAGGACCTGCCATACAATCTCGGCAGACAACGAGGAAGCTACAGCCGTCGCCACACGATCCGGAGCACAATCCCAACCTGTGGTTGACAATCCAGCTGAAAATCATCAACCCACTACAACTGATGCTCCGAGACCGGCTCAGCCTTCGACGACTGACAAGCCTAGGCCGAGGAAGACTCGCTTCGACAAATCCCTTCGAAAAGAGATAGCCTAAGGGCTAGAGAGGCCCTACAACTTTGACATCTTAGCGCAATTGGCTAACACACCGGCCAAGTTGTCATTGTACGAACTCCTAAGGCTCTCCAAGGACGTTCGTATTGCATTAAGCGAAGCTCTCCAAAATGTTAATGTCTATCTGGCTCAATCTAACCTCACTGGCGAGGACTCACCTGTGGATCTCCAAGACAGTGCCTGTACGGGCGCAATGCCAAACATCGTCTTCACTCTACAAGACATCCTCATCAAAACTAACCTATACGATCGCCCGCTATACTACACGGGATACATCGGCGACGTAAAGGTGGATCGGATGCACATAGATCCTGGCTCTTCCATAAGCATCATTCCGAAGGGTCTACTACACCATCTCCGCATCCCAATGCATCGCCTAACACCTACAAGCACCGCCATCAGCGGTTTCAATTCGGGCAGGAGCTACCCTATTGGGAAGATTCGTCTGAAGTGTCAAATTGGCGACCTCCAATCCGAAGTTACCTGCTACGTCATAGATGCAGACACTTCTTACAACATTCTCTTGGGGCGCCCATGGATACACGATTATATGATCGTGCCGTCCACGCTGCACTAGTACTTCAAATATGTCAACAAACACGGCTTCGTAAAGACGGAATTTGCCGACATCGATCCCTTCAAAGGGGTCGAATCTTACTACTCAGACTCCTACCTATACGAAAAGTCGAAGAGGCATCTTGATGAAGGAAATGAACAAGCTGGTACTAAAACGGCCACAGGATCAGAAGAGCCTCTGACAATCCACCTCCAAGCTCGCAAGCCAGGTAAGTCCGCACCCCTTACTGCCACTCTGCGGAAGGACGTGATCAACCTCTCGGCGCAGGAGGAGCAGAAGATAATCCGGCTGCCAAGGTCCGGCCAAGTGCCGAGACCCACAACGGGGCCATTGACAATCAGACTGCCGAGAGTCGGTCAACCCCAAACGGAGAAGCTCAATCCCTCCGATAGGCCACTGACGATACGCCTTTCCAAGAAGGGTCGTCACCCCGATGCGAGATCTGACACTTCTAGCGAACCGGCCACTCCTCATTCCACGTCAAGTGCCAAACTGGGGGTCGCTAGTCTGCCAACGACCCCACGCTCTGCTCCATCAACTGAACCACTGACGATCAAGCTGCCCAGTTCGTCCTCTCAGTCTTCGTTTGTACAGGGGGTAGCTGAAGAGGAACCGGAGCTAGCCAAGTATGTCGCAGCCCACACTGATGTTCCCTCCGCTGATGATGTAATCCCCCTAGAAAAGGTACCTTACTTCATCAATAAAGGGTTATCTTTGAACTACACCGAGCTCAATAAGCTATGCACAATGTATGCTATAGAAAACGTTATAGGCACTCACCTACACACACAGGTGACAAATGTGTACACCGCAATCCAGCTTACTCCAATAGAAGACACTTACCGAATAATCGAATGAGGGGACCATCCAATCATCTTCGGTCGGACGAACAACCCGCATCCCCTCACCATAGAGAAAGCCGACCACGGGTTAGATGCCGGGAGACTGCCTCTGTATCTCTATAGCCCTCAATCCAAATATCTCATGCAGAAACAAGGGTATGATCTGGGGACAACGCCAGGTTTGAACTACGACACTGGGCGACGATTACCTCTGAAGCCGCCAGTCCCGGCGGGCAAACCACGAGACTACTATAGCAAAACTCGATACGGGTTGGGGTATGTAACGCCTACTACGACCCCTGAGAGTTTTGATGAAGAATGCGACTGCCATTCACATTCAACCGAGTCACCGACTTCTGACTCAGATACCAGCATCGGAGACGTATTCAAACAAGTCTTATCAGTCAACATGGCATTCGTCGACGCTTATGAAGAAGACGAAGACATCCCCGAAATCCTCGAGCTAGAGCCGTGGGCCCAGCAGCTGGATGCAAAATAGGAAAAGCGGTTCGAGCTGAGAGAACCTCCTACTGAAGATGAGGTTATACAGGTCGACCTCGACAACGAATCTTCTCCAAAACCAATCTTCGTCAGTAAAAGCCTAGCAGACGAAGAGCGGGAGTCGCTGCTAGAACTTGTCAGAGAATACATCGATGTGTTGGCCAGGAGCTATGAAGATATGTCAGGGTTAAATCCTGACATTGCTCTTCACAAACTCAACATTCGGCCAGATGCGAAACCAGTCAAGCAACAACAGCGACGCTTCTGCTCAGGCATCATGGATGCGATCGAAGCCGAAGTCAACAAACTGATAGCCAGCGGCTTCATTCATGAGGAGTAACATCCCGATTGGGTCGCCAATATAGTACCCGTCCTCAAGAAGAATGGGAAGATTCGAATCTGCATCGACTTCCGTAATCTGAACGAGGCGTGCCCCAAAGATGAATTCCTCCTTCCTATCACAGACATCATGATCGACAATACCTGCGACTTCGAACGTATGTCATTCATGGATGGCTTCTCGGGGTACAACCAAATCAAGATGTCTCCTGACGACGAAAAGCATACATCATTCCGAACACCGATTGGCACATACTGCTACAAAGTTATGCCTTTCGGTTTAAAGAATGCTGGCGCCACATATCAAAGAGCCATGAGCATCATCTTTCGAGACCACTTACGCAAGACAGTGGAGGGCTATATTGACGATATAGCCGTTAAGAGCCGCTGCAAGGGAGACCATCTGCAGGATCTAAGGACGGTATTCGACCTAATACGAGCGCACAATTTGAAAATGAACCCTACGAAGTCCTTTCTGGGCGTATCCAGCGGGAAGTTCTTGGGATTCATCATCACTGCACAGGGTATCCATGTAGACCCTGAGAAGACGAAAGCAATTATGGAGATGGATCCCCCGAGAAATCTCTGCGAACTCAGAGGCCTCCAAGGGAGGCTGGCCTACATCAGGAGGTTCATTTCTAACCTCTTCGGACGATGTCGACCGTTCACACACCTCATGAAGAAAGGCGTCTCATTCGTATGGGACGAGGAATATCAGCGTGCTTTCGACAGCATCAAAGAATATTTGTCAAATCCTCCAGTTTTGGTGGCCCTGGTTCCTGGAAAACTATTCCTGCTCTATGTACGAGCAATGGAGCACTCCCTCGGGGCTCTGCTGGCACGAAACAACGACGCAGGCCATGAGCAAGCCATATATTACCTCAGCCGAATGATGATTGGGCCAGAGCACCGATACACCGCTGTGGAGAAGGAATGCTTTGCTCTGGTGTTCGCCATTCAGAAAACATGGCACTATGTCACCGGATAAAAGATACATGTGATCTCACGAGTCAACCCTCTCAGGGCCCTCATGACTAAACCAGGGGCACTCAGCTCTCGCCTCGCTACATGGGCAATATTGCTGTCCCCTTATCATATGATCTTCGTCCCACAAAAGGCGATCAAAGGTCAAGCCCTGGCAGACTTCTTAGCAGCCCATCCAGGCTCGGAGTCCTCCAGAATATATGAAGAGATCCCAGATGAGGTCGCCGACTTGCATGCAACCTCTCACGATAATATATGGTGAATGTTCTTCGACGATGCTTCGAGGACCAGACCTAAAGGCAACATCGTCGTCGGAGTCGGGGTAGTGCTGGTCTCCCCTTCCGGATTGGTGATTAACCGTGCTTATTCCCTCACAGAGCCCTGCTCTAACAATGTGGCCGAGTACAACGCTCTGGTCATTGGCCTCCAACTTGCAAAAGAGCTGGGGGTAGAATACCTTGAAGCATACGGTGACTCCCAATTAATCGTCAATCAGATCCGGGGCTCATACGAGGTCCGCCACGAAGACATGATCCCTTATCACCAAATAGCGATGCACATTATCTCGTCGTTCGAGGGGTTCTTCATCGAACATGTCCTCAGACTCCAAAATATCGAAACAGATGCCCTAGCTGGACTTGCCGCTTCCCTAGCAGTTCCGAACTATGATCGCCAATCAGTGGACGTGATAGGCCACGAACTGGTCTGTCCCAAGAACAATGTACAATTCGTGACGAGTTATTTCGCCCAGACGATCGATGATGCCCCAGATTGGAGACAACCATTCATCAACTTTGTCGTCTATGACATCCTGCCCGAGAACCCAAAGGAAGCCATTTCCATCAGACGGCGTTCTCTCAGATTCTTCTATGATACAGAGACGAAAATGCTGTATCGCTGCTCCTACGACGGATTACTGCTTCGGTGTCTGTCAAACGCAGAAGCCAAAGAAGCCGTACGAGAAGCTCATGATGGCGTCTGCAGGGCCCACCAGCCCGGTCCTAAATTGCAAGATTGCCTTCGCCGAATGGGCTACTACTGGCCCACGATGGTTGCAGATGTGATAGATTATGCACGAAAGTGTAATGCCTGCCAAGTCCACGTCGACTTCATCCACCAGCCATCCGAATTCTTACATCCGACAGTGGCATCCTGGCCATTCGAAGCATGGGGAATGGATATCATTGGTCCAATCACCCCACCTTCCTCCCGAGGATATCGCTTCATACTTGCGATCACTGATTACTTCTCCAAATGGGCGGAAGTTGTCCCACTCGCAGAAGTCAAGACTTCAAACGTGATCAACTTCCTTAAGCATCACGTCATCTACCGCTTTGGACTGCCCCGAAGGATCATCCATGATAATGGTCCGCAGTTTGCAAGCCACGCATTCTATCGATTTTACGATAAGCACCGTATTCAGAATATTGCTTCGATACCGTACAATCCGGCAGCGAACGGGTTGGCAGAGGCATTCAACAAAACAATCATCAAACTCCTCAAGAAGTTTGTCTCCTCCAATAAATGCGACTGGAACGAGAAGCTCGGCGAATGCTTATGGGCTTATCGCACCACAGTTCGAACAGTCACCGGGAACACACCATTCTTCCTGGTGTACGGGAGTGAGGCCGTCCTCCCATTGGAGACTCAGATCCCCTCACTACGCGTCGCCCTCACACATCAGTTGACGACGGATGATAACTACCGACGTCGGCTACAAGAGTTGGAGGCCTTAGATGAAAAGCGCCTCCTAGCTCAGCAAAGAATCGAGCTATATCAAGCACGCATCTCTGGAGCCTTCAACAAGAAGGTCAAAGTCAGAACATTCCAAGTGGGCAATCTCGTTTTGGCAGTCCAGAGGTCGATGGTCATGACTCACAAGACCGCCGACAAGTTCCAGCCAAAATGGGAAGGTCCATTTATCATCGAGACCGTATTCTCCAACGGTACTTACCGCCTCGCAAAACAAAATGAAGACTTGCTCATGTTGCCCGTCAACGGCATGTTCCTGAAGAAATACTATGTCTAAACGACATTCTCCCCAGATCATCGAGTTATGTACCCGCTGGTACCGCTGAACTCACATCCACAATATTCTCCAGATTATTGAGTCATGTATCCGTTGATACCACTGAACTCACCCTCATAATTTTCCAGATCATCGAGTCATGTACCCGCTGGTACCGCTGAACTCACATCCACAACATTCTCCAGATTATTGAGTCATGTATTCGTTGGTACCGCTGAACTCACATCCACAACATTCTCCAGATCGTCGAGTCATGTATCCGCTTGTACCGCTGAACTCACATCCATAACATTCTCCAGATCATCGAGTCATGTATCCGCTGGTACCGCTGAACTCACATCCACAACATTCTCCAGATCATCGAGTCATGTGTCCGCTGATACCACTGAACTCACCCTCATAGTTTGTCAGATTTTCAAGTCATGTACCCGCTGGTACCGCTGAACTCACGTTCACCATTCCCCATATTCTCGAGTCATGTACCCGCTGGTGCCTCTGAACTCACATCCCAGTCACTCTTTCAGATAGAAAGTTATGTATGATCATACCTCTGAACTTCCTTTCTGGAGGAGATCCTCCCCCATGATCTAATACCCGCACTTTCAGTGCACAAAAAAGGGTAATCGATCCACAAATTTCTAAAACGGCCATGTCCTCATTACCTCTGAGTCGTTTTACTTCCGCCAAAAATAAATCACCCCTTACATAGAACTTCCATGTCCTCATTACCTCTGAGTCGTTCTATGTGCCCTCCTTCATTGAGCCCACTCCTGTCATATCCTCATTACCTCTGAATGGAAAGGCTCCGTCGAAGAAACCTTCATACTTGCCATGTTCTCAGTACCTCTGAGTAAGTATATTCGTTCCCTTTAAACTTGTTGCCCGTATCCAAAACCAGGATACGTTAGGGGCAATAAGTCCATGCAAGTGTCCCAAATAAGATGATTATTATACAGCAAAAAGAGTAAAGCAAATATGTTCCATTCAGTCAGAAATCGGTTACATCCACACGGTTACAGGAAAGTTCTTCATTGCAGACAAGACACCTCAAAACCCTAGTTACAGAAATATGTATACAACTCCTTCAAGCACATTACATATGAAGGATGTAACTGAGGAGGACCCTCGTCCAGAGTGGGAGAATCAGGATTCCCAGCGGTGTCACCCTCAGCAACCTCGACAGTGGAGAGGACGTCGTCCCTCTCAGGCTCCGATACTTCTTTCATCGTCTCCTCCTTAACAGAGGAAGGCCCCTGATTGACGCCAGGGAGCGACGGCTCCTTTACCACTGCAATCTCAGTACTCGGTGGAGACGCTACAAGAACCAAAAGACGGAAAAAAGTGATGAGAAATGATGAAAACAGTCAGAAGATATTCAGAAGCGTTCATGCGGCTCGTTTAAAGACAACTCTTATGCGGCTCGGGCATAGAATATATTCCATACGGCTCATGGGACGTGTATGCGGACCATGTAATCTGAAAAGCTCGCATCAAAATGGTTATGCACGAAGCAATGCAGTAGAGCAGCATCTTTTAGGGTTTCAGAGCACCCAATCTTCCGCACAGTCCTCACCTTCGACGACAACATGAACGTCAAGACGAATGGGGAGTGCGGCAATTGATGACGAAGCCGACTTCCTGCTCCTAGCGACAGCCTTCTTCACTGCCTTGGAAGCCCTAGATGCCATCAGTTAGAAGAAGAAAGCAAGACAGAAATCTTAATCAGAAAGAGTCTAAGAGAGAAATCCTTCTAAATACCCTTCTATTTATAGAGAAAGGAGGACCATGACCGACGCCTCGTACAAAGTAGTCGACTTTTCGACTATCGATACGGACTAGTTAATTAAAGATCAGAAACTCATAGGATCCTGCCCCAAAAAGGTTTGCATGCATGACATAATGACGTGGTAAGAAGCTATGCGGCTGAACCACCTATGCGGCTGAACAATCTACGCGGCCAAGATCTCTATACGGTCAGGATTTCATATGCGGCTAGAAGAACACAGCCATGCTTCTCATTCAAAGTATTTCAATTTTGTAAATTAAAAACTTTGAAGGGGGTCTTGTAGAAGCATGGAAAATATTAAAGAAAATGACCCATACGGCCAAAGAACCCCATGCGGCTCAGAAAGCCCATACGGCTCAGAAAGTCATGCGGCATAAGGAACTATGCGGCCCAAGACATCCCATGCGGCTCAGAAGACACGTGGCGGGACATCCCTCTCCTCTGCCCTCTCGTATTAATTGTTTGACGGCTGACAACTCTGAAAAAGTGACAGCCCTGACACAAAAAGGAGTAATTATGACCCTGTCATAATGGCAGACTTCTAGGGAAGAGAAAAAAGATCTCTGACACAAATCTCTCGAGAGCCGTAAAAATGCTACGTGGACTTGCCACATGGGCGTTCGTATGCGGTTCGAGCAAAGACTTCTCATGCGGTTCAGAATAAAGTTGTCCTATGCGGCTCAGACCGAGACAGTCTCATGCGGCTCGAGCAAAGACTTCTCATGCGGTTCAGAATGAAGTCGTCCTATGCGGCTCAGGCCGAGACAGCCTCATGCGCCATAATCACCTCCATGAGAGGGCCACTACCCAGGCAGCCCTGACACGTGGCTATAACCATATACGGCCCAAAATCATATGCGGCTCACTCGTCATGCGGTTCAGATCCCCCCATTGGCTCCTAAGACACGTGTCCTAAGCCGATCAATTCCTCAGATTTATTGCAATAAAAGATTGAGTTAAATCCCAATAATCTGGGACACGTGGCAGGAGAATAAATCTAATTTATTCGCAGACATCAGAAGACCATTATGAGGAAGATTTATTCCAATCAGCATTAATTGCTGATGGGATTTGGTGTAATCTATACTCAATAGCCCGGATTCGTCACAATCAAAAGCGAACGGCCTAGATTGACCAATCCACAGGCCGCCGCCATCTCCAAGAGGCAATCATTGGTAACCCTAATGATGACATCCCACTATTATAAATAGCAAGGTGCCATTCTCTTGTGATATATACTATCAGAGAGAGAAGGATACGCCCATACAGAGAGGCTCCCCCGATAGTCAGAAAGAAAAATCCATAGAGATCAATCCAGAGAGGGAGAAGCCAGAGGAGCAATACGAGGAGAGCAGGAAGAGCATTTCTTCGTCAACGCCAACCATCTTTTCACAAGAGCCAAGGCTGCATACCGATCGTCCAAGAAGTAAGGCAGGGCTGTCGTCGCCTTTCCGAGCCTCTATTATCACCCTCCAGAATCTAAAATAAATAATTGTACTTAGACTGCTGTACCTAGGTTTTCGTCCCTAGGCTTTCTTTGTACAAGCGAGTTTGTATTGTGAGTCTAAGTTCAGTCCTCCCATAAAACTGTTCTGTACTTTTACAATCAATGGCAAACATAGGCAACATCTCCAACACGTTCCAAGACATCGAAAGGGCTGATGTACCTTGGACTCAACTTGCCACGTCCTCCAAATCGAATCGTGCCTCTAGTGGGGGATATCTTCAAGAACACATGGTCACCCTCTTTGAACTCCAAGGGTCGACGACGATTATCTGCCCACTGCTTCTGACGATCTTGCGCTGCTCGCAGGTGGTTCTGAATCTTCTTCACTGTCTCCACTGTGCTCAAGACCAACTCGGGACCCAATAGATGTCGCTCTCCTATATCGCTCCAACAAACAGGAGACCGACACTTTCTACCATACAATGCTTCAAACGGAGCCATTTGAATGCTCGTTTGATAGCTATTGTTGTAGGAAAACTCAACAAGATGAAGATGGTCCTCCCACGAACCGCCAAAATCAAGCATACATGCTCTCAACATATCCTCTAGCGTCTGAATGGTACGCTCCGACTGGTCGTCTGTCTGTGGATGGTATGATGTGCTAAACTTCAATCGGGTGCCCAAACTCTCTTGCATGCTCCTCCAAAAGTGCGAGGTGAATCTCGAGTCACGGTCTGACACAATACTAACAGGCATACCATGCAATCTCATAATCTGCTTCATATACATCTCTGCCAATAGCTCTGTCGACTGGCCCACTCTAAAAGGCAAGAAATGTGCTGACTTCGTAAGTCTATCAACAATCACCCACATTGCGTCACGTCCTCTAGGACTCCGAGGAAAATTCGTGATAAAATCCATAGTAATGTGCTTCCACTTCCACTCGGGAATGGATAGCGGCTGCAATAATCCGACCGTCCTCTGGTGCTCCGCCTTCACTTATTGATATACCAAGCACTTGGCAACGAAACGAGCTATCTCTCGCTTCATTCCATGCCACCAATAATACTGCCGTAAATCACGATACATCTTGGTCCCTCCGGGATAAATAGAGTAAGTCGAACTGTGAGCCTCTGCCATCAGCTCCTGTCGTAGCTCTCCATTGGGAACATAAATGCGATCACCACATCGCAATGTCCCATCCATGTGGATCCTTAATCCTGTCTGCTCTCCTGCTTCAGTCCTCTCCTTGAGCCGTCAAAATCTAGCATCATTGGGCAATGCTGCCTTGATGCGCTCTACCAATGATGATTGCACCTGGAGGTTGGCTAATACGCCATCCGCTTCCAGTAATACTACCTCAATACCAAGCTGCTCCAAATCTCTAATCAATTCCTTCTGTGTAGTCAAAAAGTGTGCCATGGGCTTACGGCTCAATGCGTCTGCCACGACATTAGCCTTGCCCGGATGATAATGAAGCTCGATCTCATAATCCTTCATCAACTCCAACCAACGTCGATGTCGCATATTCAACTCCTTTTGTGTGAACACGTTCTTGAGGCTCTTATGATCAGTGTAGATATCAACCTTCTCGCCGTACAAGTAGTGTCTCCATAGCTTCAAAGCAAAGATAACCGCTGCGAGCTCTAGATCATGGGTCGGATAATTCTTCTCATGTACTCTCAACTGTCGTGATGCATATGCTACTACACGACCATGCTGCATCAATACACATCCTAATCCCTTCCCGGATGTGTCGCTGTAGATCACAAATCCTCCTGGGCCCGATAGTAGTGTCAAGATCGGTGCTATGGTCAATCGCTTCTTCAACTCGTCAAAAGCGGCTTGACACTTGTCTGTCCATATAAAATCCTGATCCTTGTAAGTCAATTGAGTCATAGGTCCCGCTATTCGAGAGAAATCTTCTACGAATCGTCGTTAGTAACCCGCAAGTCCGAAGAAACTTCTCACCTCAGAAGCTGATGTGGGAGCAGGCCATGATTTGACTGCTGTGATCTTTTCTGGGTCTACTGATATGCCATCACCCGTAATAATATGACCAAGGAATGATACTTCCTTGAGAAAGAAATCACACTTGCTAAGCTTCACAAAGAGTCTTTCGTTCCTTAATGTTTCCAAAACTATCCGTAGATGCTGCTCATGCTCCTCTTGACTCTTGGAGTAGATCAAGGTATCGTCTATAAAGACTATTACAAATTTGTCCAAGTATTGGTGAAAGACCTTGTTCATTAAATTCATGAAAACTACGGAAGCATTGGTCAAACCGAAAGGCATGACCAAGAACTCGTAGTGTCCATACCTCGATCGAAAAGCCGTCTTTGCAATGTCTTCCTTTCGAACCTTCAATTGGTGATAGCCCAATCGTAGGTCAATCATAGAGAATACTTTTGCTCCACTCAGCTGATCAAATAGATCGTCTATACGCGACAAGGGATACTTGTTCTTCACCGTCACAGTATTCAACGCTCTGTAGTCAATGCACATGCGCACCGTCCCGTCTTTCTTAGGCACAAAAAGAATGGGTGCTCCCCATGGTGATGCACTGGCACGAATAAATCCCTTCTCTAATAAGTCATCAATCTGCGTCTTTATCTCTTCCAACTCCTTGGGTGCCAGACGATATACTCGAGATGAAATAGGCTCGGCTCCGGGAATAAGCTCAATAGAAAACTCAATATCTCGGTCAGGTGGTAGTCCTGACAATTCCTCGGGGAATACATCCTCGAACTCGGTGATAATAGGGTACTGAGGGGTGTCGTGCATTATCATATAAGTTCCCGATGTGGGTGCATCACAACTATCTCCGTCTTCTTTGGTGAACTCAAACTCTGTCGCATTCGGTGGTCTAAAGATAATACTGCTCCTATGGCAGTCTATGAGAGCGAAATGCTGGCTCAACCAGTCCATCCCAAGAACCACATCAAATATCGGCATAGGGAATATAAGAAGTCGTGCCACCATCTCTCTATCATTTATCACTACAGGACAAAGTCTACAAACACCACTAATAGGTACAACTCCTCCTCCAGTAAGGATTTTAATATTCTTAGCTAAGGGTGTGATGGGAATGTTGTGTCTAGTGGCAAAACTAGTGGCTATGAATGAGTGAGTGGCCCCAGTATCAAATAATGTAATAGCAGGAAAAGATGCAACTAGAACCATACCTGCTATAACTTCCGCCTCTGTCTCTATATCCTCAACAGCAAGTGAGAATGCCTGCCCATAGTTCTGTCCCGGGCCCTGAGCTCTGGCCTAGTTGTACTGTATGCCTTGGAGAGGTAATGGTGGACGAGGTGCTCCTGCTATAGGCCGTGGTGCTGGGAGAGCTGGGGCTGTAGGCCTCCAATTTTGTCGAGCTTGTACTATTATATGTTGCTCCAGACAATCCTTGAGCATGTGCTGATTAGATCCACATCTCAAGCATAATCCAAGGCGAGTCCTGCAGTCGTTCTGGATATGTCCTTGTTTACCACAGTAATGGCAAACAGGCTTCTGATAAGGTGAGGGCCTTTGTTGGAACTGTCCTGTAGTCCTCCTGATAGGTCCACTCTGAGTAGCTCGGGCTGGTGTAACTGTTAGTGTATGGCGCCTCGATGTCTGCTGCTGTTCCTTGCGAAGAATCTCCTACGCACGAGCTTCTTCCAAGCCAGCTGAATGGAAGACTCGAGACTGAGTAGTCGTATAAGACTTGAGCTCTGGTGCAAGCCCCTGGTGAAATCTCCTCGCCTTCTCTAACTCTATCGGGATCAATCCCGCACCAAATCGACTCAGGCGATTGAATTCCGAGTCATACTCATCAACTGTCATATTCCCTTGCTTCAGATAGAGGAACTGGTCATAGAGACCATCTCGAACATGAATAGGGAAGAATCTCTCATAAAAAGCATCATAGAATTGCTTTCAAGTGATTCCAGTGCCTAATCGTCTCTCTTCCGCCTTCCACCAGTGGTGAGCATTGTCTTCTAACAGTAAGTCCACTGCTGTCATCCAATCTCGAGCTGGCAACTGGGATGCCTTCAGTAGCTTTTCGGTACTAATAAGCCACTGTGACACCTCTAGTGGCTTCTCCGTCCCTCTAAAGGCCTTGGGGTTCATATCTGTGAAATTTTTGATAGAGCCTTCATAGGGATGCAGAGCCGGTGCTGGTACTGGTACTGGAGGTGGTGGTGGAGGTCTAGCCATAGCTGCCATCATCGTCTGTCTCATCAGCTCAGTCTGCTGCCACTGAGCCTGCATCATGGTATACATAAATTGAGTAGTAGAACTCCCATCAGTCGGTGGTGGAGGCATCTGAGGTCCCGACTGTAGGGAAAGCTGCTAAAAGAATGGTGGTGGTGGTGGTGGTACATTCCCTCCCGGTGGTATGGTAGTAGTCTGTCCAGCCTGACTGCCTGGGGGTGCTACGACCTCATGGTACTCCGTTGTCGGTGTCGTAGTAGGCTGCAACAGTTCTGGCTGGTAGGGTGTCGCTGGAGTCATGGGAGGATTCTGTCCCTCCGAAGTAGTCTCCTCGCTAGATGTGAGGGCCAAGGCAGAAGTGCGTCCGCTACGTAGATTCATACTGTTGGCATGAGGAAGATAAGTTGATATTAGAAATGATTAGATATGAAGTAAATTAAATAATCAAGGAAGTTTCGAAAAGATTGGAAGTCATGGGATAGGAGTAGTTCTGGATGAGATATTCCTATTTCCTATATGCAGGCTTGTTGGACACAGTCATGTAACCCAACAATATTAAATTTGACCTGCATGGGCCACCATAAAAATATGTAACACTCCAGTCCCAAAATACGTAGGACCAAGTACATGAACATGCCAGCTGCACATATACAAAGAACACTCCAATATATAGAATTCCTCATATATGCACATAAGCTGTAAATAAATAATCACAGGCCAGAATAACATATCTAATCTCATCACAGATCAACATAGAAGATAATAAAGTCCAATTAAATAAATAAGAGTATCAAAAGATAGCCGGGTGAACATACTCACTCCAAACAGCTATGAATAATAGTCTCACAAGATCGGAGTTCGACCTCCACAAAACAGAAATAAAAGAGATGTAAAATAATGACTACAACTATCTTAAATATGGAATAGACTAGAAATCAGTAATGACTATCTCGTCATCAATGTAATATAGCTCCAATGCCGCTCCGTACTCTTGTAAAATATCGTCTAAACCTGGAGAGATAACCAGGTCCTCAGGGGACATAGCAAGATACAAGAAAACACCATGCCATATAAACTATAATAATATAATAATAGAGAAAGGTATGCATGCAACCGGGTTCCTGACCATTCTACTGTGAATATGCAGTTAAGATACAATCCTTCGACGCATGAACCCTGGCTGAAAATAGGATCGGCATAGTTCCCATAGTGGGTACCAGGGGCCTACGTCCATAACGCTCGGGAAGCGTCAGTGGGCACCATGTGCAAGGGCTACGTCCATAACGCTCTGGAAAACGTCAGAGGGCGCCTGGAGCCTGCGTCTCCGATGGAGCGCACAGGTAATCATGGAAGTGTAAAGAAGCCCATACGTCAGGTATTGTTCTCCCCACCCAATGCCTAGTATCATCATCTCCATGACTGATATAAACCTTTAATAACCGCCAAGTCTTCTAATCATGCAATACTATTGGCAGTTACTCCTATCCGTCGCACGCTCCATACGTATCGGTGGCCAGCCAACTACGCAGAAATGTGTCCTATATGTGACACACATCACATAATACAATATGTGTCACAGCCATATGAGATATACCAATACCTCAATATCAGTGGGTGGTCAATAAACGAAGTCAATGCAAGAGAATAAATAAAGCAAGAAAAACGACCGATAGAGTCGCTTGCACCCAAGTGTGACATGGACGCACAGTTAAAATATCATGAAACAAATAATGAAAAATAACAACTAAAAATAAGAATATAATAATCACAGAGTAGGGTGGCAAGGTATCTTGCCTGATGGTGCAAAGTGGCAAATCCAAGAGTAGCAAGTGTCAGCACCAAACTCACAAATCACAGATGACTCCAAACGCTGAAATAAACATCAAAAATGATCTCGGTGAAAAAGATATACCTAGGAAACGCCTGTCCAAAAGTCAAATTCTGGAACAGGGGCAAAATCGTAATTTTGTGTCAAAATGATGTCCGTCGTTGGACCCGCTTTGCACCGAAATGCGTGCCAAGTCCATGGTCTCTAAAGTCGTCAAACTATATGTCTACGGGTTTAGTTTGAGGAGAAGAACTCAACGGTATATCCAGTTTTGGATTCCGAGGAGCCGTGTACAAAATTGCCCGTTTGAGTGGGTCGCAGACCCGCCAAAATTGGGTTCCGATTCGACCTTCTCAGAATCGAACCAAACTTGGCATGCAGGACCAGAATTTCGATCCGGACCTGTTGGCATAATTTTCGTCTCGAATCGATGACTGTACACGAAGTTATGGGCAAGTTTGCAAAACGCCGATACGGGGTATTTCGACGGATACGCGTTGATTTCGTCGCGCTCACGCAACGAAATCGAGTTCCGTCAGTTCCCATACGTCGGTAACGTCCATACGCACCTTTCGATGCATATAGCGCGCGACCACGTCGCCCGGTTCGTCGGGGAGTACGTCGTATCGGTGAAAATTCAGAAAAATTAATATAATTAAACACAGGTTTTTCCTCAATTTTAACATCAATCTACTTTTTACACGCTAATCGAAACGATGATCCAGAAGATGCATTGCGATCTTGGTTATGTTGTCTTTTACTATTTTTAATTAGTTCCTACATTACTTTACCGTACAGCACAAAAATTGGCCGACAAGTTGTCGTTTTAAAATATTTTTTTTTTTAGTATTACAGAAAGCAGGTTTTCTTCAACTTCGTCTCGATTTTTTGAGCAAGTCGATGAGTTATTTCGAAATCCATCTAAAGGATCTCGAAGTGGGTCAAGCCTACTTTCCAAAAAATTTTACGGATCAAAAATTGGTGCTACGAGTAAAAAGTTACGTCATCGGAAAGTAGGGTACCTTGAGTGGGAAAACTGCTCCGTGGAAGACGAAGGACTGACTTTCGATGCTCCGTTCATCGTGCACACAACTCCGTCGCTGGTGAAACGAACTCCTATGCGAAGGGGGTATGATCAGCCTCCAATTTCGTTTTTGAAGTTTAGGGTTTTGGGGTTTGTGGAAAAAGTTGTATTTATAACAACTTGGATGTAAAATCCTATTACTAATATCATTACTAATAGGAACTTGTGTTGTGAACCCACGGGTTCACGTTGTTTGCTGCTAGTGCAGCACGTAAAGGGAAGGGGGGCCCGCCCACTTAGGTGGGTGGGCGTTGACTTTATTTATTTATTTTTATTTTTTTACTAATCAAGCCTAATGCAAATTAGGCTTCCATCACAGTCTAGCCGTCCCCTTTGTTGGGGTGCGGGGCCGGCCACTCTCTTATTTTCTTTTTTTTGCAATAACTATACATCTATATATATATATATATATATATATATATATATATATATATATATATATATTTTTATATATACATATACATATATGTATATAATCACAAGAAAAATTTCTATAATTCGTAATTAAGTATAAAAATATTATGTAACCAAGGTAGGCTATATTTAGTAGTAATAAAAATATCAAGCACACAATCTTACCTATAATATATATATTTATAATTACATACATACATATTAATTACCACTTTAAGTCTAAATAATTTAGAAAAATAATTTTTAAAGCTCTAGTTAGAAAATATTGGGGGTTTACATGGTTCTTCGGTTGGGAAAGGTAGTATCGGAGGAGAAGGAAGAAGATGATGATATTTAATAATGAAGATGGAAGTGGCCACTTGAGCCTAGCTGGTGCTAAAAGGAAATCTGCTTTTGCCAGAAAGTTTAAACCATGGGCTAGGGATGGCTGGGCCTTTGCTAAAGAGTACAAAAAATCTAAAAAAAATGATGTAATAAAGGAACTGGGCTTAGCATGGATAGATTAGGCTTGGTATTAGAAGAATAGAAGGGGAATAGTCATTTGGGCTCAGGATTTGGTATAGGAAAATAGAATTGGAAGATTTATTTGCTTAGGCTCTGGCTAAGTGTTGGAGACCCCCTAGCAACCTATCAACATAAATGTATAAAATAAATGAAATAACTTGTTTAAGAAGGAATTGGATTTACGAAAGTCACTACTGATATATATACATAAAAAATTATAAAAATAATTATATATATTAAATATTTATAAATAATTATTAGGCTATCAAAATAAAGTACGGAATGTAAAGATATAAAATATATCTACGTGGACGTCTCTGGACACACTACCGTTCCACAATGACTTGGTTTGGGTTGGGTCAGGTTAGGGTCCAAATATATTTTCTAATTAAATCAAACTTAAAAAGTCAACACATGAGTCTCTTGTGCTATTCGCAAATAATTAGCACTTGGGGACTCGATTGAGTGACATCCTTGGTATGTGCATCGTAGGCTCAAAATGTGTCAAAACTATATATTGGATCGTTTATGTTGGATTGATGTCGAGCCCCAAACTCAAGTTGGAAGTTAGGTCTAGAATTATGGTAAATAGTCGAATGATCTAAATTAACCCTAAGTCTAAGTCCTCTGAATTTAAATGCTAGGGTTAATGGCTAATTAAGAATGATTATGATTAATTAGGATTTGAAATGATTAATTATGAATTTTTAGTTATTAATAAATTCCTACTTTTATTTATGATCATCAAGTGCACCTTGCCATGATTTTAAAATTAGGATCACAAAACTAGTCATTTTTTTAAAACAAATTTCACATGCATGATCGAGAAAAGACACTCTACACCCATGTAATTCATGTCCCACACAAACGCACCTCTTTATGCTCCATTTTAATCGCACAACATTTCTGACACAAGGCCTAATTTTAACTCCTACCATGGAACTACATTCACTTCCAAATTAAATTAGAGACACCATTTCGACCTAAACCTCACAACCCAAAGTATGGACATGACAAAATTAAACCTGCTACATACATGACATTGTGTCCCATTCAATTGAACCCCCACATGCTACTTATATATCCATGATCATATATGACTTAAATTATAGTCATGAGCACATTTAGCCCAAACATAACCCAATCTAACCCAAACTACCCAATCCAAATGCATGTGATGACCTTCATGACACACCCAAACACACATTAACATTCACCCCGATAAAATGCCAAACACAAAATCAAGGCATCTCCTAAAACCTAATGGACATAACCCATTGTCCATGAAAGCTAACAAGAGATTACTTTATGGCACACTCCACCATCCTACATTAAATGTTAACCATTTTTGGCCGAGCCAATGGGTGGATCATTAATGCATTCCATCACATGTCCATCATTTCAATCTCCCCATGACAAATTACTCATGCCCACATCACCTTTTGAGTCAATGCTCTCTCTCCATACACTCATCAACCTCTCTATCTTTTCTTTATATAAACTCACCACCACCATCCTCACTCGGCCAAACATATCCCAAACAATAAGTGAGCACTCTCCTCTCTCTCCCCTATATTCTCTTTATCACTCTTTTTTATCTCCTTCCCCTTCCACCATGGCAGTAGCACCCACCACCTAAACCGGTCGCCACCCTCTTGCTACCGCACCCTAACTGCTGCTGCCACCGTACTTTACTGTCGTGCACTACCTAGGCCGGCCCCGGCCAGGCCCTCACACTCCGATGACCCCTGGAGGGACCCCCCCGGAGGTCGCCCGACCCAACCAATGTAGCGCTTGACTGCTGTTGTTGTCGTCACACTTGCTGCTGTCATCTTATTATATCTATTGTCGTACGCTTCCTAGGTCGACCACTAGTCCCTCTATAACCCGATGACCACTAGAGGGAGGGCCCCATTTCCTGCAGCCTCCCAGGGTCGCCCAACCCGGCCGGACAGCAGCCAGTACTGCTATTGATGTTATCTTCTCCAGGCCTCGTGCGGCCATAGCAGCTTCCCCCTTCCATGCAGCCCTCGTCCATCCTCGACACCATGGCGTGCCATCGCATGGACTGTCCCACTCCCGAGCGTGACCAAGAACCATTCCTCCTCCTTAGGTAATACCTATTCCCTTCCTTCTCTACTAGTTGGGAACCTTCCCATAGCACCTTGCTATATCACCTCTGTACCTTGCTATCCAGTGTAGTGGCATATATTGCATACACATATATCCTTGTTAATCACTTCATACATATACATGAATTACACACACATTTTACTATTGCTAAATACTTACCATACACGTAATATGTATTGCTAGGTTGGAATATATAGGTAGGGAATACATTATATAATTTAATCATTATATGCTTGTATAAACCCTTGCCTAGTGGCATGGAACGTACGTATTTAAAGTTAGGTCAAATTAGCCACGAGAAATAATTCAGATTATACATATGTGTAACCATACTAGACCCTTGACCTAGCTATGACCAAGCATGAACAAGTGTTAGTGAACATAATAACACGTGCTAGTTAGCATGGTGTGAATACTCTCATGATAGGCAATAGTCTTTATGGTGACTAGATGAGAAATGTGTTTATATATAATCATCTATGTAGTTAGCTTAATGGACTCAAGCCGAGGGTGACTTGTTGACCACCCTTATAATGTTGACCCCCAGTTCAACAATAACACTAAGGTTGGATACAAGATCCCCTCATGAGAACAAGCCACATAAATGTTAAACCTAATCTAAGAATATTTGGTTGTTTGACTTGTTGGACTTCATGATCAAGTCATGATCATGAGGGTTTGAATTTTGTTACTTAACGTATCATAAACCTTGACTACTTGTATTTGTAGGTCTCCGTGACGACACGATTGAGACAGGAGGGACCGAAGCATTGCTTGCACATATTAGAGTCGCAGACAAGTATACCTTGCCTTATATTACTAGTTTAATGCATTTATGTTCATGGTTATGTTATCTTGCTTGATTGGACTTAGTTAGGTGAGTCCGAAAATGCTTTGGGTATAGTCTATGATAGCATCAACACCATAATATGCGTACTCGATTTAGCTCTAGGTGACGTACCCTCAGTTACAGAGTTATTATTATGACTCCTATGGCCTTGACATGCTTTACGATACGACACCAATTGAGATCATGATATGGCACGAGCTGACACTCCCGATTGGTCATTGGTACGAGTAGCACATGTGACGGTATATATGTAGTGGTGATGGTTCTAGTTAGTTATGACCTTACATTAAGAGTAGATGTTTGGGTCGCGGATATGACTTGTATATTTCTTGGGACGGAGAAGATAATCAGTAGGCGTATGGGACAAACAGTCATTTTATCCTCAGTATTACCTAGTTATGGGACATAAGAACACTAGGGATATGTCCGACAGCGGCCACAAGCTGCTCGCTAGGTACGATCGGGAGGTATAATAGAATATGTATGTTTATCGGCTCGTAATCCGACATCGACCCATGATTCGATGCCACTTCCCTGTCTATCTACCAATGCGCACCAAAGTTGTCTTCATGTGACTTCACTTAGACTGGTTAGCTCACCCCTTTATATTTATATCAGTATTTACTTTATGGCATGTCTTTTTTTGTATCTTTCTATGTCCCCTAAGGATCTAGTTCCTTTCCAGATCAAGACGAGCATCTGTACCCAATGGTGTATGGGCCAAAAGTTGAGACATGGTATGTGGTAGAGGACTACGAGGTGCTACCTGAGGAGTTTTTTTTGATTCAGGATATGCTGCTGTTTTGGCTGAGAGCGTCATTATCTAGATAGCCGCTGTTTTTAGCTAGTTAACTTTCCATTTCCTGTACTTTCATTCTGTTTTGTACTGTGGGATTGTTCCCACCAGACTCTAGCTTATTTTTTGTACTATGGATATTCAGACTACTCTATATTTATTTCAATACATTTTTTATATTGTTTCTGTGGATGAGATTTAGATGATTACTTGTTATTTGTTAGTATAGTTACATTTACAGCATAGTACACCTAGGTGAGACCATTAAATTGGGAAGCTCACTCTAGTCTGTATTAGCTGGCCAGGTTATGTCTAGTTCCTACGTTTGTTTGAGACTGGGGCGTGACATGGTTTTAGTGATGGCCTATACAAGTCAGTTTATCGCTTAGGTTACATACTGACGCGAGCCTATAATTATTATTAGGAAATATAAAATCTCATCCATACTTCGACAACCGCTTTTGATTTCCATATTCCTGCCTTTTAGTTAAAAATATTGCATCTTGTTTGTTCTCGTGCCTATCTGATGCAATATTGTCTCTTTTAGAGAGATGCATCTTCATAGCGGATGCACAGCGTATGGTGCCACCCCGACAAGTGACACGACACCTAGCAACAACAGGACCCCAGCTCCTCCAGAGGTCCAGACTCCCGGACGTATTCTGATTGTCCCGACGACCCCGTCTATTCATGTGGGGTTCGTACCGCAGCCCGCACCGACGCACCATGAGGGCCAAACGTCACAATCGTCGATGCAGTAGGAGAAGAACCTTTTGCCACCACCACCCTTTCCTCCCTATATGTCACACGAAGCATACCCGCAGTAGGTGCCATTTGTACCTATTCCGCCCCAGATGCCACAACTAGAGGGTCAGTCCCAGATGTTTCAATTATTCCAGGAAATGATGCAGCAACAATGGCAAAAGGTTATGAGGCAGACTCTGATGACTGCCCTGCAAAGAGTAGCAGCCCAGCACCTGCACCAGCAGTTGTCCCGGTACCAGCTCAACCGGTGGGCATTATTCAGTGGCACTGTCAGATGAACCTGAAACCCTTCGAGGGCAAGGAGAGCCTTGAGAATATATCTTATTGGCTGGCAAGGACACAGAAGCTCTTGGATGCATCATAACTACTTGCTAATTTGTGGACGACTGCCGTGAGGACCCAGTTGGAGGGGAACGCTCATCATTGGTAGGAATCGAAGAGAGTAGTTTCTTGAGTACTTTGAGACAAAGTACTTACCGACTACCATCCGTGATGCTCTCTACGATCAGTTCCTCCACCTTAAGCAAAATAGCATGACCACGGACGGATATGATACAGAGTTCAGCCGTCTCAACCGATTCGGCACACTATTGATACCCAACGAGAGGGAGAAGGCTCGAAGATTCCACCACGGCCTGATGAAGGAGCTCCAGAGGTATATGAGCGCACAATCGAGGACTTCCAACGAGGAGGTATTAGCCGCGGCCAGAGTCCAGGAGGCCATCGACAAGGATTCGTTGAACACGAGGCACCCAGTTGATACAGCTGTACCAGCCAGAGTTCAGACATGAGGTCCAATCAGACGTCCAGGAACTAAACTACAGCAGCAGATCACCCCATACCAGGTAAAGGATCTTCCGACTTATCTCTTTTGTGGCAAAAAAGGACATGTCCAGTGAGACTACATAAAGAAGCTCAAACAATGCTTGAGGTGCAGATCGGGTCAGCACCAGGCCGTGGACTGCCCACAACGTGATGCTAGAGCCCACCAGTTGGCCCCAAGGATAGCTCCACAAGGACCCAAGCTACCATCTCAGGCGATTGTAGCCCAGCAACCACCAATACCCGAGGATACCAGAGGGGACCACTTCTCCCATATGAGGTGCAGCTCGATCGAGCCAGGCAATAGTCAGAGGCTCAAAGAAGAGGTCAAATATTTTTTATATCACTAGAGTAGGATTTAGCCAGAGGGAGTGGCTATCGCAGATACCATCCTAGTTGCATTACTGCCTGTAATTATATTGTTCGATTCTGAAGCCATGTTATCTCTCATATTTAGTAGTTTTATAGCTATGCACAAATTTGGGACTTCTCTCTTGGCCAAGAGTTGGAAGATTCTTACGGAAGGAGGGATCATGCCAGTCACCAGCATGTGTAGAACGTGCTCTGTAGTTCTATGTAGAAGACAGATGATGGCTCGATTTTTGGTATTTTCTATGCCAAATTTTGACGTTGTGTTGGGGATGGACTGGTTGATCCAGTATCATGCCATCTTAGATTATCGGAAAGGGAGTGTCATCTTTAGACCGCCAGATTGTCAAGGGTTTAAGTTCTTGAGAGGGACCATGGTGCAAGGAGTAGGCTAGCCTATCGAAGTCTACATGGCTATGGAGATAGCACCCCCGTCAATCGTTGCCGAGTTTATAGATGTCTTCTCGGAGGAGTTGCCAAGTCTTTCACCTAATAGACAAGTAGAGTTTTCCATCGAGTTGGTGCTAGGAGCAACGCCGGTCTCTACTGCTGTGTACTAGTTAGCAAAGAAAGAGCTAGATGAGTTAGCTTTAGCTAGAGGAGTTGTAAGCCAAAGGGTTCATCTGACAAAGTGCATCACCCAGGGTAATACCAGTGTTGTTTGTACCAAAGAAGGATGGGCTGGTCCGAATATGCATTGAATACAGAGCCTTCAATGCCTTGACCATCAAGAACAAGTACACTTTGCCTCGGATCAACAATCTGTTCGATCAACTGACTGGAGCCAAGGTGTTCTCGAAGATCGACTTGAGTTCGGGGTACCATCAGGTGAAGGTGCGGAAGAAGGACATTCCAAGGACAATATTTAGGACTCGTTATGGTCACTACGCATTCTTGGTGATGCCTTTTGGATTAACTAATGCACCTACTTTTTTCATGAATTTGATGAACAGAAGTGTTCGACCAGCACTTAGACCGGTTCGTGATTGTGTTCATTGATGACATATTGGTGTACTCAAAGAGCCACGAAGAGCATGAGAAGCACCTATGATTGTTTTGGAGACGCTGAGACGCGAGAGACTCTATGCCAAGTTGACCAAGTGTGAGTTCTTTCTGGATCATGTCTCTTTTTTCGGACACGTCGTCTCAGGAGAAGGTATCTCTGTGGATCCAGCAAAAATCTCGGTTGTAGAGACATGGCCGACCCCTGCCGATTATCAGAGGTAAAAAGTTTTCTTGGACTTGTCGGATATTACCGAAGGTTCATAGAGAATTTTACGAGGATTGCTGAGCCGATGACCCGCTTGACCCAAAAGGAGCAGGAGTTTATCTGGATGGAGGAATATCAGGTGGCATTTAATGAGCTGAAGAAGCGTCTGACTACTGCACCTTATCTGACCATCACATCCGGACTGGAAGGATTTGTGATCTACATCGATGCATCCAAGAAGGGATTAGGATGTGTCTTCATGCAGCATGGATAGATGGTAGCCTATGCTTCGAGGTAGCTGAGGATCCATGAGAAGAATTATCCTACACATGACTTAGAGCTTGCTGCAGTGATCTTTGCTTTGAAGCTTTGGAGACACTACTTGTATGGAGAAAGGATAGAGATATTCATAGACCATAAGAGCTTGAAGTACGTCTATACTCAGAAGGATCTAAATTTGAGATAAGGACGATGGTTGGAGCAAATGAAAGAGATTGAGATCAAGCTACAGTACCACCCAGGAAAGGCTAATGTTGTAGAAGATGCCTTGAGCAGGAGGCCCATAGCGTACTTGTTGACGAACCAGCACCATCTATTGGAGGAGCTGCAAGAGTTGGAGATAGAGATAATTTTGCCAGGAGCAGATGGCCAGTTAGCAAGCCTTCAGGTGCAGTCTTTGTTAGTTGAGAGGATTAAGTCTACCTTGTCGACAGATGATTTCAGCGACTTCGGCAAAGGAGGGAGGCCGATATGCAGACGGGGCTGCCCATTCATAGGACGGAACCTTGAGGTGTGGAGATCGCCTTTACGTTCCAAATGGAGAGCTTCGTCAAGAGCTGATGACAGAGGCACACAGTTCGGCATACTCTATTCACCTAGGAGGCACGAAGATGTACATGGATCTGAGGTAGCATTTTTGGAGGCATGGGATGAAAAAAAGAGCCCGCTTTGTGGCTAAGTGCTTGGTGTATCAACAAATCAAGGCTGAGCATCAGAGGTCTGCGAGATTACTCCAGCCACACTCGATACAGGAGTAAAAATAGAAGCACATCACTATGGATTTTGTTACGGCTTTGCCTCTGTCAACAAGTATCAGTGAAACAATAAGAGTTTCTGCTATAATAGACAGTATGTAGTAGAGCCTAGCAATTGCATTGTCCAGTGTGCACAGCAGCAGTAGCTGCGTGCAGGCAAATAGCAACAACAACTGTTAGGATGGATTGTAGCAGCAGTTGCTCACACACTCGCTAGAAGAAACAACAATGGCACTATCAGGGCAATAACATCAGTTGTCTGCAGTAATAGGAGTGCATCAGATAATTGCTAGTCTTGCAATAGTAGCTAATAAGGTAGCAGGTCGCAGGGAGTTGGCACAATAGTTTGTATTTTGTGTGGGTGTAGATAGAGTTTGTATCCCATAGGGTCTTTGAGTGTGTATGTGTCAAAGAGAGTTGAGGTCTTTGAGTGTGTATGTGTCAAAGAGAGTTCAGGTGCAGTCTTTGTTAGTTGAGAGGATCAAGTCTACCTTGTCGACAGATGATTTCAGCGACTTCGGCAAAGGAGGGAGGCCGATATGCAGACGGGGATGCCCATTCATGGGACAGAACCTTGAGGTGTGGAGATCGCCTTTACGTTCCAAATGGAGAGCTTCATCAAGAGCTGATGACAGAGGCACACAGTTCGGCATACTCTATTCACCCAGGAGGCACGAAGATGTACATGGATCTGAGGTAGCATTTTTGGGGGCATGGGATGAAAAAAAAGAGCCCGCTTTGTGGCTAAGTGCTTGGTGTATCAACAAATCAAGGCTGAGCATCAGAGGTCTGCGAGATTACTCCAGCCACACCTGATACAGGAGTAAAAATGGAAGCATATCACTATGGATTTTGTTACGGCTTTACCGAGGAGTTTGAATGGTCGTAATGCAGTCTGGGTAATAGTGGACCGACTTACCAAGTCAGCTCACTTTCTGTCCTTTAGAGTGGGATAGTCCACTGAAGCCCTAGCTGAGAGGTATATGAGGTAGATCGTGCGACATCATGGAGTTCTGGTTAGTATAGTATCTAATTGAGATTCGAGATTCATATCGCACTTCTGACAGAGCCTACAAACGAGCCTTGGGACCCGTATGAAGTGTAGTACATCATATCATTGCCAGACATATGGGCAATCGGAGTTCACCATGCAGACCCTGGAGAACTTGTTGAGGGCATGCTTGCTAGATTTTGGAGGATCATGGAGGACCACCTACATCTAGTGGAGTTCTCCTATAATAACACCTATCAGGCGAGTATCCTGATGGCCCCCTTCGTAGCATTGTATGGCAGGAAGTGTCGTTCTCTAGTTTGCTGGAGTGATATGGGTGAATGGTAGATAATTGGACCAGAGTTGGTGGTTCGTACGTTAGAGAAGGTAAAAAAGATCCAATGGCACCTGGGAGCAGTTCAGGACAAGTAGAAGCATTGGGCGGACACACATCGTCGCCCCTGGAGTTTAAGGAAGGAGGTAATATTTTTTTAAAGATTTTACCCACTAGAGGTACCATCAGGTTTAAAGGTAGAGAAAAGTTGAGTCCAAGGTACATTGGACCCTTTGACGTGCTAGAGCGAATTAGAGAGGTCGCTTATCGGTTGGCTTGGCCCCAATCATTGGAGGGTGTTCATGACGTGTTCCACGTATCTCAGCTGATGAGGTATACGCCAGATCCTAGTCACGTGCTTGATCACTCGAAGATCACTACCGGGCCGAGTTTGTCTTATGAGGAGCAGCCGATGGAGATCTTGGATCGGAAGGAGAAAGTCCAGAGGGGTCAGACTATTCCCCTAGTCCGTGTCGCTTGGGGGCATCCCTATCTCTTCTTTGGGCTAGGTGTGCATACATTATTGTTAAGTTATTTATATCTTTGCTGTTATATTATTGGTGTCTAAATTTTGAGGACAAAATTTTCTAAGTTAGATAGGTTGTAAGCCCTCTGAATTTAAATTCTAGGGTTAATGGATAATTAGGAATGATTATGATTAATTAGGATTTAAAACGACTAATTATCAATTTTTAGTTATTAATAAATTCCCATTTTTATTTATGATCATAAGTGCACCTTGCCGTGACTTTAAAATTAGGAGCACAAGACTAGTCATTTTCCCCAAAAAAATTACATACATAATCTAGACAAGACACTCTACACCCATGACATTCATGTCCCACACAAACGCACCTTCTTGTGCTCTATTTTAATCGCACAACATTCTTGACACACGGCCCAATTTTAACTCCTACCATGAAACTACATTCACTTCCAACTTAAATTGGAGACACCATTTCGACCCAAACCTCCCAACCCAAAGTATGGCCAATTGAGCCCCCACATGCTACTTATATTTCCATTATCATATATGACTTAAATTATACTCATGAGCACACTTAGCACAAACCTAACCCAATCTAACCCAAACTACCCAACCCAAATGCATGTGACCACCTTTATGACACACCCAAACACACAACACCATTCACCCCTATAAAACACCAAACACAAAATCAAGGCATCTCCTAAAACCTAATGGACATAACCTAATGTCCATGAAAGATAATAAGAGATTAGTTCATGGCACACTCCACCATCTTACCTTAAATGTTAACCATTTTTGCCCAACCAAAGGGTGGCTCCATTAATGCATTCCATCACATGTCCATCATTTCAATCTCCCTATGACCAATCACCTCTGTCCATATCACCATTATAATTAATGCTTTCTCTCCCTACACTCATCCTTCCCTCTCTCTTTCTTTTATATAAACTCAACCCCACCATACTCACATGGCCAAACACATCCCAAACCTTAAACGAGCACTATCCTCTCTCTTCCGTACATTCTCTCCATCACTCCTCTCTATCTCTTTCCCCTTCTACCATGGCAGCATCACCCACCACCAAAACCGGTCACCACCCCTTGTTGTCGCATCTTAACTGTTGCTGTCGCTGCACTTTGCGGCCGTACGCCACTGTCACGCCCCAGAACCAGAATACTGGCAAGTAGGGACGGACCAGGCCAGCTACGAATTCCAAAGTACTCTTGTATCCCAAAATAACGTATAAGCTATAGAGATATGGGGGATTACTACTACAATCCAATAGTCAATCCTAGGTCATGCAATCCAAGGTATCTTAATCATAAGAAAATATACAAGGTATAAGAAGTATGATCATCCGACATAAAATAGTAAAGCATCCCAAACTATATATATACATGGATGATCATAAAGCTAGTAATACAAAGTGAAGAATTAGCACGAGTAATAGTCATACATGATAAGCTCTAGCTATAGCCTAGAATACACAAATCATGTTTAGGCCCGTAGGCTAAATGTCAAGATCCAAATGACGAGATAAACTCGTGCCCGGTGGCTAAACGCCACAAAAGAATAATGTACATAACTAGTGGAAGAATGAAATAGAAAATCCACTAAGGTACTCTGGTGCTCCGGGTAGTCACCATCGAGCAGATGGTACGGAAGATCCTCTGGGATCCTCTATCAGATCTCGCCAGACAAAACTAGTAGGATTAGACCCCCAATAGAAAGTACCACAAAGGAAGCCAAACTATGAACTAAAACCAGCAATAACTAACATAGCAATGGATAGAGTCAGAAATAAGTAAATACAAATCAAGACTCATGCACTACCGATGCACTCATCTCGAGAATGGAAAAGACAATAAGCAAAGCAACATGGAGCATAGGGTAAATAATGTATGACATAATGTAAAATATGGACATGTAAAGGTAAAAAGAAACATGTGAACATGTGAGATAAACTGAACATGTGAGCATGTAAGAGAAATGGTACATGTGAGCATGTAAGATAACTGGGACATGTAAGAATGTTAGATAACTGGGACATGTGAGCATGTTAGAACTATATAGAACGACAACTGGTAAGATGACTTAGAAACTATTCCGGGACCCAAGTTACAACCCGTAAACCAAAGAAGGACCGGGACTGTAACCCTTCTCCTAAACAGAACTTAGTCTCTAATCAATGTACAACATAGGAATCATGTATAGTGTGTGAGTACTAAACAGGACGACAAATGACAAGATGACTAAGAAATAATTTCGGAACCCAAGTTACAACCTGTAAACCAAACAAGGATCGGGGTTGTAACCCTTCTCCTGAACAGAACTTAGTCTCTAATCATTTACCGACAAAATAAAGCATAAACAATGATGCACTAAAATAAACAAATACGGACACTACATAGACAAAACTAGACTAGACTGGACTCCATACAACAATCACGGCCAAACAATGACTACGACTTTATACATTAGCTAACTAGGGTTATCACAATCCTGATTACTAACAAGATGCAGTTTTGAGAAATCCAATCAAGTTACCTACCCTGCAGACTATTGACTCATCCAGCCAAAAGAAAAATAAGTATAGCAGACACATCGCAGTAAGATACGTGTGTCCTAAAGAAGTGCCCCACTCGACGGTGTGCTGTGTGCTCATCATGACAGATAGCTCCAAATCCTATGTGTGTGTATATATATATATATATATTTAATATATATATATAGAGAGAGAGAGATCGGAACACGAAGGGCTGAAGGTAACTGGAAAATTCTCCCCTCCTAATAATCTAAATAATCAAGCTAGTTATTAGTCCTTAACATTTTCTTGTTGGATTATGGGTGTGGCATTATGCAGAATCCATCCTAGACATTATATTCAAGACTGGACAATACAAGAAAGTGCACTATAACAAGCCACAACAAGAAAATATAATAAGCTGGAAGCTAGTAGTGCACAACCATGGGCTACTATAGAGAAAATAGGGAATGCGCCATGACAGGCCACTATCATGTAAGCAAGAAAAGACATGTACAAGAGTGCACCAGGGTCTCTATCTAGTAAGCAAAGAAGACATGTAACATGAGTGCGCCACGACGGACCACTATCTAGTAAGCAAAGAAGATATGTAACATGGGTGTGCCACGACGGGCCATAACAAAGAAATTCTAAACATGGCATAGACTGCAAAGTACAACAAATCCGGGAAGGCATGGCAATACATGTCATAGCATGTAAGAAAGAATCGAAAGGAAAAACATATCATGGCATGTGAAAACAAAAAAAATAAAAGTAAGTACATGACATAGAATAATAATTGAACTGATAGTGTCAAGTGTATATAGGGTGTACAATCATTCTCTAACTATACAAGATCATCTAATCATGTTAAGAATTTATTCCAGTCGAAGATAATATCAAAACGACCAAGTACAGAAAATATGCCAAAAGATCAAAACTAAGATTGAAATTATCAGTCGCATAAGAACTCCAATTAAGGTGAAACAAGAAGATTCTTGAAGCCAAGACAAGGATCTAAAACTTTCACGTTTTGAGTTTTTCAAGATTCTAGCTACAAAATAGCTTAAACAAGCAAAAACAGCTATTCAAGGCAATCTGCACACGGGCGCACTGCACGCGCAAGCAAAACTGCCTACGGCACGTGGTCTACATACTGCGTACAAAATGTACTATGCGTGCGGGCAAAACTGACTACGGTGTAAGGTGCGCGCACGCAGGACGCGCGGAGGAAAATCGCACAGGTGCGCGGCACGCGAGATGCGCAGTGCACGGGGGCAAAAATGCATACAGCACAAGGTGCACGCAAGCATGGCGCCCGGGCGCACGGCAGAAAATCATGCGGACACTGTTTATCGTCCCGACAGCCCCAAAAGGTATAGAAAACCCATGAACACGAAAAATGGCATAACTTCTTCACACGAAGTCGAAATCAAGTGGTTCAAAAGCAAAAATTGAATAGAACTGGATTCCCCACAACATGGAACCTTTAGTTTTCAAAAATAACAAAGTTTAATAGATCAAAACAAAAAAAAATAAAAAGTTACAAACTTAGATCTACAAAAATGTAACCATCAAAATGGAAAACTCCAAGTTCTAAAGAGGCTTAAAATCATGCAAGAAAGAGAATAGAACAAACAAAATGGCAAAATACTAATGTTAAGATTTGGCAAGATGTACTTGCCGAGGGTTGGTGGAGGAGAAAACGAAAAAGAAGATAAAAATAAATGAAGTTAATAGCGGAGAGAGAGAGAGAGAGAGAGAAGTTGGTTTTTATACAAAATCCTCTCATCTCAACCCCAAACCAAACAAAGCAAAGCCAAGCCAAGTTGAACCAAACCAAACTAAGCCAAATCAAGATTATACCAAGTCAAGGCTAAGAAAGACAAGTCAAAACATGGGTCACCTGACAAATGTCAGAATTTCATACATGTATACTGAAAATATGTATAACGAAAAATGGGAGTGATAGGCATGCCATCGATATACACTAGTGTACTGGCGATATGCCGGTCAGAAGAAAATCTATAAGTTGGAAAAATTTTAAATTATTTCGAAAACTAAGAAAATACGAATTATAGTACAAAAATACGTATCAAATAATGATACTGTGAGACAAGTCTCACAGCCGCCTAGGTCGGCCACTGCCAGGCCCTCATGCTCCAACGATCCCTAGAGGGACCTCCCATCGCCTGTCACCATCGAGAAGTCGCCCGATCCAGCCAAAGCAGCGCTTGACCGCTGTTGCTGTCGCCGCATTGCAACTGCTATTACGTGACTCCTAGACCGGCTACCAGTCCTTCCGTACCCTGACGACCACAAAAGGGAGGGCCCCATCTCTGGCAGCCTCACAGGGTCGTCCGACACGGCCAGACTGCAACCAGTACTGCTGTTGCTGTTGTCTTCCCCGTGCCCTCGTGCGGCCATAGCTGTTGCCCCTTCCAAACAACCCTCGTCCGTTCATGACAGCGTGGCGTGCCATCTCATGGACTATCGTACTCCCGAGCATGACCAAGAACCCTTCCTCTTCTTAGGTAATACCCATTCCCTTTCTTCTCTATTAGTTAGGAACTTTCCTATTGCACCTTGCTATATGTCACGACCCGCACCCGCTTTCCGGATATGAAACGTGTCCAAGCCCAGCCTACGTCGCAGTATCGGCGGTAGAACGCTGTCTATACTCACAAGTCACTGAATCTATAATCACGGGGAAATCTATATCTCATCCACAGAATAATCAAGACACAAACAAGATCAGTGAATATCCATGAAACTAAGCAATAATGAATATAAAATGAGTGTTTCTAAAATCAATGTCACGTCCGGTGGACACAAATCCACTACCAGTAGACGAAAAAATAGAGAAATACAAGAAATGAACCAACTGAGTACAACCCGCTAACCAAGTAACCTCAACTACGAAGCGCCGTGATCTGAAGCTAACTCAAATCCACTCGTCTGCTCCTGACTCAAACTCGACTAACCTGAGAAGATCATCAGGTCCTCAGAGGACATAGCAAGATACATAATATACATGCATATCTAGTAGTTTTATCATGCGCAAGAAATAAACATGAAAGAACAAGAACAAGACCAATGACTACGAACACGAAATACGAACACTAGAACAACTACGTATAACTGAACTGCCGGATAAACGAAATACGAGATCAATGAAAGAACCAAACCCTCATCCCGAGTGTGAACTCACGGGTTTGAACTAAGCACTAACCCTCGTCCCGAGTGTGCTCTCTGGCTAGCTCACGGCAAGACACCCTCGTCCCGTGTGTGGACTCTCTGGTGTAAATGGTCAACCCTCGTCCTGTGTGTGGACTCTCTGGTACCATTTGATCACGACAAACACCCTCGTCCCGAGTGTGGACTCTCTAGTGCACTAAACAACCCTCGTCCCGTGTGTGGACTCTCTGGTTGTGTACAACGAAAATCAAGGCTATGGCAGTTCACTACACGCAAAGGTGAAACACAAGGCCAAAACATGAACATGGCTATAAACAATAAAAACAACTCCACAAAAATAACACGAAAAGTACATGTCCATAAACAATCAAATAACTGAAAAACGAAAGAAAATACATGTTAGTAAAACTGTAGAGGAAGGCGAGGTATACTTGCCTTAGGTCCTGAGCTGCAGATATAGATTACAATGCGTAACAGTGTCCAAGTATCCTGTTTAAGAATTTATAATATGAGTAAGACGATGGTAACCCATGATAAATTACCTACTAATCTCTAGGTCCATTCCCCGGCCAAGTTGGGTTTTATAGGTTGTTAGTATACTGGGGTACTCCTAATCTTGTTTGGTTCTAACCCCTAACAGTACTAGGCATTGGCCACACCTACAGGTTCTTGATACAAGGATTTGTGAATACTATTACCCTTCCAACTGAAAAATGACTAAATTCATGGATGATTTAACATGGACTGCTACTGCAGGCACTTTCCTGTTCAAGATATATATACATATACCTTGTTGCTTTCCTAATGCAGGGCTACAAGGTTCTAATTGAAATTCATAAGTAACTAAAGAGCTTCTGGCATAAGAGTACTCAAATATCATATACTGACTTGGAATTCAAAAGATAATACTCTTCTTAAACTTAATGTGTCTAAAAATACAACCTGTTACCAAAGCCTGAACCATTTCTTTTATTTTTAACACAGTTGGCACCCAAACAAGAGGCTCAGATATGTTTTTATAAACAGAGAGAATCAGCTACAGGAAATGGCCAAACAATATATTGACACTCAAATAAAATAGACTGATATCATTTCAATATAGATATGGCTGACACAGGATTCACCAATATCCTGTGGGCACCTGTGCTAACCTGGGGTTCCTATGACTCCCATGCATTTCACCCCTGAACATTAGCTTATACTAGGAACCTGTTACAATGATACTGTGTCTTTTGTGAACCCAGTTCACGATTTGAGTCACCAAGTGGCCTCACCTCTCCACTATCCTTCCTGTTTCACATTTTGTCCTAATCTCCCAGATTGCTCTGACATACCCTGTAGTGTTAATACCTGCAAGTGCATCTGTTCTTTGATTTGGGAAGTTCAAGTATTCTTATCAGATATGTAGCCATGGATACCCATTTTACTCGACATTCACTACTGTCCATGTATCTCCTAGGAGTCTGGTGCTTTAAGAAAACACTCAAAACCTCTATCTGGTATAAAAACCATTCTTGAACACCCTCTATTTCCTATGAGTTGAACTGAAGACACTTCAAAGTCTGAATATAACTGAACCTGCAAGTCCATGAGCCATGCATCATTTATTGGACTTTGGTGTACAACAGACTAAGGTTGCAATTTGGGGTGTCAATTTGTTGTGGGCTAAGGATTGGTGAACCTAAGAGTGTATCTAGTATAGGATATACTTAAGCATTTGACATCAATTCTATTGTATCCTATAACCCCTACTGTATATGCAGGAACCCAAAACTCATTCCTACATACTGGTACACCCTAGTACATTAGGATACTCCCCACCTATATCCCTGTTAGTCCCAAACCAAGGCTAAGTTGTACATCAATCCAAGTCTACAAGCCTAAGGTGTCGTGCATCAAACAATTTGGCCAAACTGGTATCATTATCCATTGAATATAAGGAAGACTTGTGTGTGGTATCAATTGGATACAAGAATTTCTCATGCCAGTACCTGTTGGCACAAGGAAATCTCATACAACCACACCCAAAGGTTACAAGGAAGGTTTATGTGGCTGTAATATGTCAGTATCAATGTGGTGGCTCATATGTCAGCCATCAATACGGATTTAACAATACTGGGTACAATCAGGTCCATAAGTCAATATCCCATGGATAATCAAGGAAAGGCTCATCAGAGTGAAAATGCTAAGGACTTGAGAATTGGCTCATAGGTCAGAACAGCACCCTACACTCTGCACCCATACTCCTAAGGTCTGTCACATGAGGCTAGCCTATTCTTAGCTTGGGGTTTAAACAGAACATGGTCCTGCAGTAGGGGACTTTGGTATAGGCCTTGTTATGACTCCATGTTTTCCATACTCCAAGTTCTTTACCAGGTGCCAACTAAATTCTTTTAAGCATTATATCGAACACATAAAATAACTAGATGCTCAAGAGGGTGTTTGGGAAATACCTGTACTTGCAGCAGTGAAGATGGGATGGTCCCTCAGTCTGCCCTTGGCTGTACTGCTCTGGAGATGTGCTCGAGAGATGGTTATTTACAGTATGCCAGGGGAAAACACAATAGGATGTATATATATAGGTGATTTGGATGGGCTCAAGGAAAACAAAAGATATTCAAAAGATTTGATTTGATCCTGTACATATCCAATGCGCTAGGAATTCAAACCCATGCTCGATTTGATTTGGACTATGAGTAGTATCCTGATGAAGTAACTTGAATTCAATTCAAATTCAGATATGAGGTTGGTTTAAACTAGATATACTCCTCAAGGCTTGAGATTTATATTTCCTATTTGAACTTGAACTCCATTCGAAAACAGAGGATTTATTGAATAGAGATTCTGGTTAACCACCAGATGGCTTTGGGCATATCTTGTTTAAATTGAAAGGTTTACACTTAGGTTCCTGCCAAGGGATTTATTATCAATTGGTCCTCTATTGGCTTTTAATGCAAAACAAAAGTATTCCCATAACATATATATTTGAGACAAAATAAAGTGGTTTCAAAATAAATAATAAATAATAAAAAAACACATAGGAAAACTTTTGGTCGAGGGGTTGACAACTCTTCTCCCCTTAAACAAATTTCGTCCTCGAAATTTAAGAAGCCGTGTTCTACTAGAAGGAAATAGTCTAGAATAAACTGCTATAAGAGAAAATTCAAATTTTCTAAAACAATTCAAAGTCTAATACTGCCAATCTCTATTGGAAATTTTCGCCAGCTGCTCCCTGTGGGGTTGTCGTATCCACCGCATTCATGGCGTAGGCTTGTCCTCCCTGTGCGGCTGGTAGTGGTGGTGCAGTCGCGTTCTTCTTCGGGCAATCTCGCGATAAGTGCTGGTCAGATCCGCAAGTGTAGCACAACCTCAACCATCTTCGACAGTTTTCTTAGACGTGGCCTCTTTTCTTGCAATAGTGGCAGGTGGGTGCATCTTGGACTTGTTGTGGGGCTGCTTGTGGTTGCTGTTGATGCTGCTGTGTTGAGGTCTTCTCGAAAATGTTGGGGCATTTCGCTACTGCTGATTGGTTGTTGCCTCCTCCGAATGCGTCTCGACTCCTCTTCGGCTTGTGATTTAGTTCTTCCTCTACAGCTTGGGCGACCTCTAGAATCTCCTCGTAAGTGGCGGCTCGACTGGTGGCGACAGCTAGACGAATCTCGTGAGACAGTCCCTTCCAGAATCGTCGTACCTTGTCTTCAGGGGTACTGACCAAGTTCTCCGCGAAGCGGCTGAGGCGAGAGAACTCGGAGGTGTACTCGTCGACGGTTTGGTTGCCCAGCTCTAAGTGCTCGAACTGTCTAATCAATGCCTTTCGAGCTACGTATGGATAGAATTTCCTCTTGAACAGTCGCTTGAACTCCTTCCAAGTCACGTCTGGAGCAAAAAAGTGGGGCTCGCCTTGGTACCATGTCCGCGCGATGTCGAAAAGCTGTCCACTGACTGACTCTATCTTTAGATCTTCTGGGACTCGGGCCATATTCAAGTATCGTTCCACATTCTCCAGCTATTCGTCAGCGTAGACGATCCCCTCTGTCCCATAGAACGGTATGGGCCTAAAGTCCATGAAGTGCTTGGGATTCCCCGGGCGGTGTCGCGGAGCGTCTCGAATATGAATAACCTCTCTCAAAGTGTCGCAAAATATGTTAGCCTGCTGCTGTATGATCCCAAAGAGTGTGACATTGTCCAGTGCTGGTGGCGGAGGCAGAACATGTGCTGGATACATCGTCGGGGCTGGATACATCGTCGACGGTGGGTTCATAGAAAAAACTGGATGCATTGTTGGTGCTGGGTGCATGGCTGGTACCGGACGTGGAACCCCTGGCGGTGGAACAAGTGCTGGTGGCAGATCGGGTGCTGGTGGTGGAGTCTACAGAGGAAACTGTGGTGGTGGTGGAATATCGCCTCTGTTGAATCTTGAGAGCTGCGGCTGATTTCCCATGTGAGTGAGCTGGCCTCCTTGCGTTGGCGGGGTCATGTACGTGAAAAAGCCTCCTGTAGCCGGTAGAGTGTTCAGTGCAGCGTTGTTCCTGTCTTGAGAGTTCATCTTAACTGTAACAAGAGTAAACAATTTAGCCGTTGAAGAGATTTCCAAGCAAGATGCAAGTCAAGGATTTAATGAAATCAAGGATTAAGGATTAACAAGGAGTCAAGACATGTGGATGAGATCCTAAGTGTCTAATCCTATTCGCAGGCTCATGATGGCACAGAGACGTAACCGAAGTGATTAACGTGGACCTGCATGGGCCGCCAAAAAAATTTGTCACGACCTGCACCCGCTTTTCGGATACGAAACGTGTCCAAGCCCAACCTACGCCGCAGTGTCGGCGGTAGAACGCTGTCTATACTCACAAGTCACTGAAACTATAATCACGGGGAAATCTATATCTCATCTACAGAATAATCAAGACACAAACAAGATCAGTGAATATCCATGAAAATAAGCAATAATGAATATAAACTGAATGTATCCAAAATCAATGTCACGTCCGGTGGACACAAATCTACTACCAGTAGACGAAAAATAGAGAAATACAAGAAATGAACCAACTGAGTACAACCTGCTAACCAAGTAACCTCAACTGCGAAGCGCCATGATCTGAAGCTAACTCAAATCCACTCGTCTGCTCCTGACTCAAACTCAGCTAACCTGAGGAGATCATCAGGTCCTCAGAGGACATAGCAAAATACATAATATACATGCCTATCTAGCAGTTTTATCATGCACAAGAAATAAACATGAAAGAACAAGAACAAGACAAATGACTACGAACACGAAACACGAACACTAGAACAACTACGTATAACTGAACTACCGGATAAACGAAACACGAGATCAATGGAAGAACCAAACCCTCATCCCGAGTGTGGACTTACGGGTTTGAACTAAGCACTAACCCTCGTTCCGAGTGTGGACTCTCTGGCTAGCTCACGGCAAGACACCCTCGTCCCGTGTGTGGACTCTCTGGTGTAAATGGTCAACCCTCGTCCCGTGTGTGGACTCTCTGGTGCCATTTGATCACGACAAACACCCTCGTCCCGAGTGTGGACTCTCTGGTGCACCAAACAACCCTCGTCCCGTGTGTGGATTCTCTGGTTGTGTACAACGAAAATCAAGGCTATGGCAGTTCACTACACGCAACTGTTCTATGACACGACTCAAGCAAGGTACTGACGAGAAACTCCAAAGGTGAAACATAAGGCCAAAACATGAACATGGCTATAAACAATAAAAACAACTCCATAAAAATAACACGAAAAGCACATGTCCATAAACAATCAAATAACTGAAAAACGAAAGAAAATGCATGTAAGTAAAACTGTAGAGGAAGGCGAGGTATACTTGCCTTAGGTCCTGAGCTGCAGATATAGATTACAATGCGTAACAGTGTCCAAGTATCCTGTTTAAGAATTTATAATATGAGTAAGACGATGGTAACCCATGATAAATTAACTACTAATCTCTAGGTCCATTCCTAGGCCAAGTTGGGTTTTATAGCTTGTTAGTATACTGGGGTACTCCTAATCTTGTTTGGTTCTAACCCCTAACAGTACTAGGCATTGGCCACACCTACAGGTTCTTGATACAAGGATTTGTGAATACTATTACCCTTCCAACTGAAAATGACCAAATTCATGGATGATTTAACATGGACTGCTACTGCAGGCACTTTTCTGTTCAAGACATATATACATATACCCTTGTTGCTTTCCTAATGCAGGGCTGCAAGGTTCTAATGGAAATTCATAAGTAACTAAAGAGCTTCTGGCATAAGAGTACTCAAATATCATATACTGACTTGGAATTCAAAAGATAATACTCTTTTTAAACTTAATGTGTCTAAAAATACAACCTGTTACCAAAGCCTGAACCATTCCTTTTATTTTCATCACAGTTAGCACCCAAACAAGAGGCTCAGATATGTTTTTATAAACAGAGAGAATCAGCTACAGGAAATGGCCAAACAATGTATTGACACTCAAATAAAATGGACTGATATCATTTCAATATAGATATGGCTGACACAGGATTCACCAATATCCTGTGGGCACCTGTGCTAACCTGGGGTACCTATGACTCCCCTGTATTTCACCCCTGAACATTAGCTTATACTAGGAACCTGTTATAATGATACTGTGTCTTTTGTGAACCCAGTTCACGATTTGAGTCACCAAGTGGCCTCACCTCTCCACTATCCTTCATGTTTCATATTTTGTCCTAATCTCCCAGATTGCTCTGACATACCATGTAGTGTTAATACCTGCAAGTGCATCTGTTCTTTGATTTGGGAAGTTCAAGTATTCTTATCAGATATGTAGCCATGGATACCCATTTTACTCGACATTCACTGCTGTCCATGTATCTCCTAGGAGTCTGGTGCTTTAAGGAAACACTCAAAACCTCTATCTGGTATAAAAATCGTTCTTGAACACCCTCTATTTCCTATGAGTTGAACTGAAGACACTTTAAAGTCTGAATATAACTGAACCTGCAAGTCCATGAGCCATGCATCCTTTATTGGACTTTGGTGTACAACAGTCTAAGGTTGCAATTTGGGATGTCAATTTGCTGTGGGCTAAGGATTGGTGAACCTAAGAGTGTATCTAGTATAGGATATACTTAAGCGTCTGACATCAATTCTATTGCATCCTATAACCCCTACTGTATATGCAGGAACCCAAAACTCATTCCTAGATACTGGTACACCCTAGTACATTAGGATACTCTCCACCTATATCCCTGTTAGTCCCAAACCAAGGCTAAGTTGTACATCAATCCAAGTCTACAAGCCTAAGGTGTCGTGCATCAAACAATTTGGCCAAACTGGTATCATTATCCATTGAATATAAGGAAGACTTGTGTGTGGTATCAATTGGATACAAGAATTTCTCATGCCAGTACCTGTTGGCACAAGAAAATCTCATACAACCACACCCAAAGGTTACAAGGAAGGTTTATGTGGCTGTAACATGTCAGTATCAATGTGGTGGCTCATATGTCAGCCATCAATACGGATTTAACAATACTGGGTACAATCAGGTCCATAAGTCAATATCCCATGGATAATCAAGGAAAGGCTCATCAGAGTGAAAATGCTAAGGACTTGAGAATTGGCTCATAGGTCAAAACAGCACCCTACACTCTACACCCATACTCCTAAGGTCTGTCACATGAGGCTAGCCTATTCTTAGCTTGGGGTTTAAACAGAACATGGTCCTGCAGTAGGGGACTTTGGTACAGGCCTTGTTATGACTCCATGTTTCCCATACTCCTAGTTCTTTACCAGGTGCCAACTAAATTCTTTTAAGCATTATATCAAACACATAAAATAACTAGATGCTCAAGAGGGTGTTTGGGAAATACCTGTACTTGCAGCAGTGAAGATGGGATGGTCCCTCAGTCTGCCCTTGGCTGTACTGCTCTGGAGATGTGCCCGAGAGATGGTTATTTAGGGTGTGCCAGGGGAAAACACAATAGGGTGTATATATATAGGTGATTTGGATGGGCTCAAGAAAAATAAAAGATATTCAAAAGATTTGATTTGATCCTGTGCATATCCAATGTGCTGGGAATTCAAACCCATGCTCGATTTGATTTGGACTATGAGTAGTATCCTGATGAAGTAATTTGAATTCAATTCAAATTCAGATATGAGGTTGGTTTAAACTAGATATACTCCTCAAGGCTTGAGATTTATATTTCCTATTTGAACTTGAACTCCATTCGAAAACAGTGGATTTGTTGAATAGAGATTCTGGTTAACCACCAGATGGCTTTGGGCATATCCTGTTTAAATTGAAAGGTTTATACTTAGGTTCCTGCCAAGGGATTTATTATCAATTGGTCCTCTATTGCCTTTTAATGCAAAACAAAAGTATTCCCATAGCATATATATATGAGACAAAATAAAGTGGTTTCAAAATAAATAATAAAAAAAAAACTCATAGGAAAATTTTTGGTCGAGGGGTTGACACTATATCACCCATGTACCTTGCTATCTAGTGTATTGGCACATATTGCATACATTAATATCCTTGTTAATCACTTCATACATATACATGAATTACACACACATTTTACTATTGTTAGACACTTGCCGTACATGTAATATATATTGCTAGGTTGGAATATATAAGGGGAACACATTGTATAATTTAGTCATTATATGCTTGTATGAACCCTTGCCTAGTATCATGGAACGTATGTATCTAAAGTTAAGTCAAATTAGCAACGAGAAATAAGTCAGATTATGGACATGTGTAACCGTGCTAGACCCTTGACCTTGCTATGACCAAGCATGAACAAGTGTTAGTGAACATAATAACATTAGCATGGTGCGAATATTCTCATAATAGGCAATAGTCTTTATGGTGACTAGATGAGAAATGTGTTTATATATAATCATCTATGTAATTATCTTAATGGACTCGTCCCGGAGGTGACTTGTTGACCACCCTTGTAATGTTGACCCCTAGGTTAATCATAACTCCAAGGTTGGATACAAGATCCTCTCATGAGAACAAGCCATATAAATATTAAATCTAATCTAAGAATATTTGGTTGTTTGAGTTGTTGGACTTCACGATCAAGTCACGATAATGAGGGTTTGAATATTGTTACTTAACGTATCGTAAACCTTTACTTGTTGTATTTATAGGTCTCCGTGGCGACATGATCGAGACAGGAGGGACCGAAGCATTGCTTGCACATATCAGAGTTGCATGCAAGTATACCTTGCCTTGTATTATTGGTTTAATGTATTTATATTAATGCTTATGTGATCTTGCTTGAGTGGACGTAGTTAACCGAGTCCGAGAATGCCTCTAGTATAGTCGATAATGTCATCGACACCATGATATGCGTACTCGACTTAGCTCTAGGTGACGTACCCTCAGTTGTGGAGTTATTATTGTGACTCCCGTGGCCTTCACACGCTTTACGATATGACATCGAGTGAGATCATGATATGGCACGTGGTGACGCTCTTTACTGGCCATTGTTGCGAGTAGCATATGTGATGGTACATATGTAGTAGTGATGGTTCTAGTTAGTTATAACCTTACATTGAGAGTAGATGTTTGGATCGTGGATATGACTTGTACATTTCTTAGGGCGATGAAGACAATCAGTAGGCGTATGGGACAGACAGTCATTTTAGCCTCAGTATTACCCGGTTAGGGCTTGGTTACCCGGTTATGGGCTATACATACACTAGGATATGTTCAGCAGCGGCCACTAGCTGTGCGCCAGGTGCGGTCAGAAGGTATACTAGCATATACATGTTTATCGGCTCATGATCCGACATCGACCTGTGATTCGATGCCACTTTCCTATCAACCTACCCATGCACACCAAAGTTGTCTTCATGTGCATTCACATAAACTGGTTGGCTCATCCCTTTATATTTATATCAGTATTTACTTTATGACATGTTCCTTTTTGTATCTTGCTATGTCACCTAAGGACCTGGATCCTCACTTCTAGAATGAGTCATATTAGCGACGTCCAAAAACGTCGCTAATAAGCAAAAATACGTTGCTAAATTAATTTAGCGACGTAATTAGTGACAGAATAAGCAGGTCGTCGAAAAGCTAGTCGCAGATCAAAAGTTTGTCGCCAATCGTCGCTGTTGCGACGAATAGTCTTCGACGCTAAAACGTCGCAAACTTAGCGAAGTTCGACAAAATTTGTAGTACGTCGCCAATTTAGCGACGTATATAGCGATGTCTATTCGTCGCATGTGGTGACATGGCAAGGTTTGCCATATCAGCATGCTGGGCGTAATTTAGCGACGGCCCGTCGCAGTTAGCGACGTTCAGATACATATTTGCGACGTACTTCTGCGTCACAAATCCGTCGCCAAACGTCGCAATCCGTCGCTAACATGCTGGAAAATTAAAGTAAAATAAAATACAGTTTTCAAATCCTGCACACTGTACTTTATATACAGTTTAAACAAAAATCCTGCAATTTATATACAGTTTAAACACTAATCCTTCACACTGTACTTTATATTCAAATCTGGCACACTGCACACTACACTTTATATTCAAATCCTGCACACTGCACTTTACACTTTACACTGTACTTTATATCATCACAAACATCATCACAGACACATCATAGGGCCAATACATACAACTCATAACAAACATCATCACAGACACACATCCCGCGTCACAAACATAAATATATTCAAATCCTGCATACTGTACTTCACAGACACACATCATCACAAATATCCAATAGAGTCAAATAAAAATGGGAGATGATAAAAAGTCTCCCACCAAGTGTACAAACAAAAGTGTACCAATAAATAATTTGCCCATAGGGCCAATACATACAACTCATAAAAAAATCAATGAAATCGCTGAGGACCCCTGATTCGCATCTGAGATAGCATGTACTCATTATATAATAAATACCAATTTGCTTGCTCCCTTTTGGTTTTATAAAGAAAATAGTTAATCAAAAAAATATGAAAACACCAAAAAAAAGAATGTCTAAACTTAACTATTAAACATTTTAAAAATATGGGGGTCTACAGGATTGTTGGTGTTTTTGCCTTTGGACTAGTGTAAAATAGTCCCACATCGGCTACACTAGCAAGTAGGTATCTCAATATAATGTTTTGCATGTTTGAGGTGTGCACATGGGGTGTAGTGGGACACATGTGGCGGTGTTTTTCTAGAAAGAAAAAGGATTAGCTCTAACAAGGAATTATGTTGCTTTTTATCGTTAGGACTCGGACACGGGCTCAATGATGCTTCATGCATGAACGGGCGCGTATGGGAGATAGGGGTGGACTAGCACATGACTTTGCTGATTGCGGGATGATCTAAAATATCAAACTTTATTTTTTGAGTATTGGTATTTTTGTCCCATATCGGATAAGAGAAGAAATGAAGTCTCACTTCACTCTATATATATAGTCTCCTGGCCACCTTTGTTAGATGCATCAAATAAGAAAGTAAAGGGAGTCCGTTGAGTCCAGGGAGCCCGTTAGAGTCATAAAAAGTTGACTAACGAGCATTCCAGAGGTTCTTTGAGAACTTGCCGGTTCCTAGAAGCGGATCGTATAAGGGCGAATCTTGCTTTGAGCAACGGTGATTTTCATTACCCCAATAGGGCTGTTGAAATCTCCTCTTTCTTCTTCTTCTTCTTCTTCTTCTTCTTCTTCTTCTTCTTCTTCTTCTTCTTGGTAGGCTGTAGGTTCCTCTGGAGAGCAAACTTGTTTGCCGAAATCTTCGAAGTCCTAAAACGCTTCAGGAAATTAGGAGAGCAAATTAATTTGTAAGAGGTCTCCAAAATCCTATATAATCAGAATATAGAGCAAATATTTGCAAGTGGTCTCTGCTATTAGTCGTTGCTAAATCAGAATTGAGAGCAAAATTTATTTGCAAAAGGCCCACTACAAGAAAATAGGGCTTTTCCGACGTTTTTTTTCTCCCGACATTTATGGAAACGTTGTCTTAGGCATGATACACCGATGTTTTACAGTAAACGTAGAAAAATACCAACATTTGTTACTAAACGTTATGGATTACCAATTTTTTTTTACGTTTATGTTCAAATCGGCTTAGGTAAGCAAATACCAACCTTAGACATTAAACGTTGAAAAATATTGACTTCTTGACATTTTTTTTCTCGATGTTTATATTATAAATGTTAAAAAAATCACTGACATTGTGTAAAAAATGTGGACTATTGAAAAAGTTCCCTCTAATATTTCTTTCCCTCCTAAAACCCTCTGATTCCAACACTCCAAAATTTTGGAGTTCTCTCTTGCCACGATAAAACCTAGCCCATGCCCTAACCCTGTCTTTACAAAAAGTTTGCCATTTCTCTCGCACATGGTTTTCATCTTTCCCTCTCCTTCCCCCCCTCTCTTTCTCTCTCCCAAGCTTCCTCTCCTCCCTTCCTGAGGACAGCTAAAACCCTAACACTAGATTTACTCATCACAAATCCTCCATCTTCGCTTGCTCTTCCTCTTTCTCTTTCTGGCAGAGAGGAGAAATGGTGGCTCCGTGAGGAGAAGCGGGGCTCTGCAAAGAGCAGCAGTGGATGCACGAGGAGTCCCAGTTCGGAGAGGATGTCACTGATCAGCCAGATTACCGCCCTCCGTCACCTGATCAAGGGCATTCGCGGTGGCTGCTCAAACTTTTTTCTCCTACTATAGATGTCTCCCCATATGTCTTCTCTTCTCTTTTTCTAGGGTTTTATGAGAAATCCATCTCCATTTTTTTGAATTCTTACTGAATTTTTATTGCCTCATTGGGAGATTTTGTCGAACAGTTGGCAACATTTGTCAATGGCTTGAGTTCGGAATAGGAAAGAGTGAACCCAATTTGGCCCCATAGTGGTTGAAGGTCGTCGAGGCTGGTCCGGCCTCCAATGCAAATTAAGGTGATGGAAAAGTTCACAAATTTCCCTTCTGTTTGGTTTAATTTGCTCAGATCGTGGATCAACTTTTTTTAAGTGCTAAAACTGAACTAGACAGTCTATTAAACTCTCGGTCCGCTGGATCAAGACGAGGAGAAAGTTGTGAAGTAAGTCCTTGTTCAGAAAGGAATTCCCGCCTCCAATGATCTTGATGATTTTGTTCTATCGAAAAGGTCCTTATTCAGAAATGAATTCCCATCCCTAGGTGTCGAAGATGGTGTTGTGGCCACAGTCCTTCTTTGCGTCCATCATAGTCGTGTCGAGCATGAGCCCGAGCCCCTAGGCTACGAGCATGTAGTCAAATATTATTATTAGAGTAAGCGTGAAGGACCCCACATCAGGTTTGAGATCGGACATCCAGTACAGAATAGCCATGTATATCTTTGGCTCCCTTTTCAGTTCATGTGGCAATCACAATCAGTTTACTGATACAGGATATTCTTGGACGTGACACACTCTATAAAGTAAGTACACTTAGGACATGTCAAAATTAGTGTCATGTTACGTATTCGTAGGCTATGTCATGTCGATGACATTCTTACACAAATTTGTGTGGTTCAATTGTGAATTGATTTCTAGCATACATGATGTTACTCTTGTTTCATTTCATGAGATGGGTTATACCTATGCGTGCAGCTTCTCCTGCAATGTTGACTGGGTACATTGTGCATGCCTTCACTTTGGAGTTAATTCTCTGTTGTACAATGACACCAAAGATTGCTTCATAGTCGTTTCATTTGCATCGTTGTTGTACTCAATCTGAACAACGCCTACATTTGAAAACCATACTCTCTTGTACATATTGCTCTTGTTTCCAATGGAAGCAACCAATAGGCTACTAGGAGGGGGCATAGGCATATTTTTTGTTTCTTTGGAGGATAGTATGGGTGATCATTTGTTGTTCTCATTGTGGAATGAATTTAGGAATAGGATATCACATGGTTTTTTGGAGACTCTATTTGAACCACTTGGATTATTACTTCATTCAAGTATGGTAAACTAGGCTTTATGACAGTTCTGCATGTCTCATCTTTTCCAGACCACTCGTAAACTATTATGGTTCATCTTTACTTTCTAACCTTTCAAAAGATTAGGTTCATAAAGAATCACATGCTAGAATAAACTATCCTTAAAAAAGTACTTATGTTGATGGTAAGTTCTGAAATAAATGAGTTATATTAGATGCATATTTGTGCATTTTGAAAAGCAGAGTATGTTATATACTTATATGTAGAAAAATATCTTTAGATGTTATTGCACATGATTAATAACCAAGGATTCAGTTGTTCGACTGTACTTGATATAATGTGGTGTTGAGAAATACTGAAATTTGGATTCTCATTCAGTTACAATAATCTTTGTCAATTATAGCTTCTTTTTTTGAAACTTTTATGCAAATGTATAAAGAGGCGTCATCATAGAAAATAGCCTTAGTTGTTACTGTGCATGCTTGTGTAGATCTTTTAATCTTATGTTTGGTTTCTAGTTTGTCCACTATCATTTTTTTAAAGTAAATTGTGGTCATTAATACCATTCAACTGTGGATGCATATAGATTCATGGAATAAAATAACTGTAAGACAAGACAAGGAACTGAAGAATCAGGTCTTTGTTTTGACAAAAACTAAGAACCAGCCCTTTGTTTCTATTTTGGATTTTAATAATCAGAGACCCAATATTCTTATGTTTCTAAATAGAATTGACCTCTTTATATCATCCATCAACTTATGTTGTCTTTTCTTCATAATCAATGATATGTGACTAACTAGATGATGCCTACAACAACAGGGAATGTTAGTTAATGGACGGTTCTTGTGAATAAACTATCATTTCTTTTGTTAGTAATAAAATAATTCACTCCTTTACCTGTTTTGTTATCTCAGCATTTTGGGTGCAGTAGCAGGGACCTAAAAAATAGGGCAGAGTGGGTATTTTATTCTTGAGTTTATTATATATATATATATATATATATATATATATATATATATATATATATATATATATATATATATATATATATATATATATATATTTTATATATATATCAATGGCTACATGGAATCCATTCCAAATGTTAAAATTGTTTACAGGGCTTACTTTCGATGGTAAGTTCCCTTTTTCTGAGTATAGATTTTGTGGATTTTCTGTTCGTTTGGGCCTGGGACTGGGATTCCTCACATACGGGGCATGACCTCATTATTTGTGTCAAGTGCTCGGTTTAAAAATGTAGATGTAAATTTATATTTGCATCACTTATATATGAATTTCACGGGCCTAATATTTCTTTTGGAGGATTTACCACTTGCGCATTGCTGGCCTGTATAGTTCAGCTAATGACCGACTTATGACTATTACATTGTACAATTACACTGAAATTGGTTCATTTCCACTTTGGTCTTTAGATTAAATAAATTGCCATCAAGATGGATTCAAGTGTTACAGATCACATTATCATTCCCCTTAACAATTAAGTTGACTTTGCTCTCATCCCACCAAACAAAGCTTATCAGGTATGCAAGTGTTAGTGTGTTTTCTGGTTTTATTTGATATGTATTTTTTATAACAGTGGTAGGTATACTTATCGGATAGTATTTCTCCAAAGCATCCAATCTCCTGTTATTGATGATGGAACACCGAATGAGAGTGTTGCAGACATTTTTTCAGGGTGACACAACACATGTCTATATTGGAGACATTATTCTGGAGAGACAGTAATCAGTGTTATCTCCATATTCAGGCAATCTGAAGATTTTAGAAGCTAGCTTACTAGGACTGACCTCCGGAGGTGATATTTACAACTCTAACCCTTTTCTGTATACATGTATCTTACTTGCGATATAATTTTATCCCAAGTAATTTGTACATTCAGTGGTTTATGTAGAAAATTTCAAAAAGCACTATATGCAACTAGTATTATCTATTTTCTTCCTCCAATGATATGTTGATGTCTTAAGAACCTTGCATTTTAGTCATTTTTTCGTGATCAAGCATTTTCTTCCTCCAATGATATGTTGATGTCTCAAGAACCTTGCGTTTTGGTCTTGTTTTGTGAATTCATTGTTTTGTTGATTGGTTCTAGAAAATTGTTGGGCAATGTGATGGGATTAGGTCGATAGTACTGATGCGTGGGAGACTTTGCTTGCCTTTACTGTAATTTCTTTACATTTATGGATGTTATTGGCGAGATTGTTGTGGAACGAGTGTGTTCTTCTGGGAATTTTGAGATTTTGTCCCCATTTTTGTGTGTGCATACATATATTTATATTCATTTTTGTTGTTCATAGGAGGGATTGTATACTATCTCTATCTTTGTTCCATTTTATTGTTAATTCTGGTGTAATTTGAACCTGGAGAACATGTCCCATGATTCAGAATTTGTATCATAATCTTAATATTTTTGCCAACTTCATATTTGAATGAAGCCCTTGTAGATCTATCACCTGGAGTAGAGTATCGCTGGGCTGCTACCATGTTCGGGGACGTGGCAGGCCGATCCCAGCAATGTCGGCTCATATCAGCGAGAGAACGGAAGAAGAAGAAGAAGAAGAGAGAAAAGAATTAGGTAAAATGCTTCAGTTTATTTTTTTATTTTCTGTTTATTCTATTTCTGTTTTCAATTGAATATGTAGATCAATCAGAAATATTGTGTAATCTTGAGCATTTCCTTCGAAATTTAAAGATCATTTTCATATCTGAAGGGATTTTTTATTTTTTCTACTATGTTTATAGTTGAAATGAGGGCTAAATCTCATATATCTTTATTGAGGGCTACTGCCTACTACTTATAGAGGGTCCAACCCCTCTTCATATTACATCTAACCGATGTGGGACTAAAGTCCCTTATTTACTCTCAACACTCCCCCTTAAGATGGGCGATAGATATTAATCATCCCCATCTTGTTACATAGCTTTGACAGACTCAATGAACTAAGACCCTTAGTCAGACAGTCTGCCACTTGTTCTTCTGAGCGAACAAAGTCAATCTTCAGTATCCCTTATTCCAGTTTTTCCTTGATGAAGAATCGATCGATCTCGATGTGCTTCGTTCTGTCGTGCTGAACCGGATTGTTCGCTATACTTATCGCAGCTTGACTATCGCTCAGAAGGTGCAATGGTGTCCCCTTGTCTAGCTTCAACTCTGTCAGCAGCGTCTTTACCCATAGCAATTCTGATACTCCTAGAGCCATTGCTCTGTATTCTGCTTCAGCTGTCGACCGTGCTACCACTGACTGTTTCTTGCTTCTCCATGAAACCAGGTTTCTTCCTACAAAAACACAGTACCCTGTGGCAGACCTTCTGTCGTCTATGCAGCTTGCCCAGTCTGCATCGCAGTATCCTTCAACATCTGTGCATCCATTCTTCTTGAACCACAGTCCTTTTTCCGGCGTCCCTTTCAGATATCTTAGGATCTGAAATACTGCATCCATATGACCCGTTCTTGGATCATGCATATAGCGGCTTACAACACCTACTGCAAATGAGATATCAGGGCGAGTATGCCCTAGATAAATCAGTCTGCCTACTAGCCTTGATACCTTTCGCGATTAACAGGCTTTCCTGCTTCTGCTTCCATCTTATACTTCTGGTCAATTGGAGTGACTGCTGCTCGGCATCCCAGCATTCCTGTCTCCTTCAGCAGATCTAATACATATTTCCTTTGTGAGAGAACAATTCCTTGTTCACCATTACACACCTCGATACCCAAAAAGTATCTCATCTCTCCCAGGTCCTTCACCTCAAACTCTTTGGCGAGTTTCGTCTTCAGCTTAGTGATCTTAACTACATCGTCACCTGTGATCACTATATCATCTACATATACAGCAAGTATAGTAATGTGGCCCCTTGTATGCTGGAGGAAGACAGTATGATCTATATTTGTCTGATGGTACCCCATGCCAGTGACAGCCCTTCTGAATCTGTCAAACCAGGCTCGAGGAGATTGCTTCAGCCCGTACAGCGACTTCTTCAGTTTGCACACTTTTCCATGTGACGTTCCTTCACCTGAATCTGACACAGAGTAGCACCCCGGAGGAGTCTCCATGTATACTTCTTCTTGTAGGTCTCCATGGAGAAATGCGTTCTTTACGTCTAACTGGTGTAGCTTCCACCCAAAATTTGCTGTAATGGAGACCAGCGTTCTTACGGTACTCATCTTCGCTACTGGAGCAAAAGTCTCATCATAGTCGATACCATATGTCTGGGTATAGCCTTTTGCAACCAGTCTCACCTTGTATCGTTCAACTTTTCCTTCTGGTGTCTCCTTCACTGTGTAAACCCATTTGCATCCCACAGCTTTCTTCCCTTCAGGTAATGGCACCAGCTCCCATGTCTTATTTTTCTCTAGAGCCCCAAGTTCTTCCATCATTGCGGCTTTCCATTTTGGGTCCTTCTTTGCTTCCTGCCAATTCTTAGGTAAAGAAGTGGAGTCTAACGAAGTAAGGAATGTTTGATAAGTCAGAGAAATATTAGAATAAGATAGGTAGTTGGCGATATCATGTTCATAATCTTTATAACGAATAGGAGCCTTTCCCGCATTAATGCGAGAAAACCTCCTTAAGGGAGCAATGGGTGGTGGAGAAAGCATACCATCCGAATCGGAGAGATCCGCTTCCGAATTCGAGCGATCCGGTTCGGGAGTAACATCTTCAGGAGTCGGGGCAGGAGTAGACGAGGGACTTGGCACTATAGGCACAGGGCACGGCACAGTACTGGACCTCTGCTGTCTTCTTCTGTAAACTTGGAGCTCCTTTTCCCTTGTCTCCTTCTTCCCTTGCGTAATGTACGTATTGTCTTCTTCATCCTCTGTATCAGTATCATTGATGCTTTTTCCCCTTTTCTTCCAGTTCGTCACGACAGGACAAGGTACCGATCCGACAACTACGTTTGGGCGTACTACCTCTCCCTCACGTCTAACACCCGCTGTGTGAGGCGTGTTCCCAAACGCAGAACCTTCGTCCGAACCATAATAAGGTTCCAGCTCTCTGAATGTAACGTCCATGCTTACAAACAGCTTTCGTTCAACCGGGCTCCAGCATACGTAACCCTTCTGTGTTCCGGTGTACCCAACAAAGACACACTTAATTGCTCGAGGATCCAGCTTACCAACGCCAGGCCTGTTATCGTGGACGAAGCATACGCAACCAAATACTTTCGGAGGAACGGTGTACGCAGTTGTCCCCGTGAGCATTTCCAAAGGCGTCTTTCAGTCCAGTAATTGAGAGGGCATCCTGTTGATGAGATAAGAGGCTGTCAAGACAGCCTGTCACCATAAAAATTTAGGGACATTCATAGCCAGCATCATTGTCCGAGCTACCTCCAGCAGGTGCCTATTCTTTCGGTCGGCAACACCATTTTGAGCCGGTGTATATGCACAAGAGGTTTGATGCAGTATACCATGAGAGGATAAATACGCAGCAAACCTCTTATGGGTATATTCCGTCCCATTATCCGACCGGAAACACTTAATACGAGCATTATACTGTGTCTTTACCCGTTGATGGAGGCTTTAAAATGCCTCAAAAATATCACTTTTATTCTTCAGCAGGTAGACCCACGTTACGCGGGTAGAGCAGTCAATAAAAGTAACAAACCATCTATAACCGTTAACACCATTTGTAGGACAAGGGGCCCACACATCGGAATGAATCATATCAAAAGCAGCAGAACATCGATGCCCAGAACTCACATAGGAGCTTCTGGTATGTTTCCCCAACTCACAAGCATCACAAACTAATAACTCTTTATTTGCTTTTTGATATAAGGACAGATACAGTCGACTAATAACGGAAAAAGAAGAATGTCCTACACGCTGATGGTGGAGGAGCAGCTCGGCTTCGACACTTCGACTTTGGACTTCCGGTTGTGCGTCTGCAACCAAAGATGCCAGTGCTTTATCCAGACCGTTCCTGTCCAAGTACCATAGACCCTTATGCCATGTGCCAGTGCCTAGTCGTCTCCCCGTTCCCTTCTCCTGAAAAGTTACCTTAGGAATATCAAAGGAAACAATACAGTTTATATCAAGGATAATGGCGCTAATGGATATAAGATTGACAGGAAAGGAAGGAGCATGTAAGACATTAGATAGAGTGATGGAAGGAGTGCAATCAACAGTGCCTTTACCCGTAACAGGCCTGGAGGTACCATCAGCAGTCTGAATGCTTTCTGGCGGCGTTAGAGTAGAGTATTCCCGGAACTCACCTCGGGACCCCGTGACATGGCAAGATGTCCCAGAGTCCATAATCCAAGCTGGCTGAGAGACAGATGCAAGAGCACGCGGAGGTATACTGGCACTGGTTTGGGAGCAGTAAGTGCAGTAATCTCCTGTAGTGGACGGCGCCCCAGGAATGACTTGTCGTTCACCAGAACCAAGCTTTGAGCCGCGCATCTTCTCGAGAACTTCTCTCTCAAATGGAGTGATGTCCGCCATCTGATTGTCACCACCTTCATCCGCCAGATGCGCCTTGTTGCCTCCTGAGTAAGTGCCCCTTCCACCACTGTAGCTGCCTTGACTACCTCGTCGTCCACCGCGACCACGGCCCCGACCATTCGAGGGAGTCCGTATCGGTTTTGGGCAAAAGCGGATGTAATGTCCTGTGTCACCACAGTTGTGGCAAACGCCTCCCGTAGAAGGAGGCTGTGTGAAAGTGGCAAGAGCAGACGTGTCAACTCCGGCCTGCTCCCCCTGGGAGATACCCTTGGTAGGCATCAGCTTCAACCGTGCTTTTTCTTGTGCCATGGCAGCTATGACGTCTTCTAATGTCGGCAGCTGTGATTGTGCGAGAAGTACATTCCTCCGTTGCTCAAATGCAGGGTTGAGCCCCTTCAAAAACTTCATCATCCGGTGCCGTGAGATATAATCCAGAAATTTCTGGAAATATTTTGCAAAAGCCGGTTCAACCTGAGCATCCTCCATGCCAAGAGGATCATAATGGTCAAGATCAGACCAGTACTTCTTCAACAAGGCAGCGTACTCAGAGATGATACGATCGTCTTGGATTACCCGATCGAGCTCATCCTGCAGTTGGAAGACTCGTATGGGGTTACCCGAACCGGAGTACATGTCTTTCAATGTTCTCCAGATATCAGTAGCTCCCTCCATTGCTTCAACGTTACCCGACACTTGGTCGGTCAAAGAGGCTGTCAACCAACCAGCCACGACATTGTTGACAATGTCCCATACAGCAAACTCCTTCGAGGAGTGATCGACAGGGGCCTTGGTGTGGCCATCTACATAACCAACCAAGCCACGTCCCTTCAGCGTCCGCATCGCCTGCCGCGACCATTTCAAGTAGTTGGTCGTGCCTTCCAACTTCGTCTCCAACTTGTCCAACTTCTCCATTTTGTACGGTGACGGATCCACATCAGTATGGGTCACGCGTGGGGTTGCCTCCGGTAATCTCTTGGTCAGGAGATCCTCGACCAGGGCCTTCATTTCTTCTGCTGTCAATTTCCCATAGATTGAATCCATGACTTCTGCAATCAGTTCCAGATATCGTACAAATGAAATTTCTGTTCAAATCATGTTTCTACTATGTTTTGATTCCAGTATTGTGATGTCCAAATCATTTCTAGTAATGATAGATAGTCTTTTTCGTTCAAATCATTTCAAGCATTGGATACCCTATTTAAGTTTGTTTGAATGTCAATTTTTGGCTATCTTGAGTATCCAATTCAGTTTAGATTATTATCAATTTTTTTTTCTTCCAGTATTGTGATGTTCAAATCATTACTATCTTGAGTATCCAATTCAGCTTGGAATAATATCAAATTTTTGGTTATGCTGGGTTGAATGTTTCATTTGGTATCAGTGATATTATGAATGTTGGGTTGAATGTTTCAGTTTTACTCTCTTTTTTTACTTAAGTCAATGTACTTTGGGGGAATTTTACAATTGATACTCTTTTCTCGTCTATTAGACTCGTTTTTAAAAAAAAAATATTGCTTGGTTGTTTACTAGACTTCTTTGTTTACTGCTTGGTGGTTTCAAAGTTCCTATTCTTGGCAAATACTAGGTTTGTCTTTTGATATCAAGCCTTCTGGCCTAGTCTTCAGGTGGTTGTTTAGACAAAGCAAATTCATGGATGATTATTTGAACTGATTTAGATTGACCTTGATCCCTTGTATATTGTTAACAGACACTTGTTGAAGACATTTCTTTGTCCAATTCTTCGCATCGTCAAATTTTTTACATGTATGGGAGAAATTTGGCGTGTTACTTGAAAGGTACTCAAAACTATAATTATATCTTGCAGTTGTAGCTGTTGTTTCTCACAAATTATATCCGGAGCTAGAATACTACATTATAGAATCTCCAGTTATGTTCTCTATATTCCATAATAGCTGAACTCTATTTGCAAGTGATCTACTACATGAACTCTTCATATTATTTTTTCTATTATTCTTACATCTTCTAGTTGCAGCTTTGTCTCTAATAGGAACTCTTCACATTTACAGGTACCTATTGGACCGTGACATATTGCATCCCACAGAGAAATATTATCCTTTGCGTCCCGAGCTAGCATAATCTTCATTTTATCTAATTTATCAAGCTACCAAAGGTTTGGAATGCTTCACTATGTATTTCAAAATTTAAATTTATGGTCATTTGCTAGATGGTATGAAATTTTTTTACTTTGTTTTTGTTCTCTCAACTGTAATCCACAAAATATTTGACATTGTGTCTCTGTTTAGCATGCATAGACATCTCCATATTTGATGTCTTCCATTACGAAGTATTTCAGTTTTACACCATTAAAAAATATTAGTTGAACTTAACTATTTCTTCTGCAGACAATATTTCTTTGTGCTGTGAAACCTGAACTTGTGTGCTTACTATTATTGTTTTGCATGTTAAGGAAGGCCACGTATTCTCACCATCACCATACCAATTTAGCAGATAATAATTCACCTTCAGTATCTAGAGACAATATGCCAAACATTACATAACAGTGGCTTCCAATGGCAATAATCAATTGACAAGTATATCATAATCACTGCCTAGGAATTTATTCAGACAGAAATCTTTACATAATGATATTGCCATACTAGTCACAATTTGTAGGATTCCTGCAACACTGCAATAAACAGATCTAGAACTTTGACACTGTTATGAATTGAAGAATAAGATATAAGAAAAAGATAGAATGTCATTTGTTACACGATACTATAAAAATGAAGTGAATAATTTTTACTTGTAATAGAGATTCCTCACTAGGATACAACTAAGTCTATTGAAAAGAAACTTTTGCACTTATATCAGGCCAAACAAAGCATTTGGCTTTCTTAAGCGATGAAAGGCCGCCATTGCATAAGAATGTATGCGAGTCAAATTTCAGGAAACCAAAACCTTTGATTCTTCCTTATATATACTTGTACACTATTATATTATTTGTCTCCATTCATGTCTGAACTAAATATATAATTGTATTTTAACCAACAAATGTTAGAACTATCCAACCTAGTTATATATTTTTTTTTAAACCTAGTTATATAAATAATGAATGGTGTATAAATCCAACAACATTATTACGTGAATTTGGAACACCATTCTCATCAACCAATAAATGAACATGTAGATACAAGCACCTCATATAGGCTTCAGTTTGAATAAAGATACCCAATTCATCATCCTGTACACAATTGAATAAAGATTCTCCATTACTAGATGAGGTTGGTTTCTAAAGTCCTACATTTTTCTTCTTATTTTTAGCCAAACAAAGCAGCAGCTTACCTATTACCTTTTGGTTATATGTATATGCTTGACTATATCATTGTTTGTTTTGGTAACATGCCACATACATGGTGTTAACTAAAATAGATCATCTGCAGTTGCTTTCTTTGGAGATGGAGCAAGCGGTGAGGTATATAGATCGATATATAAATCATCTGTAGTTGGTTTCATTTATAATCACTGTTCAATTTTCTGAAACCTATGTGATTGATTGGTTTAGGGAGATTTCCATGTTGCCTTCAATTTCGATGATGTAACGAAGATACTGGTCATTTTGTCGAAACAATAATTTGTCGATCAGCACTGCCACAAAAGAAATGTTTCGTAAGGACTGTCCACCCTTGTTAAGTTCTGTTGTATCCTTGTCAATGTTATCGATTTTAACTTGTTTTATTTTGTTAAACTCGATAGTACAGTAAAATATTGTATTTTAATCAATAAAAGTTTATTTTGTAAATTATATATTGTTGAAGTTATAATGTTTATTGGAGTGGTTTAATTACTCATGGGGAAGCTGGTTGATTACAAATGCTTGACAAATATATTCAAATTATATTTTTTTTTGAATGACTTAATCTATACTGACGTTTTTGTCAAAACGTTAGAAAATTGTTGGAAAAAGATAGCGAAAGCAAATTCCAACGTTTTTTCAAAAGATTGGAAAGTAGTCCAATAAGCATTGGGAAATTTCTCCCATTATTGCCTAATTTTTGACGTTTATTAAACGTTGCTGCAAATGTCGGGAATACATATGCCAACGTTTATTTGAAACGTCGTAAATTTCCAACTAGGGCAACGACGACGTTTGTAGAAAACGTTGAAAAAATGTTGGGAATACATATGCCAACATTTTTTTTACCTTTTTTCGACGTTAATAAAATGTTGGAAAAAAATCAATTTTCTTGTAGTAAGGTCTCAATATTCTGATCGTTCCTCCACCTATATCTGTTTCGGGAATAATACTTTATGTTCTTCATCCTTGCTTTGAGCAGAGCTATGTTCGGGTCACTCTTTCCAAGTTGTGTGCAACGAGGAGATACCGGTTGAGCGAGATTTTACCACTAGGAGCATTTAGAAAAAAGCTGCACATTGATCCGAATCAACTCTTAGGACAGTGCTTCGTACGAGACTTTTCCAAAGGCCAGTAACATTTCATTTCTGGTTATTTTGTTTATAGATTATTAAAGGAAGAAAGGCAAATATTTCTAGCAATATCATCCATGTCACCACCATTCTTGATAAGTGTTTAGTAAATAGTTTCTTCTGACTCTTACTATAATTCTCCTTTCTCTAACTATAGTAAAATTGTGCACCACTTTGATCACTTGTACTTTTACAATTTTTGAAAGCCTAATAGTATTAGGCTGTGTTTGGTATAAAGGATGAAAAAGTGGAAGGAAGAAAAAATCAAAGAAATACACTTTCCATCCATATGGAAAGTAAATACTATTTTCTTCCTTTGTGTTTGGTATGATGGAAGGAAAATGGAAGTGATACACTTTGCTTTGTTTGGTATAGAAAGAAAGATGAAAGGAACGTAAATAAAAATATAGGCTTTACCAATTACATCCTCAACTAACAATATTTATTACCATTCGACTTTATTTAACTTTTTAAATTTATATAATTTTTATATGGTATAATTGTAAATTAAGATGAGCATTCACTTTTCCTTCAACTTTTCCTCCCACATTTGGATGGATTGATTTTCCTAGGTTATGAGGGTAAAGTTATTCCTTCACTTTTCTTTCCATCCATTTTTTCTTCTATACTTCCCCTTTACCCTCCTCAATTTTTCTTCCTTCCACTTTTCCCTCGTACCAAACACACCCTTAGATATTTTTTTAGTATATGAGGTTTCCATAGTAATTTGTACATGTTATGTTAGATCGTGTTTGTTAATCTGATTACTTTGACGCTTGAAGTTTTATCATTTATCTGGTCTGTCCTACATTTGGATAAGTTTTATATGGGTCTCGGTTAATAGTCTGACCTGTAACAAAAATGTTGGGTTATTTACGCTAACCTTCCTTATATTTTATGCTTATTATACAAAATTTCCTTATTTTAAAAATAATTACACAAATTTTCCATGTGCAAAAATAAGGGTGGTCAGTGTAATAACCCTTTACATATAACATAAAACATAGGAGAGGTATATGTAATTATTTTCAAAATAAATGAGGTTCATGTAATAAACATAAAATGGGTAAAACATAGGGGAAGGTTAGCGAAAATAACCCTAAAATATTTCTTTTCCTCCATGCTCACACCATTTTGTCCTGTTTACAGATGGGAGAGGAGATGAAGGTTAAGTTTTCATTTATTTTACAGCATAATTAGAGGAGAATACTTTAGTTTGTCTTTTTTTTAGATGTCTGACGATGATACTTTTGTTAGAAATAATGGCTTCTCTCTATTGAAAACCTGAAAACACGTTAAACCAAATTAAAGTTTCCGGCCTCCGGAGAAGTCATGCACGAAGCACTGTCGTAAGAGTTGATTCGGATCTATGTGCAGACTTGTTCCGAATGCTCCTAGTGGTAAAAGCCCCGCTCTATCGGTATCCCGTCGTTGCACACAACTCAGGGAGATTGACCCTAACTTAGCTCTTGCCCAGAGCAGGAGAGATTGAAATGGAAAGGAAAGAATGAATACATGTTTGTGAATGAGGAGGATGAGAAATCACATGGTTACCCTTTTTTTCTCAAATATATCAATACTAACAATATGGATACATATATAGGAAACTCCTCTTCCTACAAATTCAATGAATTTTAATAGGATTTTATGGCTAGTTGTGTAGTCATTTGGTTATTAAGAACAAGCCCATAAAATACCAATGAATACAAAATAAATATTGAAACGGTCAAAATTTAAACAAAACAAAATGGTTGAAAGTATTGAATAGAAAATTGAATGATATTGAAGAGAGGAAGAAGGAAGTTGGGTTTTTCTCAAATTATACAACAATCCCCTCCCCCCCCCCCCCCCCCCCCCAAACCAAGTTCCGAAACAGCCGAAAGAATGAGGAAAAAAATTAAGAATTCTGGACAATTATATACTATGCATAGATGAGATGGACTACAGCCTTGAATCTCACTTAGTGACTATTGTCTTGATCTGAAAAAGTGCTTGATGGACTACGCCTTGAATCAGACTTCTTGAACCAGATTTAGAAAATATCACACATAGTACGCTAGAGGTACTTGGGTCTATCGGGTGGCGCGTTAGATTGGCCATGCGCACTTTTTCATATTCATGAGAGTTGTCTAGGATCGCACTGTCCCATAGTCGCGGCCTTCACGACCTGTCACATAGGTAAGTCCTCAAAGGGTTGGTGATTGGAGTCAACCATGTATAATCATGCTCGGACCTATTAAGAGTTTAAAACTCATCCTAACCAAATCATATCGGAACACTGTCACCATAGGGATAGGAAATCATTGCACACATGTATAGCCACTTGGGCAATATTTCAATGAGATTTTAATCTCGGATCAATGTTCCATAAAGTCACCTAATTGTTCAGCTTGTTTCTACCCGTTGAACCAGCTTCTTGGGATCTCCAGTTAGACTCGATTGGGTTGCCACTGCTGGTGACTTACTTATGGGCTTAACCCCATCCCCCTCGATGATTCTAGGATTAATTTTCTATACAAACTCTTCGTCAAGAGTAAACAGACTCTTCGTTAAGAGATCTGTAAAGTTCTTTATGACTTTATAGTCAAGAACTACATTTTTGCTTTTAAGCTCTTTTAATGTCTTGAAACGCAGCTGCAGGTACCTGTCCATCTTAGAATTCACAAGATCATACTTTTAGCATAATTTTAAAATAAATGACAAGTACAGAAATATATTGATCACGTAAAGTATAAAATGTCTAAGCCATACAGCTTCAGTACAAGATGTAACTGAAGATAATGTTTCTGAGTATATAATACTCTTAGCTATGATTCTTACATAAACTCGAGAGATAACAACTCCTCATAGAGTAAAAAATATATATCCATAAATGGATTAGATGTCATATGAATCAGTTACCCAGTTTGTATTAAAATGACTTTCTATGACATAAGAGTATCTAATATGATACAATTTTATAGTCTAGAATATCCTTAAAAAATATTTTGAAACTGGTTTGACTGATTTAGTTATTTTCTAAATCAGATTTAGTGACATCAATTATTTAACAAGTATGTAATTTTACTAATTGCTGATATAAACATTAGGATAGCGAGCAAAAACTCATTTGACTCTATCATCCCTTGAAGTAAGATACAGTAACATTCAGCCTTGGCTCTAAAAATTTATCTTTACAAGCCAATTTTACAAAAATAACTGTCTAAAGTATTAAAATAGTAGTTTAAGTGAATTTTACTAATTGACCTTATCAAATCTTTAGTTTATCAAGTTTTGATCAACTTGGGTTTGCTGTAGGGGCCGGTTCCCAGCTAGCGGAGGTCTACAGGGAGACGATTAAATATCGTGTCGCTTAGAGCTATTTACACCCGGTTGACAGAAGGACCCTTTTCGTTTGTACCCAAACTGATCTTAGCTTCTAAAACTTTAGATTTAAAGGAATTTGTAATTCCACTAACTATTTTTTTGTGACAAAATTTTTTGAATGAATCAAAGAATTATAGCGTCACGAAATATAAGCAAAAACAAAGTTTGTCTAAATATTGTGATAGAACAATATTGTGATTTCTTTCAAACTAGAAATTCTAATATTGTGATAATATATTCATTTAAGCTTCAAACATGTAACACTAACATGTGAAGAATATCGCTTTTATACAACAATATACAAAACCATATATGTAAACCAAGATAATTGGCTCATAGATTTCAACAATATATTTTTCCAATTAAATTTAGTAATCAAAATGATTAGAATATGTGAATTATAAATGTGAAAAATTACCTTTCCACGTGATCGAAACAATTTTGTACCTCTTGATTTTGGCTTACCAATAACACTTCAGAAGATGCCATTTTCATCATTTTAGATATTTCTATTATTCTCACTTCACCCTTGACATATTGGAGATGGACTAACAAGTCATAATCTCTAATGCTTCTGATTTTGAAGATAACTTTACAAAGATCATGTTAAGAATGAGTGAGTACAAACAAATTTTTATTACCGTCACCGATAATATGTTGCTCTTTTCCAAAATTAAAATATCTCTAATGATTCTACCTTCAAGAGAATAGAGGTTAGTTCATATTAACAAGAAATATATACATAAAATTATGCACAAACTTTTCCAACAATGATTTTACAAAGTTTTAATATGCAAGATTTGAAAATTAACATATATTTTTATATTTGACAGAATGTCAATGATGTATTGTGTTAATCTAGTGGACTAAGAAAGGAAGATTTTTGTTTGTTTGTACAAAGTGTTTTACCTAATAATAAAAGTTCAACCAAATATCCACCAAGGGTTAGGATGTTAAGTTATTGTTGTATTCTAGCCAATGACAGTGACTGGATATAATCGATAAAAGAAGAATATGTTTATTGTCACTGATATTAACTATAGAAATGTCAAGACAATAGTATAAAAATAATATTTCTTGTTAGACAAAAAATAATAAATAAAACTAATAAATATAGAAATAGAATTTGAACTATTACTCCATAAATTCTATAAGGGAACATATTATATTATGCCATTCAGACCGGTCTAAACATATTATGTATTCTAAGTCAAGAAATGACAATAATATTTCACAACAATTGAAATTGCAAGAATCCTTTAGTGGGAAAATATTCTTTGACCAAACTTTAGAACTGAATGGTGATATTTGGGAGTTCTCCATTAGTAGAGAGGATGAAAGATACAAGAATAACTGATATGTCATTCATTACTGATGTGTCAAATGTTTTGTAAACATATTAACATTTATTTTCTACATCAGAACATGTAAAACATAGTAGACAACATATTTATGACAGAATGTATCATGTAAACCATTAGTATGGAGGAAGTATTATTTAACCATTCACAAACGAGGGAGAACATAAGAAGAATAGCTCCCAACATTTCATATAAGAATGTATATGTATGTGTTGTATTCCTATATGGGTGTCTGAATGCAAAATTAGCATCTACTGAAATGGAGGTGGTAGCACACAAAAAAAAAAATCCTATATTGATTTATATCATTTAGACCATTACTATTGTTAGTGTCAACCAAAATTAAATAAATATAAGATACCAATTAATTCTATAAGAGACAATAAAACCAAAGATAACTCTAGTCATGCACACACTTTAATTGCCACATTTATCTTCTCATTATCAACCTTTATGCATATGACACAAGTTAATTACAATATTAAATTACCACAAATGTCATAAGGAATAGCACAGTAGAAGAATATATGGATAGTTGACAATATTTATATCCTTTAAGAAGTTTATACTAATAAATATCAATGATTGGCAATATCTTTTCATTTACAAAAGATACTTTTCTATAATGTTCAGTATACAATAAGCAAGTAGTATACACTTCAAACCATGAGTTGCATCTTGACCACAATATATATATATATATATATATATATATATATATATATATATATATATATATATATATATATATATATATATATATATATATATATAAACCATGATAATGACTCCACCATTCAGAAAATAGTAATATTAGTTTAAATAAAACAATTATCAAAATTCTTCAAGCTGATAGCAAGGAATTTTACATAGGAGAAAAAAAAAACTTAATTCTATGTCGCGTGCATTTCCATTTTATATGATGCATGATATATGATTAGGTACACTTGGTCCTGAGAAATAAATTTGGTTTTAATCGCTAAAGAGGAAAAACAAAATTTAACCGTGAATATTACATGTTATTAAAAGAAAACATTTATATGTCACTAAAAGAACTTTATGAACATTACAAAATCAAAATTTGTGCTGAATAATTTCAACATGTATAGAATTATAGTGTCTCAAACAATGGTAGATTATGCTAAAGCATAAACTTGTAAGACCAAAAACCCCATAGCATTGCCATCATTACAAATATCTATTTCAAACATTATTAATTTCTCCTTCAAAAGTTTAAACGATCAAATATAATAACATAAATCATGCATTCAAAACAAAATCGCTAGTTCAAAAATCAATTCATTAGAACAAGTTTGCAAAATTTATAGGATTGATGAAGTTTGCAAAAATATATGATCAATTACCAAGAAAAAAATGCTAGCAAGATCACATGCTGAGTCTACAATTTTGTTATAGTATCATGTCAGTAATAATAATCCTAGATTAACTATAATCTAAATACAATTAGATAATTTTAAAACAAACATATTCCATACATACATGTAGAAGTATGCATGTTTATAAGCATTTCTTTCTACAAATCATCCCATTTCAAGGAAGTGGAATTAAGGACCAAGGTTGAGAGATATAGAGTATTTGTTATCAACACATAAAATTTACTATACTTATCTAGATTAGATCCACGACCAGCAAGTAAAATGCAACAATATTTAATGAAAAGACAAATAACCATTCATGTGGACAACGAGATATACAACATACGAGAACTATTCGATAATTCCAATGAACTAAAAATCACAATTTTGACAGAAGAATACATATATGCTAGAGTTTTCTTAGTAACATGTTATAACAATTTTATATCTTAAATTCTTGGATACAATAGTTTAATCATGCAAATTATGGAGATCAATTGAGCAACTTACATAATTTTTCTGTCACTAGCCGAATGCTAATTTGAAGATAAATTAAACAAATCATATAAATCAACTCTTAGATTGTTAGAAAAATAGTCTCTCTATTGAAAACATGAAAACAAAATAAACCAAATTAAAGTTACCGGCCTCTGGGGAAGTCATGCACGAAGTACTGCCCTAAAAGTTGATTCGGATTTATATGCAGACTTGTTCCGATTGCTCCTAGTGGTAAAAATTCATGCTCTACGGTATCCCGTCGTTGCACACAATTCAGGGAGATTGACCCTGACTTAGCTATTGTCCAGAGCATGAGAGATTGGAATGGAAAGGAAAGAAGGAATACATGCTTGTGAAGGAAGAGGATGAGGAATCACATGGTTACCCTTTTTCCTTCTCAAATATATCAATACTAACAATGTGGATACATATAGGCAACTCCTCTTCCTACAAATTCAATAAATTTTAATAGAATTTTATGGCTAGTTACGTAGTCATTTGGTCATTAAGCACAATCCCATAAAATTACCAATGAATACAAAATAAATATTGAAACGGTCAAAATTTAAACAAAACAAAATGGTGTTGAAAGTATTGAATGATATTCAAGAAAGGAAGAAAGAAGTTGGGTTTTTCTGAAATTATACAACAACTTTAGTTTGTCTAGTTTGTCTACTTCTTCTTTTTTTCTTTTTCTTTTTCTTTTTTGAGGTGAGTTTGTCTAGTTATGTGATCAATTTTTAGGCGAAGCAGTTGCTTTGCTGCTAGCTAGAGTAGTTCTAATGTAAGCAATATTTTATGGTATTAACATGCAAATTTGAAAGTCTATACTAGCAAGTTATCAATTTTGATTGTATATGGTAACAAATTGTACAAATGTAAAAACATAATATTCAGTCGCAAATTAGCCTTTGTTTGAATACAGGAGATGCTTTATTAGAGCATCATTAGTAAGGCTCATTCCATTTTCTAGATTCTGGATTTGGAATATAGGAGCTCATTTTGTAGAATAGTATGTCACATTTATAGTTCTAATTTTTACAATTTCGGTTCCATCCCACCTAAATTGTTTTTGAGAGTCAATTACTAATCTTGCTCTTACCAGAAGAAGATAAGGGCGCAAGTGTGAAAAAGAAAAGATAGATAACCTCAAGAATCAGAGCAGCAATCTAACCCAATTCTAGTCTCAGCCTCTCATATATCCCTGCTTTTTACTTCATTGTCCACACTCTCTCTCTCTCTTCCAAAAAACCAATGTCCCTCGTCTTCCTTCCTCCACCCTCCAACGCCCTTCACTTCCACTACCATACTAGTAACAATAATCACCTCCTCCTCCATCTCCCCTCCTTCATATCCCCTCTCCTCAATGCACCACAGACCCACCATTATCATTATCCCGGTTGAGGAGACCCACAACCCCAAACCTCATCCACTCAATCATCAAAGCGTCAAACCAATCTCCCGCTACAACAGCTACAACTACCTCATCCTTCAGGGACAAGTCCCCCAAGGACATCAACATCCTGGTGGTGGGCTCCACCGGCTACATCGGCAGGTTCGTCGTCCGTGAGCTTTCCGCCCGCGGCTTCAACGTCGTCTCTGTCGCCCGCGAGCGCAGCGGCATCCGCGGGCGCAACGATAGGGAAGACCCTCCGTGACCTCTCCGGCTCTACTGTCTGCTTCTCCGACGTGACCGATGCCGAGGCCCTCGACCGGTCCCTCGCAGGGCTCGGCCTCCCCATTGACGCCGCAGTCTGCTGCCTGGCCAGCCGCAATGGCGGAATCAAGGACTCCTGGAACATCGACTACGCCGCCACCAAAACAGCCTCACTGTCGCCCGCAGATTCGGCGCCTCGCATTTTGTGCTCCTGTCGGCAATTTGTGTCCAGAAGCCGTTACTCCAGTTCCAGCGTGCCAAACTGAAGTTTGAAGCCGAACTGATATCGTCTTCGTCGTCGTCGTCACCGCCGCTAACCTACAGCATTGTGAGGCCGACGGCATTCTTCAAGAGCCTGGCAGGGCAGGTGGATCTGGTCAAAGACGGGAAGCCCTATGTGATGTTCGGGGACGGCAAGTTATGTGCTTGTAAGCCGATCAGCGAGGAGGATCTTGCAAAGTTTATCGCCGACTGCGTCTTGGATGAAGATAAGATGAACAAGATTTTGCCCGTGGGTGGGCCAGGGAAGGCTTTGACGCCGCTGGAGCAGGGAGAGATGCTGTTTCGGCTTCTGGGTAAGAAGCCCAAGTTCTTGAAGGTCCCGATTGGGGTGATGGATTTTGCGATTGCTCTTCTCGATTCTCTCACCAAAGTGTTCCCAGCTCTGGAGGATGCCGCAGAATTTGGGAAGATTGGGAGGTACTATGCCGCCGAGAGCATGCTGCTGCTGGATCCTCAGACGGGGGAGTACAGTTCGGAGATGACGCCGAGTTACGGGACAGATACACTGGAGGACTTTTTCCAGAGGGTTATTAAGGAAGGGATGGCTGGACAAGAGTTGGGGGAGCAGACTATTTTCTAAATTATCAATGCCAATTGTTTCTTCCATGGATTGATTACTTGTATTTGAATCAAAACATTTTTCTTCTTCAACTCCTTCCTTCCTTGATGCTATGTAATTATTTTCATTTATGTACCTTAATTAGCTCTTCCTATAAGAGCTGAAATATGCCATCTTATCTTATGGATTTACTTTCGCTAAAGTTACTTAGGGATTGTTTGGTTGGATGAAAGTGGGTCAGATTTGGAGATTTATTTGTATGTCGCTCGAACTCTCCTGAGTTCAGGTCGATCTCTTGAGTTCGGGTGTTTGATAGCAAACATTGAAACTCCACCTTTTGTCGTGAATTGACCGATCGCAATTCCTGTCCTCCCATCTTTCCTCTTTTGCCTCCTAATTTTTTTTTAGGAACTTCTGAGAAAAGAGAGAAATGGTACAGTTGGAAGAAGTCGAGTTCCTTCATGATCCCGTTGTAGAAGTTGTGGTTTGTTGCAGGTCACCCCCAACCGACTCTTCCTCCTGTGAAGAATGGAGCAGGGCCAAGTGGAGGAGCTCGCCGGAGATGTCCAAGCAGGGACGAGCTGCGATTCAGAATATAGGAGGGAGGAGCGATGGATCTAGAGGTCGGGGGAGGCGGTCGATGCAGCTTCAGTAGGGAATAAGAGAGCGGGGAGCCGCTGGAGAACGTCGGGGCTCACCGACTATGTCAAAGATGGCGACGGCGGCCCATAACATTAGCAGAGCAAGGAAACCCTCCTAATCGACTGTGAGCTCATGACGAGCAGAGGTCGACCTCTATGTCGATCTCCATCAGAGACTAGGTAGGAGAGGATACTGGAGAGGGGTTCGGTTGGCTCTAGCTAGGGTCACTACAAGAAATTCGGATTTTCGAACAAGTGGTTTGTGATAAGTGTAAAACTTGTCACTGAAAGGGTTCTATGACAAATAATTTTTGTTATCACTCATAATTTGATTTTGTGACAACATTTGTGTATCGTCACATAGTTAAATCTTTCAGTGACTATTTTTATTGGTCATCACTTAATGTTGCCACTGAAATAAAATATTGATTTTTGATGAGCATCAAATGCGAGTTCAATGTGACAAGTGAAAACACTTGTCACTTAAGATATATGTGACTTCCTTAAAAAATTATAACAAATTGTTCAATGTGACAAGTAAAAATACTTGTCACTTAAGGTGTATTATGTGACAAGTGAAAATCCTTGTCACTTACTATACTTTGTAACTTCCTTAAAAAATTACAACAAGTTCTATGTGACAAGTGAAAATAATTTTTTTTTTTTTTTCATCAAAAAAAATACACTCAGAATTACTATTGTACCCTCATAAGATTAGATAATAATAATAACTCTAACAAAATGTATTATGTGACTTTCTTAAAGAATTGTAATAACAAGTTCTTTGTGACAAAAGAAAATATTTATCACTTAAGGTGTATTATGTAACAACTGAAAATTCTTGCCACTTAAGGTGTATTATGTGACTTCCTTAAATCATTGTAACATCAAGTTCTATGTGACAAGTGAAAATACTTGTCATTAAAGTGTATTATGTGACTTCCTTAAAGAATTGTAATATCAAGTTCTATGTGAGTGTCATATTCGTTTCCGGTTTTCGCATTTATGATTTTTTGGTATTTAATTTTTTTTCGTAGAACAACATGTTGTATTTATGTTTTGTTTATTGTATTCCTGTATTTATAATTTTATTTTGATATGCGAGACTATCCTGTACTTATATAATATCTTTTGGAATTGCCAAAGACCCGTGCTAGAACCCTTGCGTAGAACGGATAACCCTGGAGATTTCTCGAAGTGGAATTATTTTTCTTCTTTCGGATCTTCCGTTCAAGATATTTGTGATAATATTTAGACATTTTCGTGAATAGTATTTTGGATATTTTTATGTTGATACATTCTATTATCCATTGGTTTCTTAGTTCTAGCACCCTATTATCTATTGGATTTTGGTTTTATTTTCACTGTATGCGATTGATTTGGGAAGTGATGTAGATTGATGATGTGGCAGATTCAACGGTCACAATTAATTTCTCTTTTCTATGTATACCCTTAAGATTTCATTTTCTTTTCTCTCTCTCTCTCCCTCTCTTTTCATTTCCTCTCTATCATTCACATGAGCTTAGAGCTTGGTCTTGAGGCCTAAGAGTGTGGTTTCTAAAACCCTCTTAGTGATGGAGTAGAAGTATAGGCTGAAAGCTTAACCCTAGGCAAGTATATCTAGCTCAAAAAGTGTTATGACAATGTTTCATTTTTTTTCTCTTTACAAATTATATTTTTTTGGTCAAAAATATGTTTTTTTTTCAAATTGTTTACATCTTTAGTATATGACATTTTTTATTTTGGTCGTTGGTTTTGAATTTGGTGGAATCATGATACGTTTTGATTCCCAAAACTTGTTCTTTTGAGTATTTTGATGTAATCATCTCTTTAATCTCAAAATTTGTAAAAACTAATACTCCATGTTGTAGAAAATTTAATTTCATACGATTTTGACTTTTAAAACATTGAATTTCGATTTCAAATTAAAATTTTATGGCCGAAACAAGTTTTGTGTTTTTAGATTTCAGATTCTTTGACAGTTAGAAAAATTCATCGGTAATCTGTAGAATCCGTCGAAAATTTGGACGTCCCCCTGAAAAGTTGTGACAGTTCAAAAAGTCCGTCAGTAATCTAAATTTGACCGAATTAGGGTATTTTGGGTTGTCTTTGTTCCTCTTTGTCCGTTTTTGCTTCTTTCTTTCAAATGTTTTAATCCGTTAGCATAATATTATGATTTTATAAAGATATATTCTCTACATACAGAATAAGAGTACTTGTCCTTTACTGACAGCGTAGATTTTGCTTGTTAAATGTTTAATCAAGCTGCATCTTGGCATTGGAAAATCGAGTGTGAGTATTATCTATTGTATTGCATGTTGTGAGATATGAGAATATTTGCCAGTGATAACTCGCTAGTGACCGGTACACATGGCTCATCATTTTAGGACGATTCTCGAGTTTCCACAACTTGAGAAGTGGAAATGAACCTTGTAGGATAATTTAGTAGTAAACTTGTAACCCCTGTTTTTCAAAAAATTTAAATTTTTAGTTATTTTTTATTTTATTTTCAATATTGTGTTTAGAAAGTAATTTTTCTTTCAAACTTTGTGAAAGATATTTTGTTATTATTTCTCATTTAAAAAACTAGTTTAAGATTAATGGTTTGAAAGTACTAATCTGTTTAATAAGAATATTTTATTTTTGAATTTTATTATTGGCATTACAAAAGATGTTGGTCATTGTATTTGGAATTTCAAAAGTTTGGTTTCAAAAATGGTTTTAAAAATCATAAGTATTCTGAATTATAAAAAGATTTTGCCAAATTATTTTTAAGTAAGAAATTAGATTAATGAAAATATACTAGAAATATTATTTGATAATATTGGATATTAATTTAAATTATTATTGTGATCAATTATTGGATGGAGATCTGATAATTTAATTTTGATTTTAATGGAAAAGATTTATTCATTGGATTCTTAATCGTCCTATTAGGAAATCTCCACCTTTTTAATGAGAGCCTTGTCCTTTTTTTTCTTCAAAAACCAATACCCTTCCAACCTAGTCCTAACACCGGCCATCTATTTCTTCAATATTGTCACCATCGTAGTCATATTCGTGTCCGTGTTTCTGTGTCCATCATACATCTTCGTGTCAGCGGTACCGGCCTCGGGTCTGAGCCTGTGTTTCTTTCCACTATTTCGAGTCCACCATAGATGTACAAATATCATCCCCATCCATGTGTCCGACACACCGGACACGACCTCGACTTAAATTTTCTGTGTCACACAGGACACGTTGACATAACCGTACATCAGATCCTAATCCTAACCCTAAATTTGATTGGCGACCCTGGCGGTAGCGACTCCTTCATCTCGGCCTAGCCGTAACACCATCATCAACATTACCACCACCGTTGATAGCTGCCCCACATGGCTGGAACTGCCGCTTCCCCGCATGCAGACGTACCTGAGTCCGGTGAGCTCGACTCCTCGCTCTGCCTACATGTCTACTGACCCTCGTCTCTCGAACCCTCGTGCGCCCCAACAACGATCGTCCCGACGAGCTGAGTGCCGCCAGCTGCGCCCAAGAAGTGCAGCCAATGATCGACTGCACCGCTGTCCTCGGATCCGTGGCGTCGTCAAGTCGCGCGCTCCATATCTACGTTGGCTCCTCTGCAGCTCCACCGCACCTCGCCGACCGTTGAGAGACAACGCCCCTCTCAACCGAGCAGCGTCGTGCCGTCGACGCGCCCCGACGTAGAGCGGTGAGTCCGCTCGTCAGTTATTCTCAATCTCTCTTTCTGGATCTCCCTCTTTCTTCCTCTTCTTCATTCTCTTCTTCTTCTCATTTTCCTTCCTCAGTTTCTTTGAAGTGAAGAACTCTCTCTATCTCCAATTATTCTTCCTTCTCTCTCCCCTTTCTCTTTCTCTCTTTCCAATCTATAAATATTTATTTATTTATTACATCATTAAATCAAAAATGTCATTATACAGTTGTAAGAGCATCATTAGTAAGGCCCATCCCATTTTTTAGATTCTAGATTTAGAATGTAGGAGCTCATTTTGTAGAATAATAAGTCTCATCCCTAGTCCCAATTTCTACAATTTCGGTCCCAACCCATCCATGGGTGCTAAGGGTTGGGCCTCCCAATTTCTAGATTCTAGATTGTAGAAACTAGTTTTGTAGGATAGTAAGTTCCAATTTGGAGCCCAACTTTCTAGATTCTAAACTTTATATTATTTTTTTCCTACATTAATTTTTGACCACACAATTTTTGGGACCGGAGCTCACTTTATCATTTCCTACTATTCTCATACAAACCCAACCCATTCTACATTTACCTTTTTTTTGAAATTTTGGGCTCCAAATTGCATTGGAGAGTCCCAACTACTAATGATGCTCTAATAGTATGTATTGTATTAATAGGTAATATTACTGTTATAGTATTTATATATATATATATATATATATATATATATATATATATATATATATATACACACACACACACTTTTCATATTAAATAATTCTCTCAAAATCATAATGTAACAAAAATATAGTTTTGGGCTTGACCCTATATGTAATTTCAAAACTTGGGTTAAGAAGTCCTAAATATATTATTAGATTATTTCTTGGTATTTTAAATATATATTTTGAACTACAATTATAGTTTTACAAAATTAGGGGTTTAGCCCTAAAATAATTTATCTTAGAATTTTAAATATTTATTTAAAAATATTTTGACTAATGAAAATATAGTTTAGAAATATTTCAAATAATTTCCAAAATATTTATAAATATTTATTTACTCAACTCATTAGAGTATTAAATATGATTGTGATGTTTTCTATTTCCTTGCGAATTCGGACTTCTTCATATCGACCATAGATAATTGGACTATTTTGAACTCCATGAAATGATCTGTTCCATCATTTGAGATCATCTTTTGAAGTGTATCATATGAACCTATTCTGGGCCGACATGATCATGTCGTACATATCTGTTGGCCCATTCGATCTTACTCAACTTGATTTTGATAGTTAACTAAACCATGTCTCGATATGTCGTAAATATGACTCACATGAATACTCAACTATGCTGCTGTCACTCTCCGTTCTCGGAATGCATATTTTTACGTAAACCGCTTGCCCGAATTTATTTAGTATCTGTCATGCATTTATTTTGTATTTAATTCTTTTAATTTCATGCTAATTATTTTTCTGTATTTTATTTTCTACTTTTTTTGGTTCTTGGTTCATTTCGGTTCATGGTAAACCAACTTGGTGCGGTTTGGTTCAACATGGAAATGAATGGATGGCTTGGATTTGGTGGAGAGAATGAATGGTGGAGATCCACTTGACCTTGATATAAAACTTCTTTCATTCTCTCTCTTCATTCATTCACATTTACTCCACCAAACCCTAACCCACTTGTGAGATGCAAGTACATCTTGCACATCATGGAGGATTTCATGCATCCCCATTTATTTTTAGTCCATTGTGTTTGTCTCTTCTTCTCTACATGTTTAGGTCTTGTAGTTTTGTTTTCCATGATTAGCTTTCTGTAGATCTAAGTTTTTCCCCTTTTCGGTTTTTCTTGGGTTTTGATCTATCAAACTTCATCATTTCCATGTTTTGATTGTTTATGTTGTAGAGAATTCAATTCTACCAAATTCTGGCTTTTGAAATTTAGATTTCGACTTGATTTGAGGAGTTATGGCCAAAAAAATTTTGGTCAACTTTTATGTTCATCTGTCCTGATTCTGGCAGGGACGATGAAGTGCCTGGCGGCCGCATGAGCATTTCTGACCGCATAAGCATTTTTGAGCCGCATAAGCATTTATGGCCGGATGAGCATTTCTAGCCGATGAGCATTTTTGAGCCGCATAAGCATTTCTGGCCGCATGACCATTTCTGGCCGCATGAGCATTTTGAACCGCATAGCATTTATGGCCGCATGACCATTTATGGCCGCATGAGCATTTCTGGCCGCATGAGCATTTTTGAGCCAGCATAAGCATTTTGGTCGCATGACCATTTCTGGCCGCATGAGCATTTTTGAGCCGCAAAAGCATTTATGGCCGCATGACCATTTCTGGCCGCATGACCATTCTGGCCGCATGAGCATTTTGAGCCGCATAAGCATTTCGGCCGCCATGAGGCTGATTTGGCTGATTTTGATTGTTTGATGCTTTTTATTGTTTTCTGGCCGAATTTTTCCTAGCTTCCAACATGAAGTTGTAGATCTTTCCTTGGCTTCAAGAATATGTTACAACTATTTTATGCAAGTTTCTCTTATTCTTGATATAGAACTTTTGACTACCATGCCTTGTCACGAATTGACAATGTTTTTACTGATTTAATATTGATCATGCGTTCCTATGTCTGGAACTAAGAGACTGGCTAGTCGTCTTATTGAACTGAAGGAACACGTTCATGTATGAACCATTGAGAACGACTGGCTGATCCCGATCATTGACAATATACCCGTGCTGATTTCCAACTTATAATTATGTACATGAATTTATATATTGAGTAGGTGCTATGGCACCGATAATTAAGTTCGTAGTACAAAAGCAGCACGTGTATCCTACTGTTAAGGTATGATTATCCCGTGGATAGGTTTGATTGTTGCATTACGTATGTAGGACCTATAAACTAATCGCACTGGCATCGTTGTAGAGTTACGCATATCGTACCTTGTACGAAAGTACTCATGCAAAAATATCATGGTCCACGGCATGAGATTTCAATTAACATAAGGCCAACTAAGCTAAATAAAATAATTACTGCATAGAGAGAATGGATTTCCGAGTTCTTATATGACGGCCGTCCTTGGGACAAATAGTGTCCCGACACGTCGGCTGGTTCCCACGGATACTGTAAATCTACCACAACGGGCATGGAGTGGTATCCGGTTTACTTTTTCCGATCGACGAGCGTCCCGCTGGGACTCGTTTCCCCGCATGGCGCAACTGATTATTGGATCGACCAGCCTTGTTTGTCTATAGTAAGAACTGAGAAATTCCCTAATGCATGGTTCCAGGGTAACTTGGAGCTCACTAGTAGTAAGCCGTGATATTGCCTGGCCGCTTAAACTGATTTGATTTGGGTTGTATCCTACTTTGCCAACTATTGAGGTAAGCTGAACGTCCTGACATGATGGGCCAACTTCTGTCCTTGTTTGGTTGGGGAGTTGGTTCGGAGTGTCAAGACGCTAGGCGTACCTTAGTAAGATACAAAGATCTATTTATCTTATTTATATCCTTAACTCTATTGCTGGTTTAATCCTTCACGTCGTGCTTCCTTTGTGGTGCTTGCTATTGGAGGTCTAACCTCTTGGTTGTGCATGGCCAGATCTAGAGCCAGCTCCCAAGGGCTCAGCTTACTTCTACACTCAAGATGGTCAATACTAGAAAGATGACGCATGAGGCCACGAGTGGTTCCTTGACTCCCTACTCGTCTTGTTCTTTACTTTACTTTTGCCGTTTTGCACCGACCTGTTAGTCGGACTGTCTAGCACTTGCTTTTACATAATTGTAATTAATTCAGACAGCAGCTGATAGCTATTGGTATACCTTATCATATCATCTGGCTATGTTTTGTAAAGCCAGATCTCAGAACATTCTGACCGAGCATTTGGGATGCCTTATGCTTTATCATATATGCTCTTTATTCACTGCTTCTTGATTTATTGATTGAGCAATAGATGTCATGTGACCCTAGCGAGACTTGTATATAGTATGCACCCTTGTCTAGTTTACAATATGATCGTTTATTCGGTATTTCTTCTACCCATAATAGTAGCTGGCCAAGTCCGTTCCCGTCCCCCGGTATTAGGGTCTGGGGCATGACAAGGTTTTAGTGGTGGCCCATCAGGTCTGTTTTCAGATTGTGGGGTGCTTTTATTTTATAGGTGGTCTCAATCACACATGTTCTCCCTTTGATCTCATGATTCGTTGCTCCCCGACATTTGACATCCCGGTACCTTGATTCGTGATCTTTCCTGTCCGGTCGTTTGATTGTTCTCTTGTCCCTTGTATTAGGGGCTCCTCGTCCGTGTCAGAGCAGCAACAACCAGAGCAGTAGGACCATGCTGGTCAGCAGCAAGGGCCAGTGCTTCCCCAAGAGCACGTCCAAGCAGAGGTGATAGTAGAGCCAGCCGTTGGGCCGCAATATCCAGAGGTTCGATCTCACCGATGATTCGGCCCACTCCGGGGGCAGTAGATACACCAGCCCTCCTAGAGATCATCAGAGGGATGATGGCCACGTAGCAACATCAGATGTTGGTCCAGCAATAGATGCATGTCCAGCAACAAGACCAGAATGTGTTACTTAATCAAGGTTTACACACAACATTATAAAGAGGAGTGAGGACTGATTCAGGAGCGTCGACCCAATTCTGCAAGTACAACCCCGATGTTTCGAAGGTACAGAAGATGCTATCACAGCAGATGCGTGGCTCAAGGATATTGAGGCCATTTGAAGGCAGCCAAAGTTCCAGCGGAGGAGCAAGTGGACCAAGTAAAGTTGTTACTCCAGGATCTCGCCCGTGATTGGTGGGAATCAGAGGAAGTAAGTGCCAGACGTCCTATTGCATGGGACGATTTTTCTACCAGATTCAAGACCAAGTACTATGGAGTGGTAGCTCAATTCGAGCTACAACAGAAGTTCATTAGCCTCAAGCAGGTTGGGAAGACCGTGGATGTATATGCAGCAGAGTTCTGCAGATTGAGTAGGTTTGCCCTGGAGATGGCAGCCACAGAGGGCCATGAGGTTTCAACAAGGGTTTCATCTTGAACTCTTGCAACTGATAGAGGGGCATAACTACCAGACTTTTGATGAGGTACTGACGGCGGCCCGGACGCATGAGATCACTATCCAGAGGATGGCAACTAGGGCTGGGGGCCAGAAGAGGTCTCACAACCAGATGGAAGAAGGAGGGGGAGCAGTACCCCGAACGACAGCACCGTCCCCTGGCATCCGCATTCATGATGTGGCGGTGCGAGGGCCAGCACCACCAGCCAGACAGCAGCAGCAGTAGAGGAAGAATCAGCAGCCACCCGCGGGTTGTACTTATTGTGGGAAGGCAGGGCATACTAAGATTATATGCCGGGTATTTAATGGGTTATTATTGGTATGTGGGAGTCCGGATCATCGGGTTTCCACTTTCCCCATGAGTTCGAGGCCAGGAGGGCCAGTGCAACTATTTCCTGCCCTGCCAGCACCAGGGACAGGCCAGTATCGAGGGCCAGCGGTGGCAGTAAAACCGTTAGCTCAACGCCCGTTATTGATACAAGCTCAGATATTTCGACAGTAGGGACCGCCGATACAGTAGCAACACCAGAGACCACCCCAGCATCATCGAAGCAAGGGCCAGCAGCAACACCGGGCAAGGCCACAGCAGGGAAATCAGCATGGAGGCCAAGGGCAAGCGTTCAATCTGTCCTTGGAGGAGGCATTGGCATCGAGGAACGTTGTGGCAGGTAACGTTCTCGTCTCCTCATCTTCCGCAGTAGCATTGTTTGATTCGGGAGTATCACATTCATTTGTATCTACACGATTTACAACACGACTAGGACTGGAATTCGAGGCATTGCCAGAGAGGTTGAATATACTCACTGGTAATGGGCTTGTAGGATTTAGTAGGATTATTCTAGCATGTAGAGTCGTACTGTGCGGGCGTTCCTTACCCGCTAGGTTGATAGAATTTTCTATAGGAAATTTTGATGTTATCTTAGACATAGACTGGCTGAAAGACACTCATGCTACAATAGATTGCCATAGAGGGAGCGTATCTTTTGATATTCCAGGCATGGGACAGTTCGCTTTGGTCAGGCCGGGAACAGAACAGTTGGCAGGCGGAGTCGTAGCAGCATTGGAAGGAGTTCAAGTCCCGAGGGTAGTAAGAGAGTTTCTTGATGTATTTCCGGAAGAACTACCAGGTTTACCACCGAAGAGAGATGTCGAGTTCAGTATAGAATTGGTGCCAGGGACCGAACCGGTGTCGGATCGAGTTTACAGAATGCCAGATTCAGAGCAGGCCAAGGTGTACCAGCATATAGAAGAATTGAAGACGAAGAAGTTCATTCGGGACAGTGAATCACCATGGGGAGCACCAGTGGTACTTGTAGGGAAAAAGGATGGGTCATCCCGATTGTGCATTGACTAAAGGAAACTCAATACGGCAACAGTAAAGAACAAGTACCCACTACCGAGGATCGATGACTTGTTTGATCAGTTGAGCAGAGCCAGAGTATTTTCCAAGATAGATCTTCGGTCAGGATATCATCAAGTTAGAGTTCGGGAGGAGGATATTCCCAAGACAACATTCAGGTCGAAGTACGGGCATTACGAATTTTTAGTTATGCCGTTTGGATTGACCAATGCTCCAGCAATATTTATGGATTTGATGAACCATATTTTTAAGCCATACTTGGATCAATTTGTCATTGTGTTCCTCGACGACATACTCGTTTACTCAGCCAGCAAAGAAGAGCATGAAGGTCACCTCAGGAAGGTATTACAGGTTTTGAGAGAAAACCAGTTGTACGTCAAGCTCAGTAAATGTGAGTTTTGGTCGAATCGAATTTCCTTCCTGGGGTATATCATATCAGGGGCCGGAGTATCAGTGGATCCTAAGAAAGTGGAGGCCGTAGAAGGTTGGCCAGTACCTAAGACAGTAGCAGATGTGCAGAGTTTCTTGGGATTAGCAGGATATTACCGAAGGTTCGTGTCAGATTTTACAAGAATTTCAACACCCATGACCCGTTTGACATGCAAGGATGTGCCATTTGTCTGGTCGGCAGAGTGCCAGGCATCCTTTGAGAGTTTGAAGCAGAAATTGATCTCGGCACCTATACTTACATTATCCGTTGGACCCGGAGGTTTTACTGTATATTGTGATACGTCAGGTAAGGGACTTGGATGTGTCCTCATGCAACATGGGAAGGTGATAGCGTATGCATCTAGACAACTTTGGGACCACGAGAAGAATTATCTGACTCATGATTTGGAGTTGGCGGCCGTAGTATTTTCCTTGAAGCTTTGGAGGCATTACCTGTACGACGATCGAGTAGATATATTCACCGACCATAAGAGCTTAAAGTATATTTTTACTCAGATGGAGCTGAATATGAGACAGAGGAGATGGTTGGAATTGATCAAGGATTACGAGGTAGAGCTTCAGTATCACCCAGGCAAGGCTAATGTAGTAGCGGATGCCCTCAGTAGAAGGGGCAGTGCATTCATGTTGACATCACAGAAGCAGATTTTAGAGGATCTTTGAGAGATGAGCATTAAGGTTATACTTCCTGGAGATGTAGGGATCTTGGCTAGTCTACAAGTTCAATCCGACTTGGTAGACAGGATCAAGGAAGCTCAGACACAGGACCCAAGGATTCAGAAGCTCAGGACAGAATGTGAGTCAGGACTCCGAAAGGAGATGATAATTCATGAGGATGGAACACTTAGGTATGGATCACGTCTATGTGTGCCTAGTGGAGATATCAGACAGGAGGTTATGGCAGAGGCCCATAGTTCTCAGTATTCTATTCACCCGGGAGGTACCAAAATGTACAGGGATATTAAACAACATTTCTGGTGGAACGGAATAAAGAGGGAGATAGCTAGATTCGTCTCCCGTTGCTTGATATATCAGCAAGTGAAGGCAGAGCAGCAGAGGCCAGCAGGATTATTACAGCCACTTCCTATCCCGGAATGGAAGTGGGAGCACATCACAATAGACTTTGTGACTGGATTACCGAGGTCACCTAGTGGTAAGGATGCCATCTGGGTTATAGTGGATCGACTTACAAAGGTAGCACATTTCCTTCCCTTTAGAATAGGGCAGACTACAGAAAAGCTAGCAGAGATGTACATACAGCAGATCGTCAGGCAACATAGAGTTCCTGTCAGTATTGTGTCGGATAGAGATACCCGTTTTATGTCACATTTCTGGAAGAGTTTACATCAGAGCCTAGGTACCAAGTTAAGATTCAGTACGGCTTACCACCCGCAGACGGACGGACAATCAGAAAGAACCATTCAGACCTTAGAAGATATGTTACGAGCTTGCACTTTAGATTTTGGAGGATCTTGGGAGAGTCACCTACACTTAGTAGAATTTTCATATAATAATAGTTACCAGGCCAGTATTCAAATGGCTCCGTTCGAGGCACTATACGGTAAGAAGTGTAGATCGCCGTTGGCATGGGATGATATTGGGGAAAGGAAAATGTTGGGACCAGAGATGATTGTCCAGACAGTTGAAGTTGTTAAGGGAATTAGAGAGCGACTTCGAGTTGCACAGGATCGGCATCGTCATTGGGCAGACCAGCATCGCAGGCCGTTGGAATTTTTTGTTGGGGATCACGTGTTCTTGCGGATTTTGCCTACCCGAGGAGTCATTAGATTTGGTGTTCGCGGGAAGTTGAGTCCGCGGTACGTGGGCCCATTTGTTATCCTTGATAGGATAGGCGATGTTGCTTATCGTTTAGCCCTTCCGCCTTCGTTAAGAGAGGTGCATGATGTATTTCACGTATCTCAGTTACGTAGGTATGTATCGGACCCAAGTCATATCCTCGATCATTCTGAGCTGGTTGTGGGTACCAACCTGTCTTATGAGGAGCAGCCTGTGTCCATTTTGGATCGAAGGGAGAAGATACTCAAGAACCGAACAATTAACCTTGTTCGTGTTGCTTGGGGCCATCACTCCTTAGGAGAGTCAACGTGGGAGCGGGAGGATGATATCCGATCGCGGTACACGCATTTGTTTGACTCACAAGGTATATTTTATTTCCATATGCCTTGATTGTCTTGATTCCACATACATATCCCCGTATGATTAGTAGCTTAGTTTTATGGATTGATAGTATAGTTGCAGATTATTGGCTGATTGGTATCATAGGGTGATTGATTTCTTGTTTTATTGCTTGTACCTTGTCCTGATATTTCTAACCTGCTTGGATTTGAAATTCCGAGGACGGAATTTATCTAAGGTGGGTAGAGATGTCACTCCCCGTTCCTGGAATGCGTATTTTTATACGTATACCGCTTGCCCGAATTTATTTAGTATCTGTCATGCATTTATTTTGTATTTAATTCTTTTAATTTTATGCTAATTATTTTTTTGTATTTTATTTTCTGCTTTTTCTTGGCTCTTGGTTTATTTCGGTTCATGGTAAACCAACTTGGTGTGGTTTGGTTCAACATGGAAATGAATGGATGGCTTGGATTTGGTGGAGAGAATGAATGGTGGAGATCCACTTGACCTTGATATAAAACTTCTTCTTTCATTCTCTCTCTTCATTCATTCACATTTACTCCTCCACCAAACCCTAACCCACTTGTGAGAGACAAGTACATCTTGTACATTATGGAGAATTTTATGCATCCTCATTTATTTTTAGTCTATTGTGTTTGTCTCTTCTGTCTCTACATGTTTAGGTCTTATAGTTTTTGTTTTCCATGGTTAGCTTTGTGTAGATCTAGGTTTTTCTTCTTTTTGGTTTTCTTGGATTTTGATCTATCAAACTTCATCATTTCCATGTTTTGATTGTTCTATGTTGTAGAGAATTCAATTCTACCCAATTTTGGCTTTTAAAAAGTTAGATTTCGACTTAATTTGAGGAAGTTATGGCCAAAACAATTTTGGTCAAACTTCTATGTTCATCTGTCCTGATTCTGGCAGGGACGATGAATAGTGCCTGGTCGCATGAGCATTTCTGGCCGCATGAGCATTTTTGAGCCGCATAAGTATTTCTGGCCGCATTACCATTTTTGGCCGCATGAGCATTTTTGAGCCGCATAAGCATTTCTGGCCGCATGACCATTTCTGGCCGCATGACCATTTTTGAGCCGCATAAGCATTTCTGGCCGCATGACCATTTCTGGCCGCATGAGCATTTTTGAGCCGCATAAGCATTTCTGGCCGCATAAGCATTTCTGGCCGCATTACCGTTTCTGGCCGCATGAGCATTTTTGAGCCGCATAAGCATTTCTGGGCGCATGAGGCTGATTTTGGCTGATTTTGATTGTTTGATGCTCTTTTTGACTGTTTTCTGGCCCGAATTTCTCCTAGCTTCCAACATGAAAGTTATAGATCTTTTCCTTGGCTTCAAGAATATGGTACCAACTATTTTATGCAAGTTTCTCTTATTCTTGATATAGAACTTTTGACTACCATGCCTTGTCACGAATTGACAATGATTGTTATCCTGACTTAATATTGATCATGCGTTCCTATGTCTGGAACTAAGAGACTGGCTAGTCGTCTTATTGAAATGAATGTGACACGTTCATGTATGAACCATTGAGAACGACTGGTTGATCCCGATCATTGATAATGTACCCTTGCTGATTTCTAACTTATAATTATGTACATGAATTTACATAATATTGAGTAGGTGCTATGGCACCGATAATTAAGTTCGTAGTACAAAAGCAGCACGTGTATCCTACTGTCAAGGCATGATTATCCCGTGTATAGGTTTGATTATTGCATTACGCTATGCAGGACCTACAACCTAACCGTACTGGCATCGTTGTAGAGTTACGCATATCGTACCTTGTACGAAAGTACTCATGCGAAATACTCATGGTCCACGGCATGAGATTTCAATTAACATAGGGCCAATGTCACGCTCCAGTACCGGAATACGGGGTAGACGTAGGCCAGCTACACCGTATAAGGTACGAATACGCTATACGGCGATGACGGCTGTCAAGTCTTGCTGGGTATCCTAGCATGCAATCAATCTACGGCCTAAATCCGATCTCATGTCCACAGGCAAATCACAATGAAACAACATCAAGAGAGATAATCATATGGAAACCAGGAAATACTCATATGAAAATCAGGAATCTACAGTACAGAATAATAATGTAGACTAGTATACCTTCCCACAGTTCCTAGCATGGTCGGGAACTGAAGCACATCCTCCAAGTCGAGTCTGGAAGATCCACAGGATCTGTCTCAGGCAATCTGGGAACAATTCAGGGTTGGACAGGCCAACCGTAGCAAGTACCAGAAAGGAAGGCTCAAGGATGGGCGAAGAAAAGCCAGCAGGATAAAATATGACAGTAAGACATCTATAAACAATAAGAGAAGGTAAGAGATCGTGCGGTACCAACGCACGATAACAATCTAACAACTAAAAGTATCCTGGTCGTAACCTCGGTCGATAGCCTATCGTAGCACAATAACCAACCCAACAATCAAACAAGAACTTGGGTTGGATCATGCACCACGATAGTCCATGTTCCTCAGTTATTCCCAAAAGTAACTCAACAATCATCACAATCATCTTAACATACACTAATGCCTGCATCGCTAACTAGAGATCGTAGTCTGTCATCGGGACAGTAATCCACCCCTACATCAAACAAGAACAAGGGAATGAAATACTGAGCCGAGACAGCGTTACGCACCAGCCAGCTTAGCAAACAGCAAGCCATACAATTTAGGTGAATAAGCGGCCACTCAAATGTCCACGGCTATCTATGTGGAGGTTGGGTTATCCCAACAATGCAAGTATGAGAATCCTCAGATCGTGCCGTCCCAGCCGGGCTAGCGAGGCCAAGTATAGCATGTAAGAAGAGCACCGATCCCTCGTAAGGCCACCGGGCTTTGCATGTCACCACCGGTCCCTCGTAAGGCTACCGTGCCGAGCATGCCATGTATATAATGTATAGTACATAAGTAGTCGGATATTGCCATCCACTAGTATGAATGGTAACAATATCCGTGGCGGCCAGCCTGCAGGTCATGACTAATGTCTGGGACAAGGCTAGTAATGCACGATCTCGGGATTCCGTTCCCTCCCAATGCTTCTACCAGTTTAAGTTGCCTAGATTAACCATACATTTATCTGGAATCACATGCCGTGGTCACACGATCATCCTCCTAGATGTCGTACCTCAGTACGAGAACGCTAAGTAAGAATCAACCTCGGCACCTATAGTCCCAGTTGTGATCCATCCTTAGTGTAATGCAACAAGCAAGCAAGCAATCCTAACCACGCTAAGACTATAGGCCAACTACCAGATACCCGTGCAGGTAACCATATAATATAGCTAGAATATCAAGATGGCATCACAATGCCATATAATCATGGAAGTAGCACCTCAAGTGCCAGTAGACAAGGGCACCGCAGTGCAAGGTCAGGACCAGTACCCCAAAGGGTAAGCTGGACTTATAGTACAGATACAAGTAGTCATATGCCCACATAGTGGCATGGATATCAGGTCAAGTACAAGATCAGAACCTCTACTTATAATAACATCTCAAGCATATATGCGAGCCTATAGCTCCAATCATCCAGTCGGTCTATCCACCAGATCAATCAATCAAGAGTCTCCCATCCATGATGGAGTGAATATCACGTCAATAAAGACAACCACCAAATACCAAGCTCATTCCCCCTAACAATGCTAAGCCCTCTGACTCACAAGAATCCATCACAAGCCACTAGAAAACAAGCCCCTCAACTACCAACATACAGCAATCAAACCAGGTTTCCCCAACTATCGAAATACACAAAGGTACCCAGTTTTGGACATTTGGGAAGCCGAGTAAAAATTATATAATAATACCCTCGATATTCTCCTCGTTCTGCGAGACACTCACACCAGTATCCAAAATCCAAAAGTCCTCGAAGACATATCTGATCAAATTAGAACATCACCAAAGAACTAGCAACACTATCTAAGAATCCACTTAGTCTACCATCATCACTATCCCAATATCATATCCCCTCATAGTCAATCCTCGAATCAGATCATAATCCCAACACATGGGTCAACACTAATCAACGCCGTCGAAAGATGGCAAGGATTATGTGAACCACTTTGGATCAGATTCACAACCCTTAAACCAAACAAGGACCAGGGTTGCAGACCTTCACCCGAGTAGAACTGCTCTCCTTAAACAATCCGGCGGACAGGACAGACAATGGGATAACAAACTAAACTAGAACACCATCTAAAAAGAAGGGTCACGGGTCAAGAGTCCAATGGGTGATACCGTCGAAAAGGCAAGGATTACGTGAACCACTCGGGATCATATCCACAACCCTTAAACCAAACAAGGACCAGGGTTGCAGATCATCACCCGAGTAGAACCGCTCTCCTCACACAATCTGCCGGACAAGACAAGTCAAGACGCTAGGCGACTAATCTAGTCGGGAGTCTACCTAGCAGGCAATGAGATCAGGGATGCTATACCAAGAAGAACATGCATGACTTTAGTCCCGTAAACCAAAGGAATGGTTCTGCCCAATCCTTCGAACCAAATTCCCAATCGGGAATTCTGGAAAAATTTGGCAGAGTCTCCTCTGTAATCTGGACGGAAGCACCCTACGAATTGGGGCTAAAATCCACTCGGCGCAACCTGTCGCGGAATCGCAGAATCGTAGACTGAGAACACTAAGTCTCAGCTACCAGCAGCACTATGATGCGTACTGGAAACAAGTCGATAGCCGAGTACACTAATCCCCGGCCTCCAGCAGCGCTACGAGGCGTACTGGAAAATCAATCGAATCCGAGACCACTAATGTCTCGACCTCTAGCAGCACTACAATGCGTACTGGGTGCCAAGTCAACATGCATAAAAATAAAATAACTGCCTCGTAGGGCGCACTACAACACATGTCTATAGTTCTAACCCAAGCACAAGCACAGCCACATGAGTAGTTAGCCAGAGCCGTTACCCGACCGCAAGTCGGACACGGGGCATACAAGGACAATCCGTACAAGTGAGTCGTGCTTGTGTCCTCGGAGGTGTGGATGACCCATCCGAGTTGTCCGATACGGTCTATCCCGGTATCGGACCAAGCTATCCTAAGTTATCATCATGGCAGTTCTACTACTAGGCTACACTAATCATGGTTATACAATTTATAAGTACAATTAATTAAATGTAATAAAATTCCAGGAGAGAGGGCAAGAGCCGTCGATGAGCAAGGGATACTTGCCTAGAGGGCTCGGCTAGGTAAGCAAGTCTTCGGCAGTCACGATCCAAGCTAGCACGCCAATCGAGATCCTCAGAACACACAATAAACAATCATTAGAATTAAATAATAAAATAATAACAAAATCACAAAGAATGGCACGAGGCTATACCGTACGGGTCCCGCAAGCAGTGCAGGGATCTGGCACGGAAACCGAGGCACGCGGACCGATACGGACATGCAAACCGAGACGTGTACGTATATCGAGATGCGCACGAGAATCGAGGAAATCACGAATATTGAGATGAACGGGAAATACGTGCACGTAAATCGAGACGTGCACGTAGATCGAGAAAATCACGAATATCAGAATGGCCCACGAATCACGCGACACGCAAATCGAGACGTGCACGTGAATCGAGATGACACAAATACCAATACGGCATACAAACGGAGCGAGCATGCAAATTGGTGCATGCACGTTTCGAGGCGGCACGGGTCACGAGGTAGGCACAAAGACCGAGACACGAGGATCGAGACAACACACAACCCGAGGTAGTACGGTGCCCGAGACAGCGCGGTGTAATGCCTATTGTTCGTATTACGTATTTGGAATACGTATACGTATTTTATCTTATATTTGCATATTTTCTTGTTTAGCTCTCGGCTTGGTTTAACTCTCGGTTTGGGTTGGCTTGGTTCGGCCGGCCCAATGCTTGGTTCATCATGGGCCAAGGGTGGAAAACCTTAGCCTATGCTTCTCCTTCATTTCCACCACAACCCCCCTCTTTATTATCCCCACCAACCTTCTCTCTCCTCCATAATTCTCATTTACTTCTCCTTCCCCCATCATTACTCTTCTCCACCAACCAAGAACACCATAGGCAAGTGCAACTTGCTTCCACAAGAGAACTCCTTTTGATGGTTTCATTAGCTTCTTCTCATGATTCTAAACCACATTAGAACTTGTCATTTTCTATTTTGAGGCTTTAATTCTTGTAGATCTAGAGTTTTACTATTTTTGGATTTTTCGTGTTTTGATCTATCAAACTTGCTTGTTTTCAAGTTTTGATGGTTCCATGTTGTAGGAAATTTCATTCTACCCAATTTTGACCTTTGGAAAGTTGGATTCGGACTTGTTTTGACCAAGATATGGACAATTGAAGCTTCGATTCAACTTTAGAGTTCTTACTGTTCTTGCCATTTGGAGAAGACAGTGAACAGTGAGCTAGCTTTTTAACTTACGCCACTGAGCTGCGCGCGCTCTTTAGCGAGCGTACGCTAACTTGAGTACGCTGCTCTTTAGCGTGCGTACGCTAGCCTTGATACGCTGCCTATTGGCAGCTTGTCTTTTGCGTACGCTAGCGTGAGCGTGCCCTAGACCCTTTCGTACGCTAGCTCGAGCGTACGCAGTCTTGAGCGCACGCTAGCTTGAGCGTACGCTGACCTATAGCTTGAGCGTGCCCTTGTGTACGCTGACCCTTGCGTACGCTTCCCATTGGAAGTGTATGGACCCTTTGGTACGCTAGCTCGAGCGTACGCAGACCTGATGCGTACGCTAGCTTGAGCGTACGTGTGCCTAGGTACGCTAGCTTAAGCGATCAAGGCGTACGCATGGCCTGAGCGTATGCTAACCGAGCATATATTGACCCGAGCGTTTGTTGACCTGAGCGTAGCCTGACTACCCTGGATCTTCTATAGCCTTGTATATTGATATTTTATTAGATATTTAACGTCCATTTTATATCCTTACGCCTTTTGTCCTGAACTTGATAATCACGAATTTACTTGATATGTTTGTAATTGATAATTGAGCATGGCGTAATAGTGGCCCGTCGTGGCGCACTCCTGACAAGTACACTTGGCATGATAACCTGACATGTTATATCTTGATAAGCTGTTACGATGGCTGCTTGACATGACATGACCTGTATAATTAAGTTGGACACCGTGGACGATTGTGTTTGTATAAATAAATCAGTCCTGTCTTGCATCATGTCTAGGATGGGACTCCTGAGTACCACGGTCAGGAGTACCTACTAAAATGGACTAAGGTTAATAACTAGATTAATAAATTAGTCATGAAGAGATTTCCCAGCTACAAGCAATTCCGTTACCTGGGCGCGCTTGGGATCTGTAGCCTGCCGTCGAGTAGGGCACATTTCCAGCACACTGTCATGTGTTGTACCCTTCAAACTGCTTAAGGGTACATGCATTTCCTGGACGATGTACCCACCTGAATTCAACCCTAATCTCTCGACCTGGGTGACCTGGATGGTCTGCAGGGCTTGTGGCAGTGGAATAATCTCACTGCATCTTGTTAGTAATTAGGCTGGTGACAACCCTAGTTAGTTAAAGTATCAAGCCGTAATTCTTGCTTGGCCGTGAAATGATTGGATGGAGTCTAACCAGTCTAGTCTTGCCCTGATCCTGTTCCAGATTATTGAATGACCAGAATGCTTGTATTTATTTTACCGATAAATGGTGAGAATTCCAAGTTCTGTTCAGACGAAGGGTTACAACCCCGGTCCTTGTTTGGTTTATGGGTTGTAACCTGGTTATCTGAATAAGTTCCATGGTTATCTCGTCGTATATCATCCTGGTGTATTTTCTTTATTTCCAGTTCTTACTTTTATTTATATCTTGTGCTGATTGCTGGTTTTAGTTCTTAAGTGAAGCCTCCTTTGTGGCACTTGCTCTTTCTGGGGTCTGACCCAGCTGGTTTTGTGTGGCCAGATTTCGGAGCAGCTCCAGAGGATCTACCGACCTTCCAGCCAGATGGTGGCCACTAGACGGAACCCTGGCAACGAGTGGGTTATTTTTGGCTCTCCCACTCTATTGTAAATAAAAATATTCTTTTGAGGCGTTTAGCCAACGAGCACCTGTTTAGCTCGATTGCACTCTTACTTACTGTCTGCCTACGGGCTGTAACATGATTGACAAATCCTAGGGTTGATCATGTATGACTAAACTCTTGCTAGTCCTAACATTTTGTAACGACTAGCTTCATGATCAGCTGAATATGTAATATTTGGGACGCCTTATTATTGTATATTTAATGAACATACATCTTGTAACATCAATTTACTTGCTTGTGATTGAGACAATAGGCTTATTCTTGACCTTAAAGACTGCTGGCTTGTAGATAAACCCTCATGTATCCTAGACAGCCGTGACCGTATAGCGAGATGGATTCCATTTCATATACGTAGCTGGCTATGTCTGCCCCCGCTCTCCAGTATTCTGGTTCTGGGGCGTGACACGCGGGGCTCGAGGCGTCCCGCTGCCCAAGGCAGCACGTAGACCAAGGTACATAAAATAGGACTGACACGTACACCGAGGTGCACGCATCCCAAAAACACGAGGAACGAGGAAGTGCACCAACCGAGGGTGCGCTGCCCGAGGGGACACGCTGCACAAGGCAGCGCACTGCTCGAGGCAGCATGCTGCCCTAGGTGCGCCGATCGAGGGGTTCGCTCCCCGAGGAGCTCACAGCCCGAGGAAGGAAGAGAGGAGGGTGGCGGAGCTCACCATAGGAGGACTCGGCCAGGTCGGGTCGGTCCCGCGGCGGAGAAAGGACGCCAGCGGCAGCGACTGCGCCAAGGGGCGGGGGAGATAGCGGATCCGACGTCGACGGAGGTGGTGGCGGAGGTGATGAAGATGCCGACGATGGTGGTGCTGGACGTGGCGATGGCGCCGGCCGAGAGGGAGGTGGCCGGAGGAGGAAGAGAGCGGTGGTGGTGGCGGCCATGGCGAAGGGGGCGGCTACGGTGACCGAGACGAGGGTGGCCTCGGTGGTGGCGGGCGCCGGAAACAGCGAGAGAGGGAGAGATAGAAGTGGTGGCGGTGGAGACGAGGGCGCCGACGGCGCTCGGGGGCCGGAGGAGAAAGGGACAGTGGTGGTGGTGATTGATGGCGGTGGGCGGTGCTTGTGGGTGAGGGTGGCAGTGGTGGCCGGAGCTGGCCGGGGAAGAGCGGGAGAGGAGAGGGGGAGATCGAGAGGGAGAGGAAAGGGAGGAGAGTGAGATTCGGGTGAGTGAGAGGGGGTTGCTCGGGGGAGGCTTCTCCAGAGAAGAGGGGAGGAGAGAGAAAGAGCTCGAGGGAGAGAGATGAGAGTAAGAGAGGAGAGAGGGGGCTGGCGGCTAAAGGGGGGGTGAGAGCTAAGAGAGAGTGGTAGATTTAGGGTTAGGGTTTATTTTGGAAGGGTAGATATAGGGATCAATGAATTAATAATAATAATAATAATGAGGATAAAATTATCTCCAAGAAAATAATAAAAATTTCAAGAATACCCCAAAAATTAAAATCCTCCAAAATACGAAATACAGTCGAAATATAGTCATATACCTATTTCCAAAAATAGGGATCTGACATCCTACCCACCTTACAAAAATTTTGTTCTCAAAATTTTAAAATTATCAAAATAGGGTTTTCAAAACTAGTACATATATATCTGCCATGAAAACTCTACCCACCTTACAGAAATCAAGTAATACAATAAGAAACGAACAAAATCTCAATATAAAAACATCAAGGAGAACAGTGCATGGCTACATAAATCAACTCGTAAGGTAAATCTAAACAATGAAGCGATCTCGTAAAAGCAAAATCTCGCATGCACGAAATAACCCCATAAATCAAAACAAGTATAAAATATCGAAAACAATGTCCAAAAACGTAGAATCCCAACTGCATAAAATCCTCATAAATCATAAAATACAGGATATATGTCTTGAACCGATGACCGTAGTTTCCTAATATCCGAAAAATTTGTGCCATGGTCATTCCCTGCCTCGCCATCCGGAATGGCTGCAAAAGATTCACCATGACACTATAATCGAGCAGCTGCAACTTTCGTTACCACGCCGTCAAGGTATACTAGGGTCACCCGGTACTCTTAACAAATACCCAAAACGAAGCAAATCCATAACCCAAATATCCGAATCACTAAAATCACAAAATCTCTAACAATATAACGAGTCCTAGAAAACCATCAAAATCCAAAATCCAGGTGAATCACAACACACATCCAAAAAAATATCTTTAATAATAACCACAAGATAGCTTTTTTAGGAAAATACTCCATATCCATAGGAAAATACTCCAAATCAAGAATCCATATCAAAACATAATGTATAGAAGGTATATTTATAATCAAAATAATATCTGAAATATATAATCATGAGTGCGGAACTGTCCGGAATCAAGGAGCCGAATTGATACGAGAAAACCCTCGGATACTCAACAAATGCTGAAATATCCAATCTCAGAGTCCAGACGAAATCTTCATTTTACAGCAATCCAGCCAACGCTTGAAGAGGGCGATAATTATACTAAGTCAACACGAAGTCAACGCACGAAAGGGATAACAAGAAATCAACCAAGGCGAAATACCGGTAGAGAGTACAGAACCCAAGATAAATAATCATGTAACCCAAATGATGGAGATAAGATAAAATCTTTATCGGATAAAACGATCGACATGACCAACTATAGGATCATATCTATTAAACAAGGATCAGAGGTAGATAACACGAATAATACATGGCCAAGCAAGATAGGTCCAAGTAGAGATGAGGACCAGTTCACAGGTTCAAGGAAGCGAAGGACAAGTGTAACAAATGGGAATACTAAGGAATAGTAGACTGAGATCAATAATCATGTGATACCCAACAATATCTCAAAACGAGACCTGCATGGGCCACCACTAAAACTATGTCACGCCCCAGTACCGAAATACGGTGCAGACGTAGGCCAGCTACACCGTATAAGGTACGAATACGCTATACGGCGATGACGGCTGTCAAGTCTTGCTGGGTATCCTAGCATGCAATCAATCTATGGCCTAAATTTGATCTCATGTCCACAGGCAAATCACAATGAAATAACATCAAGAGAGATAATCATATGGAAAGCAGGGAATACTCATATAAAAATCAGGAATCTACAGTACAAAATAATAATGTAGACTAGTATACCTTCCCACAGTTCCTAGCATGGTCAAAAACTGAAGCACATCCTCCAAGTCGAGTCTGGAAGATCCACAGGGTCAGTCTCAGGCAATCTGGAAACAATTCAGGGTTGGTCAGGCCAACCGTAGCAAGTACCAAAAAGGAAGGCTCAAGGATGGGCGAAGAAAAGCCAGCAGGATAAAATATGACAGTAAGACATCTATAAACAATAAGAGAAGGTAAGAGATCGTGCGGTACCAATGCACGATAACAATCCAACAACTAAAAGTATCCTGGTCGTAACCTCGGTCGATAGCCTATCTGTGAGCACCCTGAATTTCGGGTTAATTTTTTTTCATTTTATTTTATTTTTTTGATTGATTGGTTTTGATTAATATTTTATTTATTTATCTGTAAGTGTACTTTTTCATGCCATTGATATTTGGAGTATCAGGGATGTTCAACTCTGGAAATCTTCTTCATGAGTTTTAGAGTGGACACGATTACCTTTATGACGGTATATGGTATCCCACCCAAACTTGTTCCCTTGTGCTCTTTTAGCTTTGCCGAACTTCTGGTCGATTTAGACCGTTTGATTATTAATTGATTTTCCCACTCTTTTTCTTGATTATTTTCAGCACGTTACCGTGACTTTTAATTTGGGAGCGCAAGACCAATCAGTTTCTTGAAACCAACTCCTCATTGATGATCTACTCGAGACGCTCGTCACCCATGACCTTTGTGTCCCACTCAGACACGTCATTTGGTGCTCCATTTGGTTCGTACAACTTTTTTGACACGTGACCCGATTTTATTTCACTCCACGGTGTCACATTCATCTTCCAACTTAATTTGTGGGTCCCCTGTCGACCAAAACATATCCGCCCCAATTATGGACATGGCCCACATTGAGCCTACTGTCCGTCCGCCATTTGTGTCCTATTTATTGGAATTCCCATGTGCTACTTATTTGCCCATGATTATCAACTCCTATTTTAATTCGAATATTTTGCCATGTCCGATTTTCATCCAATCCGGTTTGATCGAACCCAGTCTAAGCCCCATATTATCCTCCATCACCACCCTCAGCCTCTTTTTCCTTGAAAAAATATCAGGTACTCCCCTACATATTTTTCTATATTTTTTTTGGGATTTCTAATTATTTAATTCCCATAGAATGGGCCATTTTCTCCTAATTTAATCCTAGCCTTTGATTTCCTTCTTTAAAATCATCACCATTCAAATTCTCCCCAACACCCTACAGCCAACTAGTGGCCGGCCATAATTTCTATGTAGGAACACTTTTTCCTCTCTCTCTCTCTTTCTCACATTTACTATTCTTTCTCTCTCTCTCTCTCACTATTCTTATTTCCTACACAAAACCAACAAAAACAACAGCACACAACTTCAACACTACCACCATGGCTCACCCCACACGTCCCCGACCTCCTCCTCCTCACGGATCTCTGCCGACCACCCCTCGCCGCACGGCCACCCTGGTCGGCCGTCGGCTGACCTCCATCGACCTCCTCTCCTTTCTTCCATCTCCTCCTCCATCATCATTCACACCACCACCCATCCATACACTGCCCCCGCCACCTCACTCCCTACCACCGTCAGCCACCGCCCCTTGGCGCAGCCCCCGCACCTTCGCCGGAGGAGCCTGACGTACGCAGCCCCGCGCGAGCCCAGCACGCAGCAGCGTCTGTCGCGTGCCCTAGCGCGCACGCACGTGCGTGCATGGCGGCCACCACCGGCGCCCCCGCCGCCGTGGTCGGCGTGGACCCCCCCACATGGCTGGACGAACTCCGTCGGACTCTTTCCTGATGGCCACCATCCTCCGGGATGCGCCGTCGAGGCGATTCGTACGGTTTGCACGACGTCCCGTCGTGACGAGCTCGGGAACGGAACTGAAATTGCCTTCCGTCGCAGCGACTTCGTGCATATTTTTTCGAAGATCCGAGCATTGGATCGGTGATTTCTTCGCTCCGTCGCAATCTCGGTATATCCACCTTCGCTCATGTCAATTTTCGTCCGTTAATTTTATCGTTTGATACATCAAAACCGGCCACCAAGTTGACCGTTTAAATTGTATTAAATTTGGACAGTTTCGCGGGGCCAACTTCGTCAGCTTGTATCTCCTCTACCGCAGCTCCGTTTGGCGTGCTACCAGTTCCGGTGCAAAGCTGGTATAACCCTCTTACTAACCCTCTAGTTTCGTTTCATTGTGAGCTTATTTGATTGGTTGAATTCGACGCCAAAGTTGGTCGTCCGAATTCGTAATTTCTAACTTATAAAATTCCATTTTGAACACGGGACTCCAGATTTTATTTCTGACACCACCAGTAGACTTATGGCGTCGTTCTGGCATGTTTTCAAATAAAATTTGTTAGATTTGGAGAACGTGGGCCCGGGCATGTTTTTCGGTGCAAAGCGGGTCCCACTTTCTGGGTCAACGGGACTTTTTGACGCCGGCTCATCGGAATCCAATTCCGGATATACCGTTGAGTTCATATCATCATTCTGGACTCGTTGACAGGTAGTTTGCCGAGTTTTGAGAGCTTTGGCTCCGGCAGGCATTTCTGTGCAAACTGGGATTCCAAGTTCTGGTCAACGGGCCAAATTGAGATCGGGTCAACGGAATCCAATTCTGGAGATATCGTTGGGTTCGTATCGACATTCTAGTTTCGTGGACATATAATTTGTTATATTTTATAGACTTATTTTCTTGCACATTTTTGGTGCAAAACGACTCCGACACGGATACCGTTTTGACCCGAAATTACCTTTTTGCCCTTGTGTCCAAATTGGACCGTTGGATAGGCTATCCTAGCTAATTTGACCATTCTAGACACGTTAGCGATGTTCATTTCATCGTCCGACAATGTTTGTTGATAATTTTTCTGAGTTTAACCTTTTTATAATTAATAAATAATTAATTCATATAATGTTCATATTTTGGGATTAGTACAACGAAACTGAGATCAGCCAATTCCAGTGATCTCACATCGCTGAAATTGACAAGTTGGACACGTGGATCACTATAATAAGATTATCAACCTTACCGATAATCTTCTTATCTCGATTTGTGTGTCGTAAGTTTCGACGTACAAATAACGAAGTACACTTTATATTAGACTAGAATTGACCCTGTTTGACCAGAGTTGACCAGTTGACCCAAAGTCAACTGTAAGTCAACACTTGACCTAGTTTGACTAGATTATTGACTGGAGTCGACCTAGAGTTGTTTTGACTTAGAAGAACCTAGAATAAAGTAGATTGATTGTAGAAATTCTTTTATTACAACTTGAACACCTTGTAACCTATGTTGCTTTAAATAGGACTCTGTGGCTTCAGTGGGACCCCCCTATACTTATCAGCTGTTCAGGTTATCGAGGCGAGTACATTCTCTGATTATTTTATATCTTGCTTAGAATTATTTCCTGCAGTAGATTACTTTACTTGTACTGTCACGACGGTCACACGGATTGATACTATATGGATCCTTTCTTGAGATGTTATCCTTATAGAGCATCGGGTACTACGTGTTCTATATGTTTCACTTACATGGCGTATCACTATGCTTCTTGGTTTACTTGATTACTTGTGACATGTACCCTCATGATCACAGAGTCTCTTGAATCTTACACAGTTGGGTAACCCCCAGACTCCCCATTTATGGGACATCCATGTATCACCCTTCGGGGGCCGTGCGTGGAATCATATAACATAACCTGGCTGGATCCTTGTGTATTGATTGGGGGTACGGGGGAGTAGAAGCGGACATGTGAATAATACACCAGTAGTATCTTCATTGAATCATTCCGTAGTGTCTTCATTAAATCATCCTAGGCCATTTACATGTTCATGTTGTACTCTGACTCACTAGTCACTGCTAGTTCTCTATTTATAGTAGATATTTCTATTACAGTTCTCTCTCTGTTTTTATACTGCACTTCTTTCAGTACTTGTATCTTACTTTACTGCATGTCTATATTTTCTAACCTGCTATGAATTGTTGAGATGTACTGTGCTCGCTCCAGTCCTGACTAGACCCGTTGATAAATTTTACAGATAGCTTGGAGGTTGCCTGCTAGCCTAGAGGAGACAGTAGGGGTTGTTTAGGTAGTTATTTCATTTTGTCTGGAGTTGTATTTACTTTGTGGATTCTGTATCTGTATTTGAGTTTTGAGATATATTTCTAGGATTATGTATCTTAGACACTTAGATTTCTATCTCCTGTATCTCTTTTGGATTTCATGTTTTATCTATCCTTATCATGCTCTACCTTAGATGTGATTGAGTCTGTATCTGCTATGTCACCCCCATTCGGGGAGTATAAACTGTTTAGTCTTATACTGTTAGATGCATTGAGACCTAGGATAGCGTTCTACCGCCGACACTGCGGCGTAGGCTGGGCGTTGTTACATTCTCGTGCCCTTACTCTGGGTGCGGGTCGTGACACGTTTTTAGTGGTGGCCCATGCAGGTCGAGTTTATGTAGTGGTATTCGAACTAGAGTACCACTACAGCCTGCAGTAGGAATAGGATATATTTTGAAGGTACTCAATCACAGTTAGGATCCTTGAGAGATTCCTAGGACGACCCTTGAGAATCTTATTTAACTTCGATTTGAAAACTCTCTTTTTCCCTTGATTTGATTTATTTTTACTTTTTGTTGTTAAATTAGATTTTTATGGATTATTATTGAATTTGAGTTTGTATTTATTAATTTTGATGGATGATTGTCAAATTTTGAATTTTGATGATAGTTGTTGCATTCGAGTTTGTATTTTGATGGATTTTGTTCATTTTTGAATTTTGATGTTTGTTAATAAATTTGATTTGATTTTTGAGTATTTATTATTGATTAATTTAATTTTTGGCAAGATGAAATTATATGGGCTAGGTCATCTATGTTATGGAATCTAGTCTTCTATAGTCACATTAGCCAGCATGGTGAGGACATATAGTCTGACTCTGGATATATTTCTCGGGTGTGGGAATTTAAGGTTTTCGCAACCAAGCTAGCGGCACCGCAAAAATGTTAAATACCATGATTCTAGATATATGTGCATAAGTCAAGGGCTCTGTGATTATCGTAGCCTTGCTTACTAGTATGACGAGGATTTAGAGTACCATGATTTTGGATAGACGCATATGATTATCAGATTGTACCTTAAATGTTTTCGAACATGTTTTTGCGACTTTTGCTTCAGTCAAAAAAAGAAAAGAATTATTGTTGTTTTGTTTGTTTTGTTTCTCCTTGTTTACTTAGGATGTAGCTTTAGCTATTTTTGGAAACCTTGTGTAACTTCTTACAGATTTATTTCTTCTTAATACAATAAATCAATGATTTTGCTAGGCCTTATTTTGGATTTGATATTATAGATCTGATTTTAAAATGGGTTCCCCTTTTAAACAGATAAGCAGAACAGATTCTATTATCATTCTTTTCCTGCCAATATTTTTATTACCATCATTCCTTGTCTTATATACCTGTCCTGATTATATCAATTCCGTCTCGTATCACATTCTATCAGCTGTACTTGAACCCCTGAATCTTTATATCGTTTTTATCTGAGAAATGTTGAGGAAGTGACGTGAATCATCTAGTTCAGAAATGATGTAATTGGTTATCATATGATGATTTTGTAGGAATCAGAGTGTTGGATGTCAAATATGAAAAATTTAAAATGGAGATGTGGTAAAGGTTTAAAATGAAATCGAGGGATAAATGTTATCAATTTAGAAACAATCACAGAAAGTGGGTTATGAATAATTCATGGATGTATTTCAAAACTAATGAGGATGTTCAAGGTCAACCTAGTTTTGAGAACTTAGAAAATCTTTGTTATTGATTCTTGGGAACTATTACAAGGCTATGTAGAAATTTAGAGATGAAAAGGAGAAGTGAGAATTTTATTGTATTAAATGATTATGCGAAATTGAACTAGATATTTTAAGAGGGTGACTAGAGACAGAGAGAACACAAGGATTTTACGTTATAGAAATTATTTTAGATGATTGGGAGAAATTGTGGAATTCAAAAGGATAACATTTGAAGGTGAACGTTGAAGAAAATATGAAGGTTAATTTTTAAACAAGAATAAATTTGTGTGATATAGTGGTATTGGAGTTAAATTAAATACGAGACTTGATTTAAACAAGTCCAAGGATTCCATAAACTGGATTTAGAGGTTTCGGATCTAAATTAGAACGAGGTGAAAGAATTTGGAAACTTGATTAAATGGATAAGTGTTGATACCTAATTAAGAGGGGTATGCTTCGTGGAAAATGTTTTGGAAGTTTAGAATTTTGTCTATGGTGATTGTGGTAAAGATTTAGATGACTGAAGGTTATAAAATTTCGATGATAGTCATATAGAGGTTTATTTTCATATTGGGACTTGTGAAAAAAATTATGATTTGGCAAATGATAAACTGATAGTATTAGAGAGGGATGATTGTTGACTTCATATGAAATCTTTTCCTATTTTCTCAAAAAGGGGTTTTTCAATATCATTGAATCCTAGTTTTCTTAATCACGACCAAATCGACTTCAAGCACCTTTTCTTATCATATTTATATCTTGGTTTGTACTTAATTTTGATTGTGACCTGAATCTCTATCCTTGTATGCTCGTTCTCAGACTTTGTTGAACATGTCCTCCATATTGCCAAATCTTGATTTCCCCAACTTGATCAACTTAGATCGTATCGAGACTAAATATTCTTAATACGTATTGCGATTGGAAATTTTTATGAAATTGGCTTTCATTCCTTAACTTTGATTTTGATTTTTCTTTTTTTCTGAACCCTTTAAAGATAATGGGTAGTTACTTTTCTTTATTTTTATGATAAGTACCAGTTTTTATATAGGATGGTAGACTGCCTTACAGTTTTGATGGTTTGTTGTTTTGTAACTTTTGTTTAGCACCCTAGACTGCCTGTGTGTTTTGATACCCTATGATCGATTCAGTTAGCACGACTAGTATACCTAGATAAGGCTTACACTACCACCGTATGCCATGACCCTGTATGACGTCCTTTTGATGGTATGCTTTGTTTTAATCTGGGACTTTGATTGTGGGGGTTTGACCTAGAGGGAGTGTGGACATTTTAATTTCGAGGACGAAATTTTTATAAGGTGGGTAGGATGTGAGCACCGTGAATTTCGGGTTGATTTTTTTTTATTTTTTTTATTTTTCTGATTGATTGGTTTTGATTAATATTTTATTTATTTATCTGTAAGTGTAATTTTTCATGCCATTGATATTTGGAGTATCAGGGATGTTCAACTCTGGAAATCTTCTTCATGAGTTTTGGAGTGGACACGATTACCTTCATGATGGTATATGGTGTCCCACCAAAACTTGTTCCGTTGTGCTCTTTTAGCTTTGCCAAACTTCTGGTCGATTTAGACCGTTTGATTATTAATTGATTTTCCCACTCTTTTCCTTGATCATTTTCAGCACGTTACCGTGACTTTTAATTTGGGAGCGCAAGACCAGTCAGTTTCTTGAAACCAACTCCTCATTGATGATCTACTCGAGATGCTCGTCACCCATGACCTTCGTGTCCCACTCAGACACGTCATTTTGTGCTCCATTTGATTTGTACAACTTTTCCGACACGTAACCCGATTTTATTTCACTCCACGGCGTCACATTCATCTTCCAACTTGATTTGTGGGTCCCCTGTCGACCAAAACATGTCCGCCCCAATTATGGACATGGCCCATATTGAGCCTACTGTCCGTCCGCCACTTGTGTCCCATTAATTGGAATCCCCATGTGCTACTTATTTGCCCATGATTATCAACTCCTATTTTAATTCGAATATTTTGCCATGTCCGATTTTCATCCAACCCGGTTTGACCGAACCCAGTCCAAGCCCCATATTATCCTCCATCACCACCCTCAGCCTCTTTTCCCTTGAAAAATATCAGGTACTCCCCTACATATTTTTTTATATTTTTTTGGGATTTCTAATTATTTAATTCCCATAGAATGGGCCATTTTCTCCTAATTTAATCCTAGCCTTTGATTTCCCTCTTTAAAATCATCACCATTCAAATTCTCCCCAATACCCTACAGCCAACTAGTGGCCGGCCCTAATTTCTATGTAGGAACACTTTTTTCTCTCTCTCTTTCTCACATTTACTATTCTTTTTCTCTCTCTCTCACTATTCTTATTTCCTACACAAAACCAACAAAAACAACAGCACACAACTTCAACACTACCACCATGGCTCACCCCACACGTCCCCGACCTCCTCCTCCTCACGGATCTCTGCCGACCACCCCTCGTCGCACGGCCACCCTGGTCGACCGTCGGCCGACTTCCATCGACCTCCTCTTCTTTCCTCCATCTCCTCCTCCATCATCATTCACACCACCACCCATCCATACACAGCTCCCGCCACCACTCCATGGCGCGCCACCTCACTCCCTACCACCGTCGGCCACCGCCCCTTGGCGCAGCCCCCGCGCCTTCGCCGGAGGAGGCTGGCCGTGCGCAGCCCCGCGCGAGCCCAGCACACGGCAGCGTCTGTCGTGCGCCCTAGCGCGCACGCACGCACGTGCATGGCGGTCACCGCCGGCGCCCCCGCCGCCGTGGTCGGCATGGACCCCCCCCCCCCACATGGCTGGGCGAACTCTGTCGGACTCTTCCCTGACGGCCACCGTCCTCCGGGACGCGCCGTCGAGGCGATTCGTGCGTTTTGTACGACGTCTCGTCGTGACGAGCTCGGGAACGGGACTGAAATCGCCTTCCGTTGTAGCGACTTCGTGCATATTTTCCCGGAGATCCGACCGTTGGATCAGTAATTTCTTCGCTCCGTCGCAATCTCGGTATATCCACCTTCGCTTATGTCAATTTTCGTCCGTTAATTTTATCGTTTGATACATCAAAACCGGCCACCAAGTTGACCGTTTAAATTGTATTAAATTTGGGCAGTTTCGTGGGGCCAACTTCGTCAGCTTGTTGTTTGCAAAAACAAAAGTACGAAACTTTATGATACAAACTGTGTAATAAAGATTACAAGAATTCTGGGAAAATTACAACTATAGGAATCCAATCTAGATGACGATTGCTTTATCCCTTGGACGATGCGAACTTTGAAGACGAAGCCTCTGAAGTTGAAAACAACTCTGGAAACTGAAGGCAAAAGCCTCGGAAGAATGCAGCAGCACTTAGGCAAGAACACCTGAACTCTCTGATCTCTGATCTCTGATCTTGAACTCTTGATCCCTTGAATTGAAGACTTGAAACTCTATTTATAGAGTTCTGGAAATAACTAACTTTCAGTTATTCTGGACTGCGCATGATGATTTGCGCAGCAATTGGTTTGCGCAGCACTGGACTGCATAGGCAGTTGCTGGATCATGGGTTAACTGTATGGGACACATGGCATCATTTGATTGAAATGCGCATGATCGTGCATAGACAGTTGCCACATAATGAGCAATTGATGGCATAAATGCCACATGTACTTTATCAGTTATGTTGGTAGAATGCGCAACCTGAACTGCGCAGACTTTAATTTGCGCAGACTCAGACTGCGCAGGGATGGATTGCGCCATCCTGGATTGCGCTGCCAACTGTCAGCCACCCTCGAGCACTGTGCGGCACAATAAACGAACAGTCTCCTCGTTCTTTGTGCTGTCAGCTGTCAGAAAGATTTGATTTGATTTAGGTAATGATGACTTCTGCCACGTCAGCCTGCACAGTTGGGAATGTACGCAAACCAACTTGCGTAATGTGATTGCTGCGCAATCTGTTGGCTGCGCAACTCATCAAAATGATGTATATCTTGATTCTTTAACTTTGTTGATTGATGCTACTTGATTTTTTTAGGACCTACAAGACCCCCTTCAAAGTTTTCGAAAGTTGAATTATTTCAAAGTTTCGAAATACTTTGAATTATAAAATTCAAATCAAGTTACGCATGATGGTGATCTGTCTGCGCAATCGAAGGAATCAGCCCCAAAATTTCAGGCACAATCTGAGGCGGCCGTTTCATCTTTTCGAAAACTATAAATAGTTTTGAACAGTTTTCGAAATGTTCTTTACTTGCATTCCTCTGTGCTTTTGAGAGATAGAAACCCTAGCTCTTTCGATCCATCTTCTCGACGACTCCCATGGCTCCTCGACGCTCCTCCACCACCGCCGACAAGGGCAAGGCCCCGGCCGAGCCATCTAACAGAGTTGCACGACGAGCATCGCGACACGAATCCGCGCACCCCGCTCGGAGAGGTTGTTCAACCGATCAAAAACCCTTTTTAGGGTGATTCGACTTCCTTTAATCTTCAAAACTCATCTCTTTTTAGAGACGAGTTCATATTGCGCTACCCTTTTTAGGGTTTTGGTTGCATCAACTGTCAGTCTTCATTTTTATGAAGGCTACATTCCTGCACAATCTGTTGAATTATGCTGACAAGAAGTCAGCACAATCGATTGATTTGTGCAGGTAGTCAGCGCAAACTATTGCTTTGCGCATCCTATTATGATGCGCAATCTGATGTTGCACAAGTCATGTCAGCGCAATCTGAGTCTGCGCAAACTAATGTTTTGTGTTAAAACAGAGTCTTTGACTTGTACTAATCTTTGTCTGTTTTTAATGCAGTTGAGATCAATGAAGATCCAGATTATGAACATTTTGTGGGAACCCTCTCAGAGTCTGAATATAAAGAGGATATGTCTCATGTTCACTATCCTCAGTACGATCTGTCGGCTTCCCGTCAGGCTATACTGATCTCCCAGGATAATGAAACTTTAATGTGTTTGATGAATGGAAAGCCCCTAGAGTCAGCGGATGCTGTTATTCATAAGAAACCCTCATTCCTGTTTGGTGACGCCTTTGAGAAAGTCTCTCAGCCTAGGCCAAGGATGGAAGAGAGAATAGTTCACCAGGAAGATAGATCATTCTTCATACCAAGCATTGCTCGCTGCCTTCCTTTGTCGCGGTATGCTCATGCGAGCTACCCAAGGAAAATGGAGTGGAACATCACTCTGTTTCAGGATGCCCGTGCAGGGAAAATCTTCGTAAAGAAAGGGCCAAACAAGAAGGATATGTTTTATAGCTCTTCTGATAGATATAGCGTCCTTTTGAGAGGCTTGAGACCCGGCTGCATTCCACCAGAGAACTCCTCTATGCTGATGCCTGTCAGGACACCGATATTCGCAAATGAATTTGCGAAGGCTGAAGGAAAATATCTCGAACAAGACATCAGAATGACTGGATTGGTGAATCCAGATTACAAGCGATGGAACTACATTGCGAATTGGATTCTGACAACATTCCAAGACAGACTCCAACAGATAAATCTGTATCAAGCAGTGCACGCCACTGTATACGGCTTTGCTCCCAACCCTTATATGTTTTTAGCCTTGGCTGAGAGGTACAACTATAGGACGGGGACCTTCATGACCCCAGGTGGAGAGATGGGGTTTGCACTCCACGAGATAAAGTATATCTCGTACTTGCCTATGGCGGATGCTCCGTATGAGGTGTTTGTACCGACAAATGATGAACTTGACAAGCTTAGAAAAGAGAATGCAGCAATGGTGGCAGTGTTCGATGAACTACTGTGCCATTACAAGATCTGCTCTCTATTTTATAAGAGTGCTACAGGCAACACTTGTTACTCTTCGAAGTGGTTACCATATCTGTTTCTCAACCACATAGAAGAGAAGAAGACCAAGGAGAATGACAAATGCTACCCTAACTTCTTCAAACCTTTGAGCAGCGCAGAGGTCATAAAGCTGATGGAACAGAGTGGTAACTTTGACAAACAAGTAAAAGATGATCATGAGTATCCTCCTTTGAAAACAGGGGACACTTTGGAAAGTTACTTAAGAATGGGCTATAGACCCATGTCAGAAGAATCACAATTGGCAGGGTTCTTAACATACTGGCTTCGGAGATTTGTGGTCCCCGGATCCAGTGCCGTGGATCGCTTCCACCGTGGCGTTCTGTTTGCTGCTGTCAAGTTAGTCTTCGGCTATAAGGTGGATTTATTATCAGCAATGACCTGCAAACTAAATGCCAATCTTCGTTTATACGTCGACCTGATGCTGAAGGCGAAAGGAGAAAAAGAGTTCCCTCACTTGGAACTGCCATATACATATTTATTTGGATGGTTGCTTCTACATTATCCAACCTTAATGGACCCCGGCATGGGACCGGTTGATGGCAGTTTTCTCCGAAGGTATTCGCATGGAAAATGGAAATACACTTCCTTAAGCGAGTGTAGATATGCCTTGAATCTGAATAGAGGATGGAACTTCTGTTGTGCTCCTCTCCCTGCGGGGTATGATCAGATGCCCACAAATATGGTAGATTCGAAGATGCAGCCTCTGACCCATGCAGCCTTCAAATGGTTGAAAACGATTCGACCATCTCATCTGGTCTACAGGTTCGAAGAAGAATGCTATTTGGAACCATATCTTCCTAGCCGATTTGCTCGACAGTTTGGGTATGATCAGTTCCACGTAGGGAATGCAATTACTTGCCTCCAAGGCAAAGGTTATTTGATAGACGGGGCCAGAGCTTGGGCTTATTACAATGCCCGTGATACAAAAGCCACCTTTTCAATGCCAGGAAGGAGTACTCCCCAGGGTCCTCGGATGCTCTTCACATATTCAGTATTTTACACATCCGCGAATACTTTTGCCGAGAATTTTAATCTCGCAGATAGTTTCGCTACTGCAACAAGATTGAGGAGAGGGAGAATTGCTTCATCGATCCCTGTAAATGATGAAGTACATGAGCCGGCCGATGATCCTTTGGAAGTTTCGAGGGATATGATGTTCCCTCAAGAGATAAATGCACCATTGCGTGTTTCTCTGAAGGTGGGTAGATCTCCCGCAAAGAAGAGAAGAAGAGAGGAGCCTCCTGCTCCAGCAGCAAAGAAGAAATTGATCCTAGGTCATTCTTCTGAAAAGGTCACTACAAGATCCCAATCTCGGCAATTGGCCGAGACACATCAAGAGGCTGCCACTACACCAACTTCTGTGCAGAAACAAGCAGAACCAGTAAATGTAGAGAGTCCTGCCAGACCTCTACACAGAAAGAAGAGGGTGGTCACCAGAAGAGTTTTAGCAGAATCTTCTTCCAGACAAATCCTGACTTCAGTAGATGCTGCAGCAGGACTTATAATGCCATCTCCTACACCTGTTTCTGAATCTGGGAGCAAAACTCTTGAAGAAACTGAACAAAAGGGAGATCTTGTCTCAAGAACTAAGGTTGAAGAGTCTAGAGAGAACATCACAGAGGAAGAACAAAATGTTGTAGAACCTCTTTCACCTGTTGCGGAGGCAACTCAACCTCCTCTTACTCCTAGGACTCTTCGTGAAGAAGAAGATCGTGAAATGATCGCAGCTTTAGAAGGTTGCAGTTATAGCCTGCAGGATGATCAGACTGCAACTAACAGTGGAAATGCAGCAGAAGAAGAAGAAGAAGACGAGGAGAGTTCTTCGTCTGAAAATATTGATGAATATATACAAGATCCTGAAAGGAATAATGAAGAACATATATCTCTTGATACAGTCGATGATACTTTAGATCCTAAAAAGGATATTGAAGTGGAGGCATCTGCAGAAAAAGTTATTAATACTTTAAATATTGATGAAGATGTTGAGATAGAAAGATCTCTTGAAGAAGCAGCCGACGAAGGTATTCTGAAAGAAAATCCCGCCACCGACCTTCAAGGTATAAAACGAGATCTAGCAATCTTCTCTTTTTAAAATAGACTAATAATTAATATCTTCATTTGTAATTATTACAGATCTTGAGACTCTGCCAACACCTCCGACGGACCTGGCTATGGTGCCTATACCAACGGTAGTTGTTAGTAGTAGTCATCACTTATCTTGCGATTCTGAAGCGGGCAGCAGCCAGGCTGTCGCAGCTGAGGCTACTTCCGTCCAACGGGAGTCTATTCCAGCAGGAAATGCACTTGTTGTTAGATCGAACCAAGGTAAGATTGCTCTTATTTGATCTTCTTGTTCATCGACAAACAACTAGTAAAATAACAATTTTACTATTGCAGAGGATCAAACAGGAGGAGCGACTAGCTCTACTCTGGCTCCTTTGTTTAAAGAGCCTGTTGTCTAGCCACAAAGGGTCGTGCAACCTGCTGTCTCATCTTCGACAGGAGTAGCAGCGACTCCTGGAACTCTGGCCATTAATCAACAAGTTGTCTAGTCATTCACCAGATGTTTCTTCGAGTCACTGGGATCTCTTGTTCATAAAATGATAGAGAAAGAAGGAGCTGATTTCATTATGGTTAGGAAGCCAATTTCTTTCTTAATAAGAGCCATAAGGGAGCAAGGAGACGAGGCTCAGGCCACTCTCCTTGAACACATATTGAACGAATTAGAAATCTCTATCCAGAAGTATAAGGAGCTCAAGAAGAAGGAGATAGACTCTTTAGTGCAGGCTGAATATGAGCGACTGGCTCAAGCCGCTGATATAGAAAGGGTAAACTTTCAAAATCTTTTAGAGGCTCATTCTGCAAAATCAGCTGAATACAACTCTAAGATAGAATCAGTTACTTTAATGGCTGAAAGCAAAGGACGGAGACTTGCTGAGCTAAAAGCAGAAATTACTCGCCTCCAGTAAGAGTTTGAAGAGGAAACTGTTAATCTCCAACTGGTGATTGAACAATTCAATGCCTTAATTGAAGAGAGGAATGAGTACGAGACAACCCATGGTGCAGAAATCACTCGCCGGACAGTGGACATGCCCATTTTTGATGAAGAAAGCAGGATAGAAGAAGCAAGAAGGATAGTAGCATCAACTCATGAAGAAGAGCTGCAGACATTGAAGCAGCAAATCGACAATCTGATTACCCCTCCTTTTTAATTAGAACTTTTTTGTATTTTTGTGTTTGTTGCTGTAGATGCATTTCTGTAATGCCTCATATTTTGATATAAAAGACATTTTGTTGTGGCTCCATTATTTATTGCATATATTATTCAGATATAAATAATAGATAGACATGATATATTTCTTGATAAATATTGACAACTTAATCGAAAATGACAAGTTGTTGATGTGGAAAATAAACGATGATGAATCGTCAATGTATGTGAAATGAATGAACGGGAATACCGTCAAGTGATGATGAACGAACGGGTTAACCGTCAAATGATGATGAACGAACGGGTGAACCGTCAAATGATGATGAATGAACGGGTGAACCGTCAAATGATGATGAATGAACGGATAAACCGTCGGGTATTAATGAACGGACGAACCGTCGGATGAATGTGATAAATGAACGGATGAACCGTCGGGTATTAATGAACGGACGAACCGTCGGATGAATGTGATAAATGAACGGATGAACCGTCGGGTATTAATGAACGGACGAACCGTCGGATGAATGTATTGCTTGATTCGTTGAGGAACTTTTGTCTATAAATATAGCAGAAATCTGACAGGAACGAACACTTCTACTCTTCAACAAAAAAAATGTCTTCTGGCGAAGCATTTAAGAAGGCTAAGATTGCCCCGAAAGTTCAGAAGGGCACTGAAGAACGCCCTGCCAATCTAGTTCAGCCGAAGGAGGCAGAAGCAGGCGAAGGTTCGTCTGCACCGCAGCCACCGTAGGACATTCTGGACTTCCTGCTCGAACCAGGAAGGACTGAAGAAGAAGAAGCCATGAGGATAGCCGCCTACAAGTTTCTCGTGGGATCCAGTAAGGAGGTTCTCGGCTCTTTTGCTGACCACATTTTTGAAAAGGACGGCAGTGGCCCTCGTCCCAATGTAGAAAAAGATGATAGTGACCTTTAATATTATGTACTATCATATAATGAAATAAAATTTGAATTTTATTTATGAACTTGACTCTGTCTGATGATTTACAAGCATTTACATTTATACATAATACTTCTTTAAGAATTTGCCATTGGTAGGCATCATAGCAACTCGACCATCAAGCTCTGAAAGTTGATAAGCTCCATTTGAGAAGACTTTGCTTACAACATAGGGACCTTTCCACTTCGCATCGAATTTTCCTTTGCTCATATGAGTCATAGTCATAGGACGTCTGACCGTTAGAACAAGTTCTCCTTGCTGAAAGGCTCTGACCTTCACTTTACGGTTGAAAGTCTTTGAGATGCGGGCTTGGTATAACTCAATGTGCTGTTGAGCCATTAATCGCTTCTCATCCAATGCCTCCAATTCTTGAAGTTGAAGAAGATCATTATTCTCTGTAGTGAGCTCATTAGCAATAGCAATCCTTAAAGAAGGAATTTGCAGCTCCAAAGGAAGGACAGCTTCACAGCCATACACCAAAGAGAAAGGTGTAAAGCCTGTGGGATTGCGGACCGTAGTTCGGTAGGCCCAAAGACAGTCGCCAAGTTTCTTACTCCAATTCCGTTTGTTAGTGGATACAAACTTCTTAAGGAGTTTAATGATGGTTTTGTTAAAGGCTTCAGCTAAACCATTAGCAGCAGGATTGTATGCTGTTGAGGTGACATTGTCAATCCGGTGTTCATCGCAGAATCTGGTAAATTTTTGGCTGATGAATTGAGGTCTATTGTCATGGATGATTCTTCGAGGTACACCAAATCTATAGATAACGTGGTGTTTAACGAAGTTGATGACACTACTAGTCTTGACTTCAGCCAGAGGTACAGCTTCAGCCCACTTGGAGAAGTAATCGGTTATCGCCAATATGAACCGATGTCCTCTAGAAGAAGGAGGATTGATAGGACCTATGACATCCATGCCCTAAGCTTCGAAAGGCCAGGAAGCAGCAGTCGGGTGTAAGAATTCCGATGGTTGATGAATGAAATCTGTATGGATTTGATAAGCACGATATTTCCTTGCATATTCAATGGCATCAGATACCATAGAGGGCCAGTAGTAACCCATTCGTCGGATGCGATCCTGTAACTTCGGACCAGGTTAATGTGCTCCACAGACACCATCGTGAGCTTCACGCAACACTTGTCTTGCTTCATCACCAGCGAGACAGCGTAAGAGAAGACCGTCATAAGTTCGTCGATAGAGGGTTTTGGTAGTTTGATTGTAGTAGAATCGGAGAGATCGTCGACGAACACTCGTAGCCTCCTTAGGATCTTCAGGGAGTATGTCATGAACTACGAAATCAATGAAAGGAGTTCTCCAATCTTCATCGATAACGTTGACTTCAGCGAGATTACTGAATTCAATGTTACGATTGTTTTCAATACAGAACAGTTCTCGGTTGGAGATAACCACCACCTGCTGTCTTTTGATAGGGATGGCTAAGACAGCTGCAAGATTGGCTAAAGCATCTGCTTCAGTATTGCAAGCTCGCCGAACATAGTCGATGAAGAAAGCTTTGAATGATATAGCTATATTGATCGCCGCTTCGTGATAAGGCATTAGATCTTGATAACGGACCTCATAGGTTCCTCTAACCTGATTAACAACCAGCTTAGAATCACCATAGACTTCGAGATTTTCAACATTCAGTTGTTTGGCTAACAAAAGTCCGATGAGTAGAGCATTATACTCTGCTACATTATTGGAGCAAGGTTCATCTAGAGAGTAGGCTCTTTGGATAGTCGATCCGTCTGGAGAAACGAGGACCACTCCAACTCATGCTATAATAGCACCATTTGGTCCGATCCTTGACGCACCATCAAAGAATAGACGCCATGTTAGAAACTCTTCAGAGATCATGTTGACTTCCAACGTCTCATCTGGAATTTCGTCATATAGCTTGGATGTTTCTGGTACAGGATGAGCCGCTAAGAAGTCTGTCAGTGCTTGACCTTTGACAGACTTTTGTGGAACATACACCATGTCATATTGAGCTAACAAGATTGCCCATGTGGCTAGCCGAGAATTAAGTGTACTAGGCTTCTTCATCAATACCCGAAGAGGATTAACTCGGGATATGACATGAATAGTTTGGCCAATAATGTAATGCCTCGTCTTCTGCACAGCAAACATGAGAGCCAGGCATTCTTTCTCGACCGAACTATAACGGTGTTCAGTACCAATCATAGTACGGCTAAGATAATAGATAGCCTGTTCGTGGCCTTCTTTGTTCTTTTGGACAAGTAAAGCACCCAATGAATGGTCCATAGCGCGAACATACATTAAGAATGGAATACCTGAGATTGGTGGCACCAAAACGGGTGGGTTCATAAGATATCGTTTGATGTCTTCGAATGCTTGTTGACATTCTTCAGTCTAAATAAAAGATACACCCTTCTTCATTAGTTGAGTGAATGGTCTGCAGCGTCCAGACAAGTTCAAAATGAATCGCCTGATGTACACAAGTCGACCTTGGAATCCTCGTAGCTCTTTTAAGTTGCGTGGAGGACGCATCTCTTGAATGGCTTTGATCTTCTCGGGATCCATGTGTATACCCTTAGAGGTAATGACGAAGCCGAGAAATTTGCCACTAGAGACACCCAAGAATGACTTGGTGGGATTCATTTTGAGTTGATGTTGGCGCATGAGATTGAAGATAGTTCTCAAGTCTTGGATGTGATCTTCCTTTAGACGACTTTTGACAGCGATGTCGTCAACGTAGCATTCGACAGTCTTACGAAGATGTTCTCTGAAAATGGTACTCATGGCTCGTTGGTAAGTTGCACCAGCGTTCTTGAGACCAAATGGCATCACTGTGTAGCAATAGACTCCCCGAGGAGTACGGAAAGACGTATGTTTTTCATCTTCGGGATTCATCTTGATCTGATTATATCCAGAGAATCCATCCATAAAAGATATTCGCTCGAACCCACAAGTATTGTCAATCATGACGTCTGTGATAGGAAGAGGAAATTCATCTTTAGGACATGCTTCGTTGAGATCTCGGAAGTCGATGCAGACTCGGACTTTGCCGGTTTTCTTCAAGACTGGAACAACGTTGGCTACCCAATCAGGATGTTGTTCTTCTCGAATAAAGCCACAAGCTATAAGCTTCTTAACTTCATCATCGATTGTGTCCATCATTTCAGGCTTAAATCGCCGTTGTTGCTGTTTGACTGGTTTAGCATTAGGAAGAATGTTCAGTTTATGAGTAGCAATCTTGGGATCTAAACCTGGCATGTCCTCGTAACTCCAAGCAAAGACGTCAATGTATTCTCTAATGAGAAGAATCAACTCTTGCTTATCTGCTTCTGGAAGATTCTTGCTAATAAAGATTGGACGAGGTGACTCGCTTTCTCCTACATCAATTTGAATTAATTGATCTTCGGTAGGAGGTTCTCTTTGTTCAAATCGGAGTAACCATTGATTATCCATCTGTTGAGCCCAAGGATCTGTTTCAGGACTTTCTTCAATATCTTCTTCATATCCCTCTGGAAGTTCAGCGGAAACCATATTAGAAGATACGATTATACGATGGACTTCACCGATGCTAGTATCGGAATCCCATGATCTGGAATCAGAAGAATTAGAACGTTCTTCACTATCAGAGTCAGAAATTGCTGGGGATAACATTGGAGGAGAAGTGTATCCGAGACCTCTTTTGGCCTTGCTGTAATACATTTCTGACTTTCCTTTTGGAACTGCTGTACGGATGGGAGTTCGTCTACCTTTACCATAGTTAAGGCCGCTTTTGAAGTCGTAACCTATTTTTCGGACGATGTCTTTTGATTGTTGACTGTAACGACGGAATTGAAGAGGTCCTGTGTCGTTAACCTTGCTATCATCCGTATAGCTAAACTTTTGTTCCGGTCTTTTACTATAAAGTATTGGACGTTCACCTTTCTTGCGAGCAGGAACAATACGATATGAGTCTTTTGAGTGTTCACACGAAACTTCTGTTTGAAGAGATTGTACAACTCCTATTGTAAATGACTGAAAGCTATCTAACATATCCAAATAATATTTAGTATGATAAATAACATCAGTATACTGGAAAGTAGATGCTTTTTCATTGATATTTACATCTGTATTTACATCAGGACCTTTAGCCTTAACAGGCTTGGTCAGATTGATTACAAGAGGGGGAGAAGAAGAACATGGAGGAAGCTTGTTACGACGGAGGTCAATAACAAGTGGCTCAGAGGAGGTGAGCTCCCTTTTTTCTTTGTTGCGAGTTAAATCAACAACAAGTGGCTCTGAAGAAGTGAGCTGCTTTTTGTCCTTGTTACGACGTAAGTCGATAACAAGTGGCTCAGAAGAGGTGAGCTCTCTTTGATGTTGATCAGCATCAACTGATTTTTCCTGAACCGGCAAGTGAATAGTCAGTGGTTTAGAAGACTGAGGATGAGAAACACGTCCTTTGACAGGTATGATGAGAGTGTCATTGGGCACTGCTTTTTGATCTTCTTCAGTATCCATGGCTAATACCACTTTCATAAATTCCTCTTTGTACATACGAGCATCGTTGCAATACGCTTCAACGCCCTTGAAAGGATAAAGGTCCGCAACTTCCTTGTGAACTTGTCCTTTGTCATCAACATATTTAAAGCATTGATGAAGAGTTGAAGGAACAACATTGTGTTCATGGAGGAATGGTCTTCCCAGAAGAGCGTTGTAAGAACAACCATGATTGTCAATGATATAAAAGGTCACCTTTGTGCGAAGATTGCCTATTTGAAGTTTTAGGCGGATCTTGCCCAAAGGTTCACTTTTTCCTTAGTTAAATCCCAAGATAGTAGTGATTGTGCTCGAAAGACTATGCACTGGTATCTTCAACGCATCTAGCATTGTCTTTGGCATGATGCTAAGTACAGACCCTGGATCTATCAGGATACGATCGACCTTCATCGAATCAACATATCCTGTATAGTAGAGAGAACGATCATGTCTATTATCTTCCAGCAGCATATCATCCTGAGTGAAAGTAATATTCGGAATCAACTCCAAGATACTATGACAGTGATGGCAAGAGATTGGTTCTGATTCTGGCTTCTTGAGAAGAGTTAGGCAAGTTTTAGCCTGCATCAGAGCTTCACTCAAAGTTTCTCGAGTCTCTTTAGAAAGACGCAACAGCTCAAAGATTGATAGTCTAGCCGGTGTATTGGCCAGTTGAGCCAATATATCAAAATTATATGGCTTTTCAAGTCCTGTAGGAGATGACTTCTTCAAGGGCTTATCAAAGCGGACTTGTTGCTTGCCTTTGTCAGCCGTCGTTGGCTTGGAAGGAATTGATACTACAACTGGTGAAGATGTAGAAGGGACTTCTTCAGTGGAAGCAGGTTGTGTCGGAGCAGGTTCAGAAGAAGAAGCGGGATCGTTTTGACCTTCAGAATGATCTTTTAAATAGGCTTTCCCTGATCTGGTGCCTAACAGAATCTCCTCATCAACTATGGGATTAAAAGACACCATGTTGCAAATCTTGGTTTTGCCTTTAGAACGTGCTTTCTTCTTGGAAGAAGAGGGCACCTCGAATTCCGGAGCAAGATCGGGATGAATCCACATAATTTCACCGTTATCAAGAGACAAGGGAACAAGACCTTCATTTGGTGGAAGTGGGAGATTCTCAATCTCAAGAGTTGTTTTAGGAATTAGAATGACACCGTGCTGTACCATCTGTGGAGGGAAGTCCCCAAACCGGACTGAAACCATGTTCGCAGTAACAGTCTTCTCATCTTGTTGCAGAGTGACTACACCAGCATTGACAAGTTCCTGAATTTTGCCTTTGAGCACATAGCATGCTCGAGTAGGATGTCCAATAAACCTGTGATAGACACAATATTTAGGATGATCCGTCTTACCGACTTCATCAGGTTTCTTTGGGTCAGGGAGTTGAATTTTATTGCTTTTGAGTAAACACTCAAAGATGCTTGCAGTGTCATTCTCGTCAAATGAATATTCTACTCTTGGACGAGGTTCCCTCGGTGGAGGTGCAGAAGGAGTAGGAGTGGATGTAGGCGGAGCCACATTGACAGCCAAAGATTCTTTGTTTTTGTTCAAATTAATGTTCAAAGTCTCTTTTGCTTTGCGATAGTTTTGACGATTGTTACCACCTAAATTCTGATGCTCATCTCGATTAGGGTTAGACATTTGTACCCTCAATTATTTAAACTTTTCGGCACTCACTTCAGCAGCTTTGGCGTTGACAATGAATGAGGGCCAATCTTGGAATTGGGTAGATCCCATCCACATACTGATGATAGGCAAAAGATTTGCCTTACAAGTATCAATAGTGACAGCAGCTGGAGTTCCTGGAGGCATTTTCAAAGCTTCACGACGGAACCGTTCGATAAAACTCTCAGGAGTTTCATTATGTTTCTGTTTGATTTTGTTGAGAGCTGACATCGTCATATCATTAAATCCTTCGTAGAACCGTTCCAGAAAGATTTGTTTGAGACCTGAAAAGGAAGTAATGCAACCATCGGGCAAACTTCTATACCAGTCGTATGCTACGCCGGCTAAACAACCGACGAACACTCTGGTAAGAAGAGCGTCATTTGGCTGAAGTTGAACAGTCATTACCTCAAAATGATTGATGAATTGACTAGGGGAAGTACTGCCATCGAATAGGGAGATTGTTGGGATTTTGTACTTCGGTGGGAATGGGACTTCCTTCCATTCAACTGGATAAGGCTGCTTGATTCCCAATCTTTGCAAGTTGTCTTTCTCTTTAAAGGCTTCGAACTGGGTTTGCAAGAGTTTGACTGCTTCATTGGCATCTTCAGATGATGAAGAAGGAGCGGGTTGAGTTGTAGCAGTAGGAGGAGGAACAGCATTGTAAGCACTACCCCCAGCTCCTGATTGACTTGGTGTAGTTTGAACTTGTACAGGAGGTATTTGAGTGGGTTCTACCCCCAATCCAGCATTAACAGGCACTGATGATGCTATGATTTCAGGATTTGCAGGTATTACGGTAGGAGGTGTAGCATGTTGTGCTACAATGATAGAATGCATACTAGCAACCATTTCAGCCATGGTTTTTAGTTTGTCTTCGAGTGCAGCGATTCGTTGTTCTTGATTTGCAAAAGTTGAAGCATCTGGATCATCAGTGACAACATAAGCTGTCACTTCTCTTGGTACAGTAGAAGACATCGTTTGCTCAGAACTTTCGCTATATGCATCATAGTCGGAGAAAGAGTCATCTCCTGAATGAGAAACAGGAAGATAACCTGAAGAATCTTGAGGAAGATTCCTTTGACCGATTGTATTTCGGCTTTGAGAACGGGTATGTCGAAATACTCCTTCAGAGGATTCTTGGAGTAATTCTAAATACCGTTGGCTTGGTTTACGGAGTCTACCGTGCTTAGAGCATCTTTTACCCCCGGTGTCTCGGAAAGTCATGTTAACAGAAGCATACAAGACTTCGTCTTCATCTGACATAGGTTCAGGTTTAGCAAAAGTCAAACGATCGAAGACAGATCGTTTTGTTGTTTGACAACAACATTGAATGATGACTTTGTGATTGCAATGATGATCAGATGGTTGAACTGGAGGTGTTGAGACATTGTCCCGTTTTTGTCTTAGATGTTCTCGAAGATCAGCAACAGGATGAAAAAAGCTTTGAGGGATCTGTTCTTTGATAACATTCGGAACATGATTCCGATTCTTCAAATGTTTAGTCCCTTGAGTATACAGGGAAGTGCTCACTTCATTGGCATAAGTGTCAGGATTTTTGACCTTGGAGATTTGTTTCTGATGATGTTTGATCTTCGGCATTGGCTGTTTGCGTTTTACCGAAGTGGGTCGGTTGAGATAAGTTTTGAGATCAGCAAATTCACCACCAGGGGTTTCTGTTTGTGAAACTAACAGTTTTTCCTATCTGGAACGGGAAATTTTAAGAGTTGAGAGGTCCTGGAATTCTGCTATTGGAGTAGGCAGAATACCTCTTTGGTCAGTACAAGTGCTCTTGTTTGAAAAAGTTCTAGTACTGATTGGTGCCAAGGCACATTCAGATGGATCCTCTTCAGTAAAGACTGAAGAAGATTGAGAAAAGACCAAAGGGCCTTTTCCTTTATTTTGAGATGAAGGGTTAACTAAAGAGCGTTTCCCTCTGTTGTCTTCCAAGTCATGGGACAAGGAAGTTTGAGAAAAGACCAACGGGCCTTTTCCTTTGTTTTGAAGAGAAAGAGGAATAGCCAAAGGACTACCCCTAGTGGATTGCGCAAGGGCAATAGGGTGTTTGGGAAGAGGAATAGAGTCTCTTCCTTTGTTATGAGAAGAAGAGAGTTTAGCCAAAAGGCTGTCACTCTTGGATTGCGCAGGCTTAGTTTGCGCATGGGTGGAGGGTGCACTGTTCACTTGCGCATTAGAAGCTTTGGTAGGAAGTGTACTGATTCTAACCACAGAAGCTGTGGTTTGTGCATCAGAAGTTCTTGCTTTAGAGTGCTTGAAAGGCACTTTAGTTACTGAAGTATTAGTTTGCGCAGGAAAAGCTACTGCCAATTGTGCCAGAGTCATAGGAGTCTCGTATTTTGACAAGGCAGCATATGAAGTAGCCTGTGCAACAGTTGCAACAGACTGTGCAGTATTGACTGCAACAGATTGTGCAGCATTGACTGCAACAGATTGTGCAGCAGTTGTTGATACAGACTGTGCAGCAGTTGGCACAGCAGTTTGTGCAGCAGTTGGCACAGCATCCTTGATGGCAAAACTGCCAGATTGTACAGCAGTCTTGGAGACCCAAACTGAGCGCACTTTGCTCTTGGCAGAAGTGGCTGTGGTACGGGGAGTGGTCTTGGAGTTGAGCATCGCCTCGTAGGCTGTCTGGTTGACTTTAACAACCAGTGTCTTCTGCGTCTTCCCGATAGACGCTACGTCACATTGAGTTGCTACTTCCTCGTCGGAGGAGAAAGTTGTCCCCAGCAGAGTCGCCATTTTGTTTGCAAAAACAAAAGTATGAAACTTTATTGATACAAACTGTGTAATAAAGATTACAAGAATTCTGGGAAAATTACAACTATAGGAATCCAATCTAGATGACGATTGCTTTTTTCCTTGGACGATGTGAACTTTGAAGACGAAGCCTCTGAAGTTGAAAACAACTCTGGAAACTGAAGGCAAAAGCCTCGAAAATTGAAGGCAAAAGCCTCGGAAGAATGCAGCAGCACTTAGGCAAGAACTCCTGGACTCTCTGATCTCTGATCTCTGATCTTGAACTCTTGATCCCTTGAAATGAAGACTTGAAACTCTATTTATAGAGTTCTGGAAATAACTAACTTTCAGTTATTCTGGACTGCGCATGATGATTTGTGCAGCAATTGGTTTGCGCAGTACTGGACTGCGCAGGCAGTTGCTGGATCATGGGTTAACTGTATGGGACACATGGCATCATTTGATTGAAATACGCATGATCGTGCATAGACAGTTGCCACATAATGAGCAATTGATGGCATGAATGTCACATGTACTTTATCAGTTATGTTGGTAGAATGCGCAATCTGAACTGCGCAGACTTTAATTTGTGCAGACTCAGACTGCGCAGGGATGGATTGCGCCATCCTGGATTGTGCTGCCAACTGTCAGCCGCCCTCGAGCACTGTGCGGCGCAATAAACGAACAGTCTCCTCGTTCTTCGTGCTGTCAGCTGTCAGAAAGATTTGATTTAATTTAGGTAATGATGACTTCTGCCACATCAGCCTGCGCAGTTGGGAATGTGCGCAAACCAACTTGCGCAATGTGATTGCTGCGCAATCTGTTGTCTGCACAACTCATCAAAATGATGTATATCTTGATTTTTTGACTTTGTTGATTGATGCAACTTGATTTTTTTAGGACCTACACTTGTATCTCCTCCACCGCAGCTCCGTTTGGCGTGCTACTAGTTCCGGTGCGAAGCTGGTATAACTCTCTTACTACCCCTCCAGTTTCATTTCATTGTGAGCTTGTTTGATTGGTTGAATTCGACGCCAAAATTGGTCGTCCGAATTCGTAATTTTCAACTTATAAAATTCAATTTTTGAACACGGGACTCCAGATTTCATTTCCGACACCACCAGTAGACTTGTGGCGTCGTTCTGGCATGTTTCCATATAAAATTTGTTAGATTTGGAGAACATGGGCCCGGGCACGTTTTTCGGTGCAAAGCGGGTCCCACTTTCTGGGTCAACGGGACTTTTTGATGCCGGCTCATCAGAATCCAATTCCGGATATACCGTTGAGTTCGTATCATCATTCTGGACTCGTTGATAGGTAGTTTGCTGAGTTTTGAGAACTTTGGCTCCGGCACGTATTTCCGTGCAAACCGGAATTCCAAGTTCTGGTCAACGGGCCAAATTGAGATCGGGTCAACGAAATCCAATTCTGGAGATACCGTTGGGTTCGTATCGACATTCTGGTTTCGTGGACATATAATTTGTTATATTTTATAGACTTATTTTTTGCACGTTTTTCGGTGCAAAACGGCTCCGACACGGATACCATTTTGACCCAAAATTACCTTTTTGTCCTTGTGTCCAAATTGGACCGTTGGGTAGGCTATCCTAGCTAATTTGACCATTCTGGACACGTTGGCGATGTTCATTTCATCGTCCGACAATGTTTGTTGATAATTTTTCTGAGTTTAACCTTTTTATAATTAATTAATAATTAATTCATATAATATTCATATTTCGGGATTAGTACAACGAAACTGAGATCAGCCAATTCCAGTGATCTTACATCGCTGGAATTGACAAGTTGGACACGTGGATCACTATAATAAGATTGTCAACCTTACCGATAATCTTCTTATCTCGATTTGCGTGTCGTAAGTTTCGACGTACAAATAACGAAGTACACTTTATATTAGACTAGAATTGACCCTGTTTGACCAGAGTTGACCAGTTGACCCAAAGTCAACTGTAAGTCAATACTTGACCTAGTTTGACTAGATTATTGACCGGAGTCGACCTAGAGTTGTTTTGACTTAGAAGAACCTAGAATAATGTAGATTGATTGTAGAGATTCTTTTATTACAACTTGAACACCTTGTAACCTGTGTTGCTTTAAATAAGACTCTGTGGCTTCAGTGGGACCCCCCCTATACTTATCAGCTGTTCAGGTTATCGAGGCGAGTACATTCTCTGATCATTTCATATCTTGCTTAGAACTATTTCCTGCAGTAGATTACTTTACTTGTACTGTCACGACGGTCACACGAATTGGTACTATATGGATCCTTTCTTGAGATGTTATCCTTAGGGAGCATCGGGTACTATGTGTTCTGTGCGTTTCACTTACATGACGTATCACTATGCTTCTTGGTTTACTTGATTACTTGTGACATGTACCTTCATGATCACAGAGTCTCTTAAATCTTACACAGTTGGGTAACCCCCAGACTCCCCATTTATGGGACATCCATGTATCACCCTTCGGGGGCCGTGCATGGAATCATATAACATAACCTGGCTGGATCCTTGTGTATTGATTGGGGGCACGGGGGAGTAGAAGTGGACATGTGAATAATACACTAGTAGTATCTTCATTGAATCATTCCGTAGTGTCTTCATTGAATCATCCCAGGCCATTTACATGTTCATGTTGTACTCTGACTCACTAGTCACTGCTAGTTCTCTATTTATAGTAGATATTTCTATTACAGTTCTCTCTCTGTTTTTATACTGCACTTCTTTCAGTACTTGTATCTTACTTTACTGCATGTCTATATTTTCTAACCTGCTATGAATTGTTGAGATGTACTGTGCTCGCTCCAGTCCTGACTGGACCCGTTGATAAATTTTACAGATAGCTTGGAGGTTGCCTGCTAGCCTAGAGGAGACAGTAGGGGTTGTTTAGGTAGTTATTTCATTTTGTCTGGAGTTGTATTTACTTTGTGGATTTTGTATCTGTATTTGAGTTTTGAGATGTATTTCTGGGATTATGTATCTTAGACACTTAGACTTCTATCTCCTGTATCTCTTTTGGATTTCATGTTTTATCTATCCTTATCATGCTCTATCTTAGATGTGATTGAGTCTGTATCTGTTATGTCACCCCCATTCGGGGAGTATAAACTGTTTAGTCTTATACTGTTAGATGCATTGAGACCTAGGACAGCGTTCTACCGCCGATACTGCGGCGTAGGCTGGGCGTTGTTACGTTCTCGTGCCCTTACTCTGGGGTACGGGTCGTGACACTATCGTAGCACAATAACCAACCCAACAATCAAACAAGAACATGGTTTGGATCATGCACCACGATAGTCCATGTTCCTCAGTTATTCCCAGAAGTAACTCAACAATCATCACAATCATCCTAACATACACTAATGCCTGCATCGCTAACTAGAGATCGTAGTCTGTCATCGGGTCAGTAATCTACCCCTACATCAAACAATAACAAGGGAATGAAATACTGAGCCGAGACAGCGTTACGCACCAGCCAGCTTAGCAAACAGCAAGCCATACAATTTAGGTGAATAAGCGACCACTCAAATGTCTACGGCTATCTATGTGGAGGTTGGGTTACCCCAACAATGCAATTATGGGAATCCTCAGATCGTGCCATCCCAGCAGGGCTAGCGAGGCCAAGTATAGCATGTAAGAAGAGCATCGATCCCTCGTAAGGCCACCGGGCTTTGCATGTCACCACCGGTCCCTCGTAAGGCTACCGTGACGAGCATGCCATGTATATAATGTATAGTACATAAGTAGCCGGATATTACCATCCACTAGTACGAATGGTAACAATATCCGTGGCGGCCAGCCTTCAGGTCATGACTAATGTCTGGGACAAGGCTGGTAATGCACGATCTCGGGATTCCGTTCCCTCCCAATGCTTCTACCAGTTTATGTTGCCTAGATTAACCATACATTTATCCGGAATCACATGCCGTAGTCACACGATCATCCTCCTAGATGTCGTACCTCAGTACGAGAACGCTAAGTTAGAATCAACCTCGGCACCTGTAGTCCCAGTTGTGATCCATCCTTAGTGTTATGCAACAAGCAAGCAAGCAATCCTAACCACGCTAAGACTATAGGCCAACTACCAGATAGCCGTGCAGGTAACCATATAATATAGCTAGAATATTAAGATGGCATCGCAATGCCATATAATCATGGAAGTGGCACCTCAAGTGCCAGTAGACAAGGGGCACCGCAGTGCAAGGTCAGGACCAGTACCCCAAAGGGTAAGCTGGACTTATAGCACGGATACAAGTAGTCATCTGTCCACATAGTGGCATGGATATCAGGTCAAGTACAAGATCAGAACCTCTACTTATAATAACATCTCAAGCATATATGGGAGCCTAGAGCTCCAATCATCCAGTCGGTCTATCCACCTGATCAATCAATCAAGAGTCTTCCATCCATGATGGAGTGAATATTACGTCAATAAAGACAACCACCAAATACCAAGCTCATTCCCCCTAACAATGCTAGGCCCTCTGACTCACAAGAATCCATCACAAGCCACTAGAAAACAAGCCCCTCAACTACCAAGACACAACAATCAAACCAGGTTTCCCTAACTATCGGAATACACAAAGGTACCCAGTTTTGGACGTTTGGGAAGCCGAGTAAAAATTATATAATAATACCCTCGATATTCTCCTCGTTCTGCGAGACACTCGCACCAGTATCCAAAATCCAAAAGTCCTCGAAGACATATATGATCAAATTAGAACATCACCAAATAACTAGCAACACTATCTAAGAATCCACTTAGTCTACCATCATCACTATCCCAATATCATATCCCCTCATAGTCAATCCTCGAATCAGATCATAATCCCAACACATGGGTCAACACTAATCAACGCCATCGAAAATGGCAAGGATTGTGTGAACCACTCTGGATCAGATCCACAACCCTTAAACCAAACAAAGACCAGGGTTGCAGACCTTCACCCGAGTAGAACCGCTCTCCTTACACAATCCGGCGTACATGACAGACAATGGGATAACAAACTAAACTAGAACACCATCTAAAAAGAAGGGTCACGGGTCAAGAGTCCAATGGGTGATACCGTCGAAAAGGCAAGGATTGCGTGAACCACTCTAGATCAGATCCACAACCCTTAACCCAAACAAGGACCAGGGTTGCAGATCATCACCCGAGTAGAACCGCCCTCCTCACACAATCCGACGGACAAGACAAGTCAAGACGCTAGGCGACTAATCTAATCGGGAGTCTACCTAGCAGGCAATGAGATCAGGAATGCTATACCAAGAAGAACATGCATGAATTTAGTCCCGCAAACCAAAGGAATAGTTCTGCCCAATCCTTCGAACCAAATTCCCAACCGGGAATTCTGAAAAAATCCGGCAAAGTCTCCTCTGTAATCTGGACGGGAGCACCCTACGAATTGGTGCTAAAATCCACTCGGCGCAACCCATCGTAGAATCGCAGAATCGCAGACTGAGAACACTAAGTCTCAGCTACCAGCAGTACTACGATGCGTACTGGGAACAAGTCGATAGCCGAGAACACTAAGACCCGGCCTCCAGCAGCGCTACGAGGCGTACTGGGAAATCAATCGAACCCGAGACCACTAATGTCTCGGCCTCCAGCAGCACTACAATACGTACTGGGCGCCAAGTCAACATGCATAATAATAAAATAACCGCCTCACAGGGGGTACCACAACACATGTCTATAGTTCTAACCCAAGCATAATCATAGCCACATGAGTAGTTAGCCAGAGCCGTTACCCGACCGCGAGTCGGACACGGGGCATACAGGGACAATCCGTACAAGTGAGTCGTGTTCGTGTCCTCGGAGGTGTGGATGACCCATCCGAGTTGTCTGATACGGTCTATCCCAGTATCGGACCAAGCTATCCTAAGTTATCATCATAGCAGTTCTACTACTAGGCTACACTAATCATGGTTATATAATTTATAAGTACAATTAATTAAATGCAATAAAATTCCAGGAGAGAGGGCAAGAGCCGTCGATGAGCAAGGGATATTTGCCTAGAGGACTCGGCTAGGTAAGCAAGTCTTCGGCAGTCGCGATCCAAGCTAGCACGCCAATCGAGATCTACAGAACACACAATAAACAATCATTAGAATTAAATAATAAAATAATGACAAAATTACGAAGAATGGCACGAGGCTATACCGTACGGGTCCCGCAAGCAGCGTAGGGATTTGGCACAAAAACTGAGGCAAGCAGATCGATACGGACACGCAAATCGAGATGTGCACGCATATCGAGACGCGCACGAGAATCGAGGAAATTAAAAATATCGAAATAAACGGGAAATACGTGCACATAAATCGAGACATGCACGTAGATCGAGAAAATCACGAATACCAGAATGGCCCACGAATCACGCGACACGTAAATCGAGACGTACACGCGAATCGAGACGACACAAAGACCAATGAGGCACGTAAATCGGAGCAAGCACGCAAATTGGTACGTGCACGTTTCGAGGCGACACGGGTCACGAGGTAGGCACAAAGGCCGAGATACGAGGATCGAGACAACACACAACCCGAGGTAGCACGGTGCCCGAGACAGCGCAGGGCTCGAGGCGTCCCGCTGCCCAAGGCAGCACGTAGACCAAGGTACACAAAATAGGACTGACACGTACACCGAGGTGCACGTATCCCAAAAACACGGGGAACGAGGAAGCGCACCAACCGAGGGTGCACTGTCCGAGGGGAAACGCTGCATAAGGCAGCGCACTATTCGAGGCTGCACGCTGCCCGAGGCACGCCGATCGAGGGGCTCGCTCCCCGAGGAGCTCACAGCCCGAGGAGGGGAGAGAAGAGGGTGGCGAAGCTCATCATAGGAGGACTCGACCAGGTCGGGTCGGCCCTGCGGTGGAGAAAGGACGGCAGCGGCAGTGGCTGCGCCAAGGGACGGAGGAGATGGCGGAGCCGGCATCGACGGAGGTGGTGGCGGAGGTGATGAAGATGCCGACGATGGTGGTGCTGGTCGTGGCAATGGCGCCGGCCGAGAGGGAGGTGGCCGGAGGAGGAAGAAAGCGATGGTGGTGGCGCCCATGGCGAAGGGGGCGGCTGCGGTGACCGAGACGAGGGCGGCGTCGGTGGTGGCGGGTGCCGGGAACAGCCAGAGAGGGAGAGATGGAAGTGGTGGCGGTGGAGACGAGGGCGCCGACGACGCTCGGGGGGCGGAGGAGAAAGGGACAGTGGTGGTGGTGACTGATGGCGGTGGGCAGTGCTGGTGGGTGAGGGTGGCAGTGGTGGCCAGAGCTGGCCAAGGAAGAGCGGAAGAGGAGAGGAGGAGATCGAGAGGGAGAGAGAAGGGAGAAGAGTAAGATTCGGGTGAGAGAGAGGGGGTAGCTCAGGGGAGGCTTCTCTAGTGAAGAGGGGAGGAGAAAGAAAGAGCTCGAGGGAGAGAGATGAGAGTAAGGGAGGAGAGAGGGGGCTGGCGGCTAAAGGGGGGGTGAGAGCTGAGAGAGAGTGGTAGATTTAAGGTTAGGGTTTATTTTGGAAGGGTAGATATAGGGATCAATGAATTAATAATAATAATAATAATGAGGATAAAATTACCTCCAAGAAAATAATAAAAATTTCAAGAATACCCCAAAAATTAAAATCCTCCAAAATACGAAATACAGTCGAAATACAGTCATATACCTATTTCCAAAAATTGGGATCTGACAGCCAACTAAGCTAAATAAAATAATTACTGCATGGAGAGAATGGATTTCCGAGTTCTTACATGACGGCCGTCCTTGGGACAAATAGTGTCCCGACACGCCGGCTGGTTCCCACGGATACTTCATATCTACCACACGGGCAGGGAGTGGTATCCGATTTACTTTTCCCGATCGACGAGCGTCCCGCTGGGACTCGTTTCCCCGTATGGCGCAACTGATTATTGGATCGATCAGCCTTGTTTGTCTATAGTAAGAACTAAAAAATTTCCTAATGCATGGTTCCAGGGTAACTTGGAGCTCACTAATAGTAAGCCGTGATAATTGCCTAGCCGCTTAAACTGATTTGATTGTGGGTTGTATCCTACTTTGCCAACTATTGAGGTAAGCTGAACGTCCTGACATGACGGGCCAACTTCTGTCCTTGTTTGGTTGGGGAGTTGGTTCGGAGTGTCAAGACGCTAGGCGTATCTTAGTAAGAGGCAAAGATCTATTTATCTTATTTATATCCTTAACTCTTATTGTTGGTTTTAATCCTTCACGTCGTGCTTCCTTTGTGGTGCTTGCTATTGGAGGTCTAACCTCTCTGGTTTTGTATGGCCAGATCTAGAGCCAGCTCCCGAGGACTCAGCTTACTTCTGTCCTCAAGATGGTCAATACTAGAAGGATGACAGCAGGAGGCCACGAGTGGGTTCCTTGACTCCATACTCGTCTTATTCTTTACTTAACTTTTGCCGTTTTGGTACCGACCTGTTAGTCGGACTGTCTAGCACTTGCTTTTACATAATTGTAATTAATTCAGACTGCAGCTGATAGCGATTGTGTATACCTTATCATATCATCTGGCTATATTTTGTAAAGCCAGATCTCAAGAACATTCTGACCGAACGTTTGGGACGCCTTACTGCTTTATCATATATGCTCTTTATTTACTGCTTCTTGATTCATTGATTGAGACAATAGATGTCATGTGACCCTAGCAAGACTTGTATATAGTATGCACCCCCTTGTCTAGTTTACAGCATTGATCGTATTATTCGGTATTTCTTCTACGCGTAATACGTAGCTGGCCAAGTCCGTCCCCGTCCTCCAGTATTTCGGGTCTGGGGCGTGACAGCTGCGGTGATTGAAAGTTGTACTTGGTCAAATATGTAATTTTATATTTTTTTAGTCTAGGACTTAAGTACATCGAGTCACATGTTAGTCCCAGGGCTTGATCAAAGATGGTAGACTCGATGTCGAGATCAGAGGTTCAACAAACATTCACCTTCTGATAATTCTCGAGATCCAAGAGGAACACTATAATATGAATCTGATTACAAAAGCAACAATAATCAGAAAGTAAATCTCACGTTCTTCCTCGCAATCGCAGTTGCTGACGGACAGAACTGAGTTTAGAAAATAAATCTCACGTTCTTCCTTGCAATCGCAGTTGCCGACGGACAGAACTGAGTTACAACTCAGATGAAGGAGAAGAAAGAAGAAGAGGAAAGGTTCTTGCTCAGATGATTAAGATCACCGTTGGTCAAAGCAAGATTCGTCCCAACACGATCTGCTTCCAGGAACCAGCAAGTTCACGAAAAACTTCTGGAACGCTCGCAAGTCAATATTTGAGACTTGAACGGGCTTCCTAGACTTTACAGACTCCCTTAACTCTCTTCTTGGTGCATTATTTATAGAGTGGAGTTGAGACTTCACCTCTTATTCTATCCATTGTGGGACTAGAATACCAATACTCAAAAATAGAGTTTGATATTTTAGATCATCCAACAATCAGCATAGAAGTGTGCCAGTCCACGCCTACCCTCCGAACACTCCCGTGCATGTACGAGATATCCTGGAGTCCGTGTCCGAGTCCGAGTTCGCACAACAAAAATCAACTTGCATCCTTCTTGGAATTAATCCTTTTTCCTTCTTGGAAAATACTCCCACATGGCACACACTTGCGCCCCACCACACCACATGTGCACACCTCAACATAAGAAATACATTATATTGAGATGCTCACCATTTGGTGTAGCCGATGTGGGACTATCTTTTCTAGTCCAAAGGCAAAAATACTAACAATCCCCCACATATCTCAATATATGGGTTGAGCGTTCCCTACAGTGACTGCCCATCATGTATTATGAGAGATGTCGCTACGACTTGAATCTTCCTGCATAGGTTAAATAACAGCATGATACAAGAATGGACTAAGCCTTGAATTCTCCACCATAACTACAATTCTTCCTACTCATATAATGACATCAACTGTACTTCTGGCTGCACATTAAAGGCCTTGTGCCAGCCTAATTTCGTGTATAATTTTTGGGTGTCTACAAGTTTGCCCCAAGAGACGGCCTGATATCTCTGTCCATATACTATAGGTGAGTTCTTTATAAAGAGTCATGGCATGAAGCATTGCGCTCCTTTGCGGTGCTACGTCGCTATAACATGGCTTAAAGCCGAGGCTTTATCCCACCTGGGTACCTCATCGTAGTGTCATACTACTGTAGCATGAGGTCACAAGCCTCTTTATAGTGTCAAACTACCCAGCATGAAGCCTTGCGCTTCCGTGCGGTGTTACCCCGCTATGACATGGCTCGCGAAGCCGAGGCTTTACCCTACCTGGTACCTCTTCGTGGTGTCATGCCACTGTAACATGAGGACATCGTCCTCTTTGTAGTGATGTCTACCTCTCTTTATTACGATTATCATACAGCATTAGGCTACCTGCCTATTTGCGGTGCTACTTCGCTGTGACTTGGCTCACAAAGCTGAGGCATTATCCTTAACCGGGAACCTCATGGTGGAGTCACCCCACTATAGCATGGAGTTACACTCCTTGTAGTGTTGCGCTACCGTGCTTCCTGTAAAGCACTCCAGGCATTCACTTTGCCTGAGAACTCATTAAGGCATTTAAGCTAACCTTCCCACAGGATCCGTTTTCTGCAGAAAACAACAGTAGACAACAGTGGTTGTAGGTCCGTAACCTCTCTATACCACAGAGGACAAGTACCCACCGTTCCTGATATTCTTCTGGTTAATAGTCCTCCCTTGAACCAAAAGCTAGATGCCTAGTAGATTTCTCTTTGAACTAATAGCATAAAACTTTATGGTAGGAATGTAATAAAACAATATCAGAATGCCTTCAAGCCCATTTTACAAGCTGTGTCATCGACCAGCTGGCGCTTGAGGGCCTTGGTGAACGGATCCGCCAGGTTCTCTTGACTCTGAACATCAATCACTGCAATAACACCCTTCTTGATGAGATCGTGTACTGTCCTGTGCTTCAACCATACAGTCCTCTTCTTTCCGTTGAAGATGTCATTTGATGCCACCGCCGCAGTCGCTTGGTTGTCGCAATATATCGATATCCCCGGTATTTGTGCCCCAACCAGTGGAAGATCATACACGAGCTTCCGAAGCCATTCTGTTTCCTTTGCTGCGGTATCAAGTGCAAAGAACTCAGATTCCATGGATAACCGCGAGAGCGTAGTCTGCTTCTTCGATTTCCACGATATAGCAGCTCCATCCATTGTGAAAATGTATCCACCTGTGGACCTCTCGCTCTCCACTTCTGAGCACCAGCTGGCATCACTGAAGCCTTCCGCTACCTACGGATCTCCGCTGTAGTACAGTGCATATGTCTGAGTCTTCTTGAGTTATCTTATAACCCGTTTCACAGCTTTCCAGTGCTCAATGCTTGGGTTGCTCATGAAACGACTCAGCATTTCCACAGCGAAAGCTATGTCAGGCCTTGTGGCAGTAGTAGCATACATCAAACTCCCGATTACGCTTGCATACTCCAGCTGCCTGACGCTTTCCCTTGAATTAGGCTTCAGCTTCAGATCATATTTGTACGGCGTATTGATCCCTGGAAGATTCTGATACCCGTAACGAGTGATCATCTTCCCAACATAATGAGCCTGTAACAGCGCTAGTCCATTGTCTGTCCGATTGATCTTTAGTCCCAAGATAACATCAGCATCCTCCAAGTCCTTCATACTGAACTTCGTCAAGAAGAACTTCTTTGTCTCCGTGACACAGCTTATATCCATACCTAGGATTAGCATGTCGTCTACGTATAGACAAACGATGACTCCTTTTCGTCAGCAAACTTCGTATAGACACACTTGTCTGTTTTACTGACCCTGTAGCCATTTGACCTTATGACTTTGTCAAACTTCTCATGCCACATTTTGGGAGCTTGCTTTAAACCGTACAGAGATTTCACCAACTTGTAGACTTTGTCTTCAAGACCTTTGATGATAAACCCTTATGGCTGTTGTATGTAGATCTCTTCGGTCAGCTCGCCATTCAGGAATGCTATTTTTATATCCATTTGATGTATCACCATCTTATGTATCGCTGCGAGAGCAATCAACATTCTGATGCTGGTCATCCGGGCTAATGGAGCATACGTGTCAAAGTAGTCCATTCCCTGCTTCAGAGAAAACCCCTTTGCCACTAGCCTAGCCTTGAACTTGTCAATGGTTCCATCAGCTTTCTTCTTCTTCTTGAAGATCCACTTACATCCGATAGGTTTTGCTCCTTCAGGTAGATCAACCAATACCCAAGTGTTATTAGAGGTGATTGATTCAATTTTATTGTCTATCGCCTCCTTCCAGAAAATAGCATCTCTGGTCTTCATCGCCTCATCATAGGTAAACGGATCTGCTTCCACATGATATGTGATGAAGTCATCTCCGAAGTTCTTCGGCCTCCTCGCTCGCTTCGACGATGGCTCAGCGAGTTCTGGTTCAATTATTGTCTCCTCAGTAACAACTTCATCTTGGACAACTGGCTCATTGAAGATCTCAGTCACCTTTGCACCTTCATTATCTCCGGAATGTCCGTTAGAACAATATTCTTGTGCCTTACAAACTTGTCTTTAAAAAATTTAGCATCTCGAGATTCAATGATATGATTTGACTCAATATCTTCGAGCATCACTCTTCTCAGCATACCCCAAGAAGATCGTCTTCGTAGTCCTTGTCCCCAGCTTCTGAATCTTCAGATCTGGAAGCTTCACATAGGCCAGACACCCCCACACTCGAATGACATTCAAGTTAGGTCTGACTTTGAACCAGAGTTCATGAGGAGTTACGTCCGAAGTTGCATACGACACTCTATTTAGAATAAAAGTGGTCGTCAATGCAGCTTCTCCCCAGTAGCATTTAGGAAGACCCGCAGTTAGCAGCATTGAGTTCATCATTTCTGTCAACGTTCTGTTCTTTTTCTCCGCTACTCCGTTAGATTGAGGAGGATACGGAGAAGTAGTCTCGTTTATGATTCTATGTTCTTTGCAGAAAAATGTGAATTCATGAGACCGATACTCTCCGCCTCGATCACTTCTTAGCCTCTTGAGTTGTTGTCCAGTTTGTCGTTCAGCCTCGGCCCTGAACTCCTTGAACTTCTCGAACGCTTCGTCTTTAGACTTGAGCAAGTATACAGATGCGTACTTTGAGAAGTCATCGATGAAGGTTATAAAATACTTCATCCCGGCTTTTATAGAGAATTGCTTGAAGTCACAGATATCAGAGTGCACCAACTCCAGAAGATCTGTGCTTCGATTGACTCGATGAAAGGGTTTCTTTGTGATCTTTGTCTGAGCACATACTTCACACTTCTCTACCTTATCCCCTCATTTGGAGATAAGTCCTAGACTGGAAATTTTGTTAATTCTTTTACAGTGAACATGTCCTAGCTTATTATGCCACAACTCAAGAGAATAATCAGAACGAGCGATTGCATTGATTACATTTGACTGGTTTACAAGCTGAATTTTGAACATCCTTTCGGTTTGAAAAGTTTTTTCGAAGTATGTTCCCTTCTTGGACATAACCATATAGCCAGCATTGATGTCCATCTTCAAGCCTGCGTTGCTAAGCAGGCTTCCAGAGATCAAGTTCTTTGCAATCACCGGAACGTGCTTCACACCTTGAAGCATCAGAATGTTCCTGGATGTGAGTTTCAGCTCCACAGTTCTGATTCTCAGAACTTCAGCTTGGGCTTGGTTCGCCATGATAACTTTCTCAGAAGTTGGCTGGTATGTGACGAACCATTCCTTGCCAGTACAGACATGGCAGGTCGCACCAGTATCTTCCACCAGTCAGAGTCAGCCCCCACAGCTGTGACCTGAGCAATCATAGAAACTATGTTAGAAACCATGGAAACCTTGCTAGGCTCACCTTGCTCAGCTTATTTGGGCTTATATTTGCATTCACTCTTATAGTGGTCCTTCTTGCCACAGTTGAAGCAAGTCACGTGGGACTTGGACTTCTGTTGCTTGAACGAAGGATCCTTCACTTTCAGATTAGTGGAGTCCTTTTTCTTGTAATGAGAAGCCACCTGCTTCCCTTTGAACTCTCTTGTCTGCACCAAATTGGCCTTAGCCAGTTGGTTTGACAGAGAGTCTATCTTCTATTGAGATCACATTTCGTCCTCAACGTGGATCTCTTGTAGGAGATCTTCTAAGCTAATGTCCAGCTTCTTCTGATGCATTATAGCATAGAAGTTGCTCCAACCAGCAGAAAGTTTCGAGACTATCCCTCCAACGACGAACATGTCGACGAGGGGCATCTTCTCGTCATCTAACTTCTGGCGCAACTTCAGGAATTTCTTCACTTGAGGTAGCATCGCCATCTCGTCTTCGAAGAGCCACTTGTGGTACTTCTCGATGATAAAGATTTTGGACATGTTCTCATCATCTTCATATAGCTTACCCAAAGAATTCCAGATCTCTTTAGCCTTCACCTTCTTAGAATATGACTCTGCCAGAGAGTCTTCCATAGAATTAAGAATCAGCAGTTTACAGATGTTGTTTTCTCTCTTCCATTTGCTCTACTTGACGAGTGCAGCAGCAATAGCATCGGCAATTCCTCCTTCTGGAATTGTCGGTTCATCCTCAATCAATACATGGTCTACGTCCATGAGTTGAAGATTAAGGGTGACCTTCCTCTTCCAGATTTGTAAATGTTCCCCATCGAATTTTTCCAACTTGTTAAAGCTGGTATCGATGAGAGAAGCACGAGAGTTCTCCATCTATAAGGATCTTGCTTTGAGATTGTTAGTCCCGGGGCTTGATCAAAGATGGTAGACTCGATGTCGAGATCAGAGGTTCAACAAACGTTCAACTTTTGATAATTCTTGAGATCCAAGAGGAACACTATAATATGAATCTGAATACAAAAGCAACAATAATCAGAAAGTAAATCTCACGTTCTTCCTCGCAATCGCAGTTGCTGACGGACAGAACTGAGTTCAGAAAATAAATCTCACGTTCTTCCTTGCAATCGCAGTTGCAAACGGACAGAACTGAGTTACAACTCAGATGAAGGAGAAGAAAGAAGAAAGAAAAAGAGGAAAGGTTCTTACTGGGGTGATTAAGATCACCGTTGCTCAAAGCAAGATTCGCCCCAACACGATCTGCTTCCAGGAACCAGCAAGTTCACAAAGAACTTCTGGAACGCTCGTAAGTCAATATTTGAGACTTGAACGGGCTTCCTGGACTTTACAGACTCCCTTAACTCTCTTCTTGGTGCATCATTTAAAGGAGGTCAATGGGCTCTATTTATAGAGTGGAGTTGAGACTTCACCTCTTCTCCTATCTGATGTGGGACTAAAATACCAATACTCAAAAATAGAGTTTGATATTTTAGATCATCCCACAATCAGCATAGAAGTGTGCCAGTCCACACCTACCCCCCGAACACTCCCGTGCATGTACGAGATATCCTGGAGTCCGTGTCCAAGTCCGAGTCCGCACAACAAAAATCAACTTGCATCCTTGTTGGAATTAATCCTTTTTCCTTCTAGAAAAATACTCCCACATGGCACACACTTGTGCCCCACCACACCTCATGTGCACACCTCAACACAAGTAATGCATTATATTGAGATACCATTTGGTGTAGCTGATGTGGGACTATCTTTCCTAGTCCAAAGGCAAAAACACCAACATCACACTTGGTACCAGAAGTCCACTCAACCACCATTCCACTTATACAACCAAAAGCCCATCTACAAAAAAGTCTAACCATTCAATTCATTCCATCTAAAATAGGCTAAAAATTACACCATACTTGGGTAACCAAACTCTGGCCGAACTCTCGCCGAACTTGGTCACAATGAATCTGGACATAGCAAACAATTATGAAATCCAGATTTTGTGGTTTCTAAAGCTCAGAAAAATTCAAATATACATCCGAATTCTGGCAGAACTCTGTCCATAAAAATCCTTTGAATAGGCATGGATTTTGACATTCATACTAACTCATTTCTTCTCATCTTTCTTATCCTATAGAGGCATCTATGAGCTTTAACATTCCCATCTCCAAGATCAACTCCCTCAGCCTTCTAGTTCCAAGTGCGATCTCGGTTAGAAGTCTGTAAAGACAAGCTTGGTTTATAAAAGCTTATCTCTGCTGCTGAAGTTGCGAGTTCTTCGGATCAAAGCTCGTGTTTGAGAAGTTGTTGTGCACTTCGGATAAAGTCAAAATTTGTAGGAGCTGCAAGCACTTCAGATTCAAAACTTGTGTTTCATTATTGTGACTATAGTGGATTCAAGTCTGAGCAAGAGTTCTTGGGCCATGATTAGTAATTTCAGTAGGTAACCAGGATAAATATTTTGGTGTTTACGTTTGCTCTCCAAACTTTGCTGCTTTTAATACTTTTTTATTTGCATATATTTTTATACTGTTGGTCACTTCCTTCACTTAGAATATTTTTAATTGAATAGATATTTCCGCTGCACTCTATTCACCCCCTCTTGAGTTGCCTATCGATCCCTCAATTGGTATCAAAGCCACTTATTATCGGAATAACATTTCTAAGAGTTATGGCAACTATTGGATCTATCCACACTAACAATGGTAAAGGACAATCGATAAATAGGCCACCCTTATTTGACACTAACAACTACAAATACTAGAAGACACATATAAGCTTCTACTTGAAGTCTCTTGATTTTGATATGTGGTTTGTAGTAATAGATGGGTATCATAAGCCACCTAGAATAGTCATAGATGATAACCTTACTGAGTAGCCCTATGATAAATACATAGACACAAAAAAGAAATATGTCAGTCTTGATGCTAAAGCTATTAACGTATTCTTTTGTGCTTTAGACAAAATTGAATTCAACATGGTCTCTACTTGTACCACTTCATATGAAGTATGGAAGCGTCTTGAGGTCACTCATGAAGGAACCATGCAAGTAAAAGAATCAAAGATCAATTGTCTAACACAAGAATATGAAGCATTCAAGATAAAGCAGAATGAGATGGTGATTCAGATGTTTACACGGTTCCTAGACATCGTCAACCCTCTACCCTCAGAGGACTCACCAAGAACTGGAATCCCAAGACCACATCAATCATCAAAGGGAATGATCTAACAACAATGACCCTCGAGACCCTCATGGAAAGCTAATGACATACGTGCTAGATCTCAAAGAATTTGAATAGCTTGTACCAAAGGAAAAAATGATTGCACTCAAGGCATATCATCACAAAAAAGACTCCAACTATGACTCTGACGACGATGACTCTCAAGACAATGACGTTGTCCTGATCACCAGAAACTTCAAAAAAAATTTGAAAATTGAGAGATCAAAGAAGAAATCAAACGACAATAGTAATAAAGAGCCAATGTGCTATAACTACAAGAAGCCTGGCCACATAACGAGAGAATGCCCGATGATAATGAAAGGAAGCCGAAGTGATTGCCTATCCAGAAGAACTTTATCAAGAAAGTATGCTAACACAAGCATCTAGCATGAGAGCTGAGCAAGTGAATCTGAAAAAGAATAAAAGATTCGAGACTCTGCAAAACTCTGCTTCATGCCACTAACTGATCAGGTATCAAATAAAACCAACTATGATGATTTTACTTTTGATGAATTAGGTAATGCCTTCAATGGTCTATTAGAGGAATATAAAAAGCTCAATAGTAAATTCAAGCATGCCAAGAAAGATATTCAATCTTATCAGATTGAGATTGAAAAACTTAATACTCTACTAGAAGAAGTTAAGAATACATCTTCTTGTAATAATCAAGACGAAATATCCAAACTTATGCTTAGTCTTCATGAGGCTCTTGATTGCATTGACAAGAGATCGCAAGAGAATACTAAACTCAAGAAGGAACTTGAATCCGAAAAGAAGAAGTATCATATAGCTACTCTTAGAATAGATGCTTTAACTACTAAGTATGATGAAATATGTGCTACCTCTAAAAGATTAGAGACTAGATTGGGTAAAATGGTTTAACAACCTATTATACAACCTAACATGAGACACGTAGCCAAGCAAGTGAGCATGCACAATAAGACTTATCCAAGAAAGGATGATAGATCTTACCATCATGCAAACAGAACACACCAATCCAAATCATATCACTATGTATGCAAATTACAACACACCGTGCCACACAATCATGCATTATACTATATGTATCATCGTAAATCATAGAGCATGACTTCACATAAACAGACCTATCATCCTGCACCTAGCACTAATAACCTTGCCATATGTCACTACTACGAAAGAAAAGAGCATATTTCTAGATTCTATCAAACTAGAGAGTTGTAGATACATATGTTTGTGCATGGGTACCAAAAATTAACACAATGGGACCCACAAGAAAATGGGTACCAAAGTTATCTACAACTTATTTTATAGGTGGAACCTCCTTCTCATGCTAGGAGCAAGATGATTCTCGATAGCGGCTGCTCACGACATATGACTGATGATGCCAACGTATTTGCAATGCTATCGATGAAGAAGGAAAGATACGTTTCCTTCGGTAACAATATTAAGGGATATATCATTGGTAATGATAATGTAGGCAGCCCTTCCTATCTTGTCATCAAGGACGTTTGTCTAGTTACGGAATTAAAACATAATCTATTCAGCATAAGTCATTTTGCTAAAGATGATTATGGCATTAACTTCGTAAAAGATAAATATTCCATATATGAAAGGATTACCAACAATACCATATTTGAGGATATAAGAGAAGATAATATCTATATTTCTATCCGTCAAAAGATACTAATCATGTAGGAAGATGCCCATATGCCAACAAGAATGACCATTGGCTATAACACATGCAACTAGGACATGCAAATATGGACACCATCTCTAGACTATCCAAAAAGAAACTGGTAAGTGTTCGCCATGGAGAAAAGTTAGAAAAAAAATTGTATTAATTTGAACGAGAAAAATTACAAAAGAACTCCTAAATAGAAGATCTTAGTACAAGTTGATTATAGGGAAGTGTGACAATAGAGATCGAACACTGTAGTGGTTCCCTTACTCCGATGATGATCTGACGACGAGAAGAAATTACTCTGGCTCTCTGGATGCCTCTCTATGGATAATCTGGGTTGGAGATGAAGTGTAGACCAAAATGAAAGAAGACTCCTTCTATTTATAGGCTGGTGGAATGAACCACCCATGCGCACATATACGATACGTGCATAGGTTTTTGGTGGGCAGGAGCGCTACGCACATGAGGTTCGAACTGAATCTATTGTGAATGTACTGTTGGGCTGCTAAAGAGCTGACACGTGGCAGTTGTTAGGATCCAGTTGTTGCTGCAATCTTGGGTGGTTGGCACCCATTCATAGGCATAAATGAGTCTATGACATGTGGCATATATAGATTTCTCGAAGATCACAATATGCTAAAACCGAATATATTTGATATACTGTCTGGGTTCAGCGTATGAGAGAACTTGGCACATGGCCTCTAGGCGTATGGTAAATCCCGGCACATGGCATTTAGGGGCGCATGCAAGAAGTTGTTAAGTGAAGCTACGTGGCATGGCATAATTATAACTGACAAATAAGTAATTATGATACTGACGTATATGCTGACATAGGCGTGAATGATGGTGCTTCATTTGCAGTGTAGCTGTCGACTACACGTTTCTTGAGGCACATGATGCATCTTGACCGAGTGACAGCTGACATCTGACTCATCACATTACATGTTGATGAGGATCCATGTTGGCGCATTGAATCTTCGGCACATCATGTTAATTTTGGCACACCTTGTCGAGGAGGCACATTGGCTTTAGTCAACTTGATGATGTATTACCGCGGCATGTGGCATGGGGCTCAAATTAATGTCTTTTGACTGGACTTAATCAAAATCGAGGTGGCAGATTCATCGCCATTAATGTGAGATTCATCACATTAATTTCATAGTTTTTGACTGACTGCCACTTGACGCATGGGTTTGACTGTGCTTTGATCTATAATAGGGGTCTTTTGAGAGAGAAGGACTTTGTTTATTCTTATGTGCACTTGACTTCATGTTCGAAACTATCTTGGCTTTCAATGGCTATAAGCCTCCTCCTTGGCGAGTTAGTCAGTCATTGATTGTAGATCTCTTCACTAATAGAAGCAATCGTCTTGATGAAGAAACTTGTCAGATAAATAAAATGTGCCTGCTAACTATGGATGAAGCAGTCCTTGTTTATGCATCATACTAGCTACGTTCTACCCCGAGACGACGTTGAGTGCCATCGAAGTGGCCAAGAGGTTGAATATAGGGTTTGGGTTGATTGCCATTCCAAATACTATTCAACCAATGCCTCATTCATATAGTAGGTGATCTGCGCATGCTACCAACGACTTATCCACATAGCCGAGGAAAGTCATGCATATGCTGCCAGCGGCTCATCCATATGCCCGAGAAGGGAGCTGCACCACTGCTGCCAGCGGCTAATACACATGGCCAAAATGGGTGGTGCGCTTATGCTGCCAGCGGCTGATTCACATAGCCGAAGTGGGTCATACGCCTGCTGCCAGCAACTCATCCATATGGCAGAAGTGTTGTGCCTGTCTTGAATAATTTAGAATAGGCTCTATTTTATAGTAGATTCTCCATGTAATCATGAATATAAATGATTTTTTATGTAATAGATTTCAATTGTATTATAATCATGAATATCAATGAGAGAAAATACTTTTTATGCACTTTTGCCTTTGAACACTTTGTGGCGTATGTTTCTGTTGAGATGTGCCTTCTTGCTTATGAGACGTTTGTGCATGATGTTTGGCAACATATAGAGATGCGCTTGTTTATTTTTTTGTTTTTGGGGCGCATGAATTTCATGCTTCTACAAGTCCCATTCAATGTTTTTAGAACTTGGATAAGTTTTGAAATACTTTGAACAAGAAGCATGAGCAGCGAAGTCTTTTTCCACACATAAGCTTCAGAGCGCACGGGTCTTCAAAACGTATGACTATTTTGGCACATTGCACTTGGTTGTCTTTGACAGGCTGTCAAATCCGCTTTAGGATGAGAGCTACTTGATTTTGGCATGACCCGAAGCGGTGGTGGTTCACTTTAACTTCTATCGATTCATGTGCCTTTCTGTGCCTATAAATAGGTGTTGTGTTGGAGAGAGAAAGCTTTACTTATTTTTTGATTTCTTAAGCAAACATAAATCTCTTTCCGACTCTTGTCTTCTTCTCCAAAACCTTAGCATTTTGCCATGGCCACGAAGGTGATTGCTGCTACCAAGGAAAAAGTCAAAGCCAAGGCCCCACCTACTGTGACCATCGATGAGCCACTCATCGTTGACCTTGCATACCTCGATGTTCATAAGGAGATCAAGGGTGAGTGGTTGATGCTTTGGCCTCTTTCAAACACAGTAACACTAATGCACGGTCGACTACGTGGGTGGGCAACCACCAAGTATCACGCGCTAACCAAACTCACTGCTGAAGCGCATGATCATAGCTGTAGAGCTATGTTCCGAAGATGTGCTGACGCCCGTAATTCGTAAAGGCGCATGACTTACCTATGAGGCTTCGTCAAGAAGATGCGCTGATGCTTTCGATTCTGGAGAGACATATGACTTAGCCGTGAGGCTCTGTCAAGAAGATATGATGACGCTTTTCAGAGGCGTACAGACTCGGCTGTGAAGCTTTTTCCATGCCATGCATCGATATCTTCAACTTTGTAGAGGCGCATGTAAACACTGTGCCCGAGTCCGCTTAGGTTTAAGCCATACGCTGCCAAAATAAATGTTTCTTCAAATTTCCTTTATCGTTTGGAACCGTCTAACTCTTTTGTTTATTGTGTGCAATTAATATGGCGAAGCCTCTGTTGGATAACGTTGTCTTCGACTCTTCCCTCTATTTGGGTGTGAACTTCGAGGATGATGTGGCGAACCCAGTAATAGAACAGATAAGGGAGGGGCAATCTTCGGGAAGGATACTCCACGTCAAGACGCAACCCTTCCTCTTCCTTCAACAAATGCTGGGCCCTGTTAAGATCCCACTTAACCATAGTAGTGGGACCTATTACCTACGTCCTAAATTCCTTTTGGGGACCGAGTGACTTGCAACAATGCATAAATTGTAATGATCAAGGAGGATTGGTTCTTTCAGGCGAAGGACCTCCAATTGTATATCCCCAAGATCGACTGTCACCTGCCATTGTCGGCCTTCAATTTCCTTGCATTGAAAAGGAAGATGGACTGGGAGTTAAACCCTAGCTAGGGCAGAACGATGGTAGGTTTCATAAAGGCCAAATCTCACTCCTATCAGAATGATGTGTTTGAGTACCAAAGAGACGGGTCTTCATACACGCTTTGATTATTGTGCCCGGGTCAGATGGTCAGCGAGGTTAATGAGAGTTCCTAGCTTTCGGGTTAGTGACCTTTGCGAACTGGATGCTGGAAGAAGGAAGGTTACACCTGCCAAGTATTGTAACCTCAGTTATCCAAATTTTAGATTTTTTGAAATTTTTGTATTTTTTTATTTCTTCTGAATTGTCCTGAATCCTTGTAAATTGTGAATTTTGATATAGGATATATTTTCAATCGAATATGCTACCAGTATTTTGGTTACAAGTTTGAAAAACTATAATATGCTAATTAAATAATTTCTATGCCTTTTCTAGGATTTTTATAAGTTGCAAATATTTACTTTCATATATAGAAAAAGATTTAGTGAAATGTGTTTTGCAAACAAAAATTATTTTGTTAACTAATTAAATTAAACAGATAGCTAATGTTAATGATTATCAATTAGAGTTTTTAGTTAGGATTTCCACTAATTTGCCCTATTCCTTGTACATTTTACAAGCATGTTACTAGGGTTTCCCTACTTTACCAGTCTACCATATATATTGGACATTTCCCAATATCTTACAATATAACAATTTCCTAAACCTTAGAATTCCTACACCAACCGCCATCTTCCTGAGCAAACCACCACCTGCTGCCCTTCCCTGTCCTGGCCGAACCCATGCTAATTTCGACCACCACTTGGCCGGCGCCCATCCCGCGCCTCCACCACTCCCGACAAGTACAACCATTCCAAACCACCACACCATTACCACAACCATCTTCCCTGGCTCCATCCCGACATACGCCGACTGCCAAAAGTGCACCACCACCGTCACCATCGATCACCAATGCGGACACCAAGGGGCTAGCCAACACCACCTAAAAACTTTCCTCCGTCCACAGCCATACTCTGGCCGTCCCCTCTGACCAAGCACCCTGCCTGGCCTCCCTCTGCCTACATCACCACCACCACAGGCGCCACCATCCCACCACCATCACTGCCATCACCACTCGTGCCAATCTTCGGCCACCACGACCTCCACAACAAACACCCAAAACCATCGCAACACCCAACAGCCCCGACCACACAGAAAGAAAGGAAAATATAGAAGGAAGAAAGGACTGACCGCCACCACTGGCCTCTCTTGCCGCCACCACTACCGCTGGCACCACAAGCCCTCCACCACCATTCCAACAGCTTCCTCCTCAACAGTCTAAGCGCCACCATCGCATGACCCCTAAACCGCCGTCCAGTGATAGAGTCACCTCGCCCAGGCGAGATCTGCTCAGTCGGTGCGACCTTTAGTGCCGGTACCCCGTCGTGCCAGCAATCCCAGACCTTATTGTCGCCGTCAAACTTCCCGACGCTCCACCGCGCGTTCTTCGCTAGCACGCCCTGCCCCGTGCCAAGCCCGGCCTCCGCCGTCTCTGCACGCTCTGGCAGCCGCTCTGGTAATAAACCCCCTCCTCTCATTCCTTTATCTCTCTCTTTCCTTACTCTAATTTAGAGATTTAAGGAATGGTTAAGCAGAAACCAACTTCTCTCTCCCTTTCGATTTTGAAATTTAGGATTTTTGAGTTCAGTAGCTCAGAAGCAAACCCTCCACTTTGGTGACTAGGTTAGGTTAAAATCTATTTAGTATTTAATTAGTATTTTATCATTAATTAGTGTTTAATTTAGAATATGGTTTTAATTAATATAATTAATGGTAAGATTAATAGCAGTGGGATTAGGTTATATATTATTTTAGACTGAGTCCCAATTTGGACTTTGGGGCCCAATAGCTTTTAATAAAATAATTTTAGTGATTAGCATCATTAGTTGTTTTATACAAATATATATATATGGTAATGTTAGGCTAAGGGCTATCTAAATAGGGTATTGGTTGATTCATAGGTAATTAGGCAATGTCTAAATATAGGGACAGGTCAACCTAACCTAGATTGACTTTGATGTTGACTAAAGTTGACCAGTTGACCAAAAGTCAACCTTGAGTCAAACTTGACCTAGTTTGACCTAGATTGCATATCACGCACTAGAAAGCAATGCTTAACACTGTTAAGCCCTATTTAACACATGTATATTTCATCTACAGGTCTGTGACACCACTTTGGCCATCAATCCTTATTCATCGCTCTGGACAACAGGCGAGTACATTCTCTGATAGTTTTTATTTACTTGATGATTATTATGATTCAGCTTCTAGTATAGTTCTATTTGATTCTCTTGCACAACACGAATTAATATTTTTGGATCTATTGCATGCGATACACATATATTACTTGTCTGGCCTCTATTTCTGGAATCACTCACTGGAATCATCCTACTGGAATCACCTATTGGCATCACATTGTTCTGACTGGACTTGTACTCGTTTTACGTGTCGGGTTATGGATTCACTTGTACTTGTTGGGGCGGGAAAAATACTCGAGTAGACATGTAAACATTCCCAAACATACTGGAATCACCCCTATTGGTCTAATCTGGAATGATAGCAGTCGCACACTTGCCAAGTGTGCGATGAGCCGTATTTACCCCTAGTCGTTTACATGTCGAAAGCAGTATTTCAAAACACACTGGTTAGTATCTTGTACTGGACTCATATGGGAATCATACTTAACGCACATTGTACTATCTGGACTTACTTATTATAGCCTTCATTGCCATGCTCTCCTAATTCACTGTATTTACTTTTCTTGTCCTAAACTGTTGTTCTATTTTAATTCATGTCTCAAACTTTCCATGATTCATCAAGTAATAGTCTTTGTCATTTATTTGAAACTGCTGGAGGAGATGTGTTCATTCCATCCTGACTGGATATATTTTTCAGATGATTGCTCAGAGGATCCGTGTCCTACTCACTACCGATCCGGGGGAGGGATAGCAACCTTAGGTTTCGATTCTCAGGAGTGATCGAGAGACTAGTTTAGTAGACTTGTTTCAGAATCTCTGTTTTGAACTTGAATTGTAATAAGTAGAGATTTTGACATTATATTTGAGATTTGTTTGAATATTATTATTTAGTTGTTGTTTGTTGAGTCTTTATAGTTATTTAGACTTCTGTGATATCTTATTACCTTTAGACTATGATTGAGTATTATTATATCTTATACTTGTCCTCCACTCGGAGTTGAGATCTACGACAGGTACATTCTATCATTGTGTGTGTTGTTATTTAGCGACTTAGAAAAATGTTCTACCGCCGATTTTGCGGCGTAGGCTGGGCGCTGCTACGCACTCGTGGCCCTATACCGGGTGCGGGTTGTGACACGCACATGGCCGACTGATCACCCGCATGCACCTTTGCAGCCATGCGCCCAAAGCTCTGTATGCACCTCGAAAGCCATGCGTCCAAACTGGTTTTTGACCCCTAAAAGTCATGGACCAAGCCTTCTCATGTGACAGATCCTAGACGCATCATGACAGATTACTCTCCATCATGTCCGAAATCTTTGAGCCATGGACACGTGACAAATGTCATTTGACTTAGTTCTGCCTACGAATGGGTACTAACCACCCAAGATCTCAGTAAGAACCAAATCTCCTTAACTGCCACATGTCAGCTCCACCGCAGCCTAACAGTGTAGTTCACACATATTCAGCTCTGACTTCAGGGCACATCATCCATGTGCCCAACAGAATCAGCTACGTAGAGTCCCTACATGCAAGCTCTCCAGGCACATATCGTATATGCATGCATAAGCAGATCATTCTCCTGCCTATAAATAGAAGGATCATTCCTTCAATCAAAACATACGGACGGTACTCTCGAAGCCCCAACTTCTTGAACACCTCAACCACACCAGCATCCAGAGCACTTACAAGCGTTCCAATCCTTTTCAAGTCACTGCTGGATCCAGAGCAACCCAGATATTCAGAGAATCTGAGGTCATTGTCAGATCGTCAACGGTCAAAGAACTACCACTCGCTCCATTGACACAGTTTCCAAGCAAAAACAAAAGTGTACTCCTATGATTACATCTAAATCCTATATTGTACTATGTTCTGTGTGTAATTAAATACAAGTTTACATCAAAACAAACTCCATATTTTAATGGCGAACATTCGGTTTTCAGATTGTTTTTTATATGCCTCCATCATGCGCAGCATCCTCTTGATAGCATTGTTAGAAGTTCCAGTCCGGGAGCTGCTCGAGCCACTCAAAGCACTCTGTTCGTTCTCGGTTGCGGGCTCTGCGGGTTCTAAAATTCTGCTATACAAATACAATGCACATCAGTATCAAAATATTATGGACTCAATATATTGAACAACTTATCTCATCGATATGAGGTCAAGGGTTTGAGACTCTATACGGGAAGCCAAAGGATGTAAAGCTGTACTCTGATACCATTATATCACGCCCCGATTCTGTAGAATCGATAGTACGTCATCCCCCTGGCGTGATGTCGTGCGAACCTAAATTGCGATCGCACAAGGCGTAGTCATAAGGTTATCTAAAACACAATATCTAATAAAGTACGTAGAGAAATTGAAGCAACACACTGAGACAGAAAGAACTTTCTTCTTATTGATAATAGACATCATTTACAAGACTCTATTATAATCCTTGTCGCACAGACTTACAACATGACACGATTATAAAATGAACACCAATGAGATAGTCGTTCCATATATTATATCCCTATTTACAAGAAAATATTCAAAAGACCTGCTATCATAGGGAGTCGAAACATCTTTCTTCTGGAATGAATGCGGAGTCTTCAAAAGGATCAAAACAAGCCTTCAATCCAGGGACGAGGCTTCAAAGAACTGGCATCGCCTTGAGTTTAGTTGGCATGCCGTTCTTGCTTCGGGGTACCTGTGGTGAGCAAGGATCAGTAAATTACACTTATACTGGTGTGTTGCAATTTAAGTTCAACGCTCTCATTTGGTTCAAAAAATTATGTGAAACGTGCTATATATTTTCAATGATCTTTTTAGCCATCCTAGTCATTTTTATGCAAGTATTTGATAGGCATAAATACATAAGTTACGCTAGTGTCGTGTAATGTGAGGCTTACCATGTTCTTTCCTGTCAATTGTTATCATTTGCTAGCATCATGTTTGCGATTTATATATGTGGAGGTCACTGGCACCACAAGCCATCTTGGACTATAGCTGGGTTTAGACGGCGCCCCTTTCAGCGTGAGTAGCGATCTCTGCTGAAAGTTTACCGAATAACCATGGTTTTTTATTTTATCTAGCACATCTATCTTTTGCTTTCTCCTAGGCCGAATCGATCCCGTGTCTCGAGGTATCGTTCGAGGAAGTCGTTCCTTGTGCACAAGTTGTCCATGACCATGCTAGGTTAGACTAGTTATTCAAGCATGACCTTTAGTTTGTGAGCAACATAAGCATTTTCATCGTTGTTTTGTCGTATTATGACGACGGTTATTCAATGATTCAATTGTTACTTTATCTCAGTTTTATAATAGGCATAATATATTAAGCATGTAGCAGTTTATGATATAACAGTTCTATAGTAAATGTACGTGAGAAATCGTGCAACAGTTCATTGAAATCTAAGCATTTGTATCCTTTGCATAACCAACTAGCATTATGTTGATTGAATTGGGATTCAAAGGGGTCAAGGGGGAGAAGGGTCGGCCACTCACTTTGATTGTTTGATTGAGGCGACAGACTCGTTGGCTGCGCTAGACGGCGCCTACACGATCTCCTGAAATCGCATAAGCAACTGATTAAAACACTATTTCATTTAATGATTTTGATACGAATACGAAGTTCAAAAACGCAAGCCATGAAAACCATTGAAAATATTCACAAAAATGCATTCAAAAAACTAAAGCCAAAGAAGCAAGTTGCAATATGAAAAATAAAGCAACGGGAGGTATAACTACCACTTTTCTAAAATAAGAGTATTTTTGACTTTTTGTGAAATTGATTACTTTAGTTATTTTTTTAAATGATTAAATTATGTTAGAGATGTAATTTGGTAATTTGTAAAATTTTGATTATTTTAAATATCTTTTAATTAGTATATTGTGTTAGTGTCACACTTTGGTAAAACCTTAGAACCACATTGATTAGATGTTATTCATGACCATATAAACTTAGTTAGTAAGATTAGACGTGTTAGTTAGATACTAATCTATCTAGATTATCATTTAAAATCTATAAATTGACTTAAACCATAAGCTAGAATGGGCCTTTCCTTAAAAGGCTTGAAATGACAAGTTATGAAGGCTTTAAGCATTGAACCAAGCCAAACCCTAGCCAACATAGCTATGGCCGGCCATATGTGAGCCTCCCCCTTCCTATTAATATCCCCACTTCATCTTCTTCCTCCTTCCATTTTATTTCAACCCCCATTTTTAGGACTTTTCTCCTACATTGCTCTTACATTCATTTCTCATCCAATTTCTCCAAATCAATTGCAAACTCATCCCCTTGAAGAGAGGAAGCCTCTATTGGCAAGCTTGGGAGCATTTGGAGCAATTTGACCATTGGAGCTTGATGGGGATCTAATCTAAGATTTCTTCCTTGAGAATCCATCTCTCAAGTGGTAAGAACCCTCTAAACCCTCTAATTTTCCATTCCTTAATGTAGATGCATTCATTTAGGGTCCCTATTGGATTAGGAATAATTTTGGTCAAGTTTGGATCCATTTGGAGTACGTATCACGAGAGTATCGGATAAGCACATCAAGTGTTTGATAAAATGACTCTTAGGGCTTTTGTTACTTAAATTTTAGTTTTAATTAGATTTATATTGGTAATATGTTGTGTTAGTGATGTAGGATGTTAATTTGTGATATTGGTTTAATTTGGTGGATTATCATGGCTCAAGAACTTTGGGGTTTTAGTGCACAGTTCTGTTGAATGGTTCAGTCTCTTGAATGTGGGAATTGGTTTGGGACTTGGGTTTGAATGTTGTTCATTTTGACTATTCACTGATAATTATACTGCTATCAAATGTTCAGAACTGTCCATTATTGTTGGGCAGTCGAGCCTCACTGTTGGGCACTACCTTGTTGATGGCCATTTGGATATGTAATGTCCTATATATAGATCATATGAGTCTGACCCTTGTTGATTGATATTACTTTGTATCATAGTCCCCTATCACCTTCTGTTCTGATACCTAACATTTTGCCCGGACCTGCATTGTTGTAGTAATCTCATTTTGGCATCTGTTCACTGTATAGAGAGTTTCAGACCCAACCTATTGATTCCCTGCATTTTAGTGTATCTATCTTCTGTTTGCATTTGACTGTCAGCCTTCGAATTGTTCAGACCACCTCTAACTCACAGAGCATAGTCCCCTACCATTTCCTTAGATTAATTCTTGAGTATTAGTAGTTAGATGTTTGTCCTACTCTAGCCAAAGGGATTCACTGCATTGTTAAGCACCTGTCTTGCCTTCATTTACAGCCATCACTGCATATGATAACCTGACCTGCCTTGCAGTTGAGGTATCAACCTATATAATTGCCACGTCAAGAACTAGTCACTGCTTGTTTTCCTTCCATTGGAAAGATATGCATTGATATGTCTTTGGTTCTGACCAACTTAATAATATGTACTGCATTCACTTTTGTCTTGCATATTATTTATATGTCCTGCATTTAGGATCTAGTTTGAGTATCAGATATTAGATCTATCTATTACGTACATGTTAGCCCTATTATGAATTGCCTGCCCACCTTGTTTGATACCTGGAATGAGTTCCCTGCACTCTAATGTGTTCAGGGATGAACACCTCAGTGTTCAGATCCTTCTTTTTGAGTATCAGTCCAATACCCCCCTTTTTTGCTCTGCCTTACTGAAAGATCAAGCCATTACCTTAGTTCACTACACTCCCTCCTTATTGCCTGCATTTAGGAATGTTCAGAATTAAACTTTTGGTTCAGTATCCTAGCTTCAAATGCATCTGTCCACCTTCAATGAATGCAGGTAATGACTTGTATTTGAGTTCCAATTATCACTGTTAAAACCTCATTTAGCTCCTGCATATGTGAACTGCACCCTTGTGTCACTACATCTTGTTCTGTCCAGGTAGCCAGGTGCAGTGGGATACCATGGTAGCAATCTTTGTTAGATGTAGCTATATATAGGATGTTAACCATTCCTTCAAGTGCTATTGCATGTCAGTCCTTATATGGGCTGCATTTGCCTTTGTTCACTAATTTTCCATCAAATCATTTTCTTAGTCTTGACTAGCTTTTGAAAGATCTGTTAAGAGGTCATTGTTCAGTCCATGTTGGACTTAGGATCATTCATTTCATTAGGATACCTTATGTGTGTGTGTGTGTGTGTGTGTGTGTGTGTGTGTAGGGCAATGTCAATTGTGTATTAATTGAGTTATATACTTCATATATGTGGTAAGGGATGTGTGTGTGTGTGTGTATATATATATATATATATATATATATATATATATATATATATATATATATATATATATAGTTAGGCATACATGTGAATGAGCATACCTATACTATGTATATGAGGATGGTGGTTGTGTTATAGAGCATGTGTATGGTCATAGGTTAAACTATAGGATAGGTAAATCTAGGTTTGAATATAGGTTGTATCTCAATAGCTTAATACTAAATAGTCCACATAGACCAAAACCCTATATGTTGACCAACTAGGACCAAGTTGGCCAAAGTTGACCAAATTAGCTATAGTTGACCTAATTTGACCAGCAGTTGACTTTTTGACCTAGAAATGGCCTAGCAGCATATAGATATCATTATTTTAAACAATTGTTTATCACTCAGTAACCTATAATTCTCATAATAGGTCTTTATGACGTCAGTTCGGATACCGATACACAACAGTTGCTCAGGATATCAGGCAAATATATTCTGTGTTAGTTTTCATTCATGATAGTATCTATATTGCCTGCTCTAGCCTACTTTACTTGATTCTGACACATTGTTAACACGGACCATTACTATATGGATCTTGTTTTGAGATGTTATCCCCTTAATGGGTGCATCGGGTATTTCATGTTCTTATACTTTATCATGTACGTATTGTACTCCTCGTATTCGTATTATTCATGTACTCTCATTTTCACATGTGCTTCATGTTCAAACTAACAATCATGTACGTAACGTAACTTGGTCGGATCCTTGTGTATTGATTGGGATATGGGGGATTAAAAGTGGTTATGTGATTAAATTCCATTAGTGTAATCATGTACATGTCGATTATGCCTTCACGTATAATCGAGTTACCGTAGAATAACCATGTACAATCTAAACCAATCACATAACCATCTTATGCTCTGAAACACATATATATACAGTTCATAGATTCTCTATCTCATTCATGTACTCATATTCCTTGTTGTCATGGCATATAATTCTCTAATATTAATTTAATTTTTTTATTTAATAATTAATTAGAACTATAATCATAATGGTTATAATTTTTTTATACATAAAATTTTGCAAAAAAATCCTTAGGCAAATTTTAAATTTGCACAAACCATGTGGACACCTCATCTAGATAGGTGTCAATTTCTAGTGCAAGTGGCAAGTCTTCATGCCATTTGTCACATGGCATGAAGAGAGGAGGGGACCATTATATGACACCTAAACCCCTCTCTCTCTCCATTCTTCAATTTCTCTTCCCCTCTTCTTATTTTTGCTACTGTTGCTGCGGCTGCTGCCGAGGCCACCCTCACCGACCGCCACCGACGCTGCCATCGCCCGCCACCGACGCCGCCGCCCACGCCACCGGCCGCCGTCGTCGTCAGCCACACCACCACCATCTTCTCCTCCTCCTCTTTCCTAAACCTATGTATTATTTCTTCTTTTTCCTAATCTATCTAAATTAAAACCCTAGGTCAGATTCTAAAATCCCCAATTTCTGGAATAGGGAGGAATATATGAGGAAATCAAGGTTTCACTTGGAATTAGGGAAGAAATTCTAAGTTTTGCTCAAGACCAAGGCAAGTTCTCTTCAATTTTCTCTTCTTCTTGAATATTTGTTCAAGAATTAAATTCCTAAAATTTTCTTGAATTAATATGAGTTAATTACATTCTGAAATTTAATTAAATTCATGACAAATCTACCTTTGTGAGGATATAATATGGAAATAGGCTTTGAAATTTGATAGAGAATCATTTATGGATACAACAATATGTGGACACACATACATGGACACAAGTATTGAATATTTATATCATGAAATAAATATTTCGAAATAAATTCTTATTTACATATATATATATGATCCTTGTTATATATAAATGCATGAATAGGCATAAATGTGTGTAACATGCTAGCATAATATATATATTCACCTATATTATGGTATAATATTTACGGAACAAGAAAATTTATTGTCATGGACACAACACAAATAATCACTTTGAGCAAACATATATTTGGACACAATGAATGAACACTCCTACTATATTCATAGGCGTATATATATAGAAAAATACACAAATACAACCCATGAAGTATATATATATATATATATATATATATATATATATATATATATATATATATATATATATATATATATACATACATATATATATATATACATGATACCATATATGCATATAACTTGACACATTTCTATGTTGTATGAATATATACACATAAACATTATGACACCCAATTCTGAATTTTGTTGTATATATATATCTATATACATTTTGATACCAAAGGAAGATACAAATTCTTGTATATATAATTCATGGACAAATGTAAGCCTAGGCATAAATAAAGACTTAACCTATACACTCAAGCAATAGATACATATATTCCCTATATTTTCCTTCTTGAATAAGATTTGTAAATGAGTTAGATTTCCACTTTTACATGCTACGTCAATTCTGTCCACAATCAAAAATATACCTATTTCACATATTTGGTTTGATTATTTAGTCAAAAATGGATGTTTATAGGTACCTATATGCTAAGGTAACATTACACTCATAAATCTTCAAGTTTAAACTTCCTTTACACCTTTAAAAAGCTAAACATGTATATATATCAAGTATAAGTTGAATAGAACCGCTAGATTTAATTATATATGTAGTTGTTATCAAGCCAAATATTGTAAAGCAATCGAATTATTTAGTGACATTCGGAAGTGAGACTTTGGTATCATTATGTTACTAATAATCTTGTTTTCTTGAATTTGGATAGCTTTTAGAAGAGTCAAAATTGTGGCAACCAAAAATAATAAATTGCTTGCTTGCTAAGGTAAGAAAGCTTTAAATTTGACTATGTATTATAAATGCGTGGTCCGGTATTGAGAGTTGCTCCACCGAAGGGGTCGGCGTACCCGGATATTAAATGCGTGGTCCGGTGTTGAGAGTTGCTCTACCGAAGGGGTCGGCGTACCCGATTTCTATATTTTTGTTATATTTTGTCGATTGTGAAATTTTCGGAATCGATAAATACAAAGGAGACTCTGCCAAAATTTTCAATAATTTCGGGAGTTAGTCAAATTTAGAACCATTAGGTATTGGAAAACCTAATACAAGAAATCTAAGATTTTTATCTAGTTCGTATTTCAATTGATCCTACCATATGGCGTGTTATTTTGATACACGAGATGGTAAGATAAGTTAAGGAGCGTTCTTGCCAACAACTTACCATATGATGTGTCGTTCTAGCACACGGATGGTTATAGGTTGGATAAATACTTCCTTCAACAAGAGTTTACCGTATGGCGTATTGTCCTTAAATACGGGACGGTAACCAAGTTTGAGGATAATATTAGACTTAAGAGTTAATAGACCTTGTCTATATTTATAGTTACATCATGGGGTGGGAGAGAACAACTGGATCACAACCATCAAAATCCCTGCAATATAATTACACCAGTAAAAGCTGATCAGTAGTCCCGCATCTGTAGGGCCTTACGATGTCGGGGGGTGAGGCCTAGCTCACCAACAGAGAACAGTCCAGTAAATTTCGAAAATAAAACAGAATTTAAAAAGTTAATGCATACAAGTTTTTTCACAAGATGTGGAGGGGTCAGAATCTAAGGCGCCGTACCCAATACAGACACCACCTGGTCCCGGGTAAATAGGATTATTGTCGGAAAAATAGAGGGTGATCGTGATCCACATGTGTTCTCTACAAAAAGTGCATAATCATGAGGCATAAAGTCCTGTCTAGTATGATAAATTGTCGAATTGTAGTATCTAATATTTCTATTTGATTCACAATGTGGGTATTAATCATTCACTTGAATTTTTAAAATCTTCTAAAAATTTTTGTTTTACTTATTATCGACTTTGATTGAGGACTTGCTTGTCGTTTCTAAACGATCTAGTATTTTTTCACTAGGAGAAGACGACGAGCCTGCTGACACGCTTCCACTTTATGACGAGGACAATGGCGAGGAGTAGGCTATTCAAGGAATCACGAGAGAAGATCACACCGTTTTGTAGTTTGCATATGTAAATTAATATAGTATGGAACTTGTATATATGGTATCTTTAGAAAAATAATTATTGTATAATAGTTATAACTGATGCAATTAAATGTAGTAGTTGTACTTGTGCTTTTCCATTTTAGCCCTTTACAGGCGGCAATCGAAATACTGGTACGAAAGTACTCGTAGGGTGTGTAGCCTGGAGATGTTGTTGCTTGCCCAATTTATAAAAATCTGAAAAACGGGGCGTGACACTTGTCTACATTTTTGTATTCCTGTATTTCATTTACAGCACGTCATGTGTTATATTCTATTGCTAGTTCTTTATTTCCTACCATGTATTGAAACTGCTTTCAAAGTTATGTATTCGCTCCAATCATGACTGGATATGTTGACAAAATTTTACAGAAAACTTGGAGGATCCGGCTAGTCTAGAGGAGACGCTAGTAGTGCTTAGAATAGATTGCTGGGATATTGTCTGGGTTGTTTTAGGTATCTTTCATGAGTTGTATATAAATATTACTACTGCTTTGGGATGTAATGTTAACACTTAAACTTATTTCTATTCTAGTTGTATCGCACTTGATATCCTTCTATCCAAAATCGTATTATTATCCTTCTTTAGTTAATTTGTGATTGAGTTGTACCTTTCTGAGATTGTCCTCCGTTTGGAGAGTATATCTATATTGGACAGGTATATTATATTGTGGTTTGCTATTGTTGAGACCTAGGACAGCGTTATACCGCCGATACTGCAGCATAAGCTGGACGTACCCACGGCATCGTGCCCTTACACTGGGTGCGGGTCGTGACACGTTTTTAGTGGGGACCCATGCAGGTCAGATTGATGCGATGTCGTGGTAGTACAACGACTTAGTTGTTCTACTGTGAGCCTACGATAGAATATAGGAAATATGGTATTAGAATGAGAGGATACTCTATCACAGTTAAAATTTCTTGAGAGATTCCTGGGACGACCCTTGAGAATCTTATTTTGAACTCCAATTCGAAATCCATTCCTCTTGTTTCTGTTCACCCTTGCTCCTTGTTATTGAATTTAATTTATGGTGGATCTTTGTTGATTTTGATTTTCATATCACGATGAATTTTATGGCCTGAATTACGGTATCTTCTGATGATATATGTTGAGATGGACAACAGGAAAGGTAAAACGTCTACTTGGCTATGGAGCATGTAGTTTATCGCAGTCATATTAGCCGACATGGCGGAAACGTAGAGACCTGACTTCGGATGTATATATCTTAGTTATGACATTTAGGATTATTCGCAGCTATACTAGTCGGCATAATGAGGATTCTAGACAACATGATTATAGAAGTGCATACCCCAGTTATGGAATCTATCGTTTATCGTAGCTTTCCTTACTGGCATGGCGAGGATTCTGAGTATTATGATTTTGGATAGACGCGTATGATTATCAGATTGTATCTTAAAAAGGGTTCTTAAAGTATCATCTCTATCATTTTACTTCAGTTATTTTAGATTATGTTCCATCATCAATTAACTTAGAAGTAGGACTACTTTCGGTTCCTTAGCCCAGCTCCATGTAGAGCTTCATTTCAATATAGTTTCTTTATAGTGTGATGGTTTGGTGACTGGCAAATAAGTTTGTGTCCTTGAGTATTAGTGTTAATTTCTTAGAGTGTGGTTAGGAAGTAATTGTATAAAAAAATTGACAACTAATTATAGATGAGAGCCTTAAAGTGATTAATAAGTGTCAGGGTATGAGTTGCACCAGGTACCAGAATAAGAGGAATACCCTAGTAGCAATAGCCAGAGTATTTCAGGTATTATAGAGGTTTAGGTACCAACATTTTAGTGACTAGTTGGAGGAGAGACGTGAGTAACCTAGTATGAGAGTGTCATCCAAGTACCATATAGAGGAGTTAGTGCCTTAAGTAGACGGTGGCAAGACTTGGGTAGGCACCCTAGGAAGAATATTCTAGATAGATGAGTATTTCAATAAAGTGTATGATTGCTGTGTGTACCAGTGTTCATCGTAAGAAGAATGGTTAAGCAATGTTAGGTGATAGAGGAACTGAGACATGCAATAGAAGATAGCATCTTGTAAGGTGTGGTATAGTATCCTGGATAGTGTGTGTTAGTGAGTTGAGTGTGCCCATGGCCTGAAACCATAGTATACCGGTAGTATTATAACTAGTATCACGTTGTAGATAGTTTTTGTTATCATGATAATTACCAGCTTTCATAATTATGTTGAATGATAGTTTGTCTTACAGCCTTTGATGATTTCTTATTTTTCATCTATCTTTCCAGTATGGCGCCCATGACCAGAGCCCGTCGTTTGAGAGCAGATGTAGTTCCGAACATGGTCGAGAGCGTGCTTCTACCTCTTATTGCTCATGAGGTAGTAACCCCCCGGCTGATCAAGGGGTAGTTGCATCTCCTGCCGTTGAGGAAGTGGTAGCAGCCTCACCGAAAAGTCTTCCTCTACCTCAGGCCGTTTAAGAGATGGCTGCAGCTTCGTCTGAGACCGAGAGTCTTCTACCGCCTCCTCCTCTGCTTCCTGGAGTGGTACCCCATATCATATTCTCAGGAGGTTTATTCCCTGATGGAGCTCATATATTTGGACTTCTCTGAGATGTGTTAGAGATACAGAGAGTTAAGATCGAGATCCTGAGGGAGCAGGGCCAGAGAGGGTAGCCTTGTTCTAAGAGAGTGAGGAGCAGTATCCACCTAGGGCCTCAGGAGTACCCAGACCTTCAGCCTATATCATCCTTTCCAGTTTGGATTCCTGCTCAATAGAGTCCAGTTGAGCGAGTACCTACCTGTGCTTACTACAAGAAGCTTGGACATGTGTGGTCTGACTATAAGAGGAAGAAAAGGTTGTGTCTGTTTTGTGGGTCAGCTGCACACATGATGCGAGACCGTCCTATTGCACCTATCCTAGTCAAGGCCCCGCCTCAAGTAGGGAGTCCCAGTTATTAGACCCAGTTGGAGGTGAGTATTTAACCTAGAGATTAGTATGTCTTTTGAGATGAGTTGATGATGCACCCCACCATTTCTTAGTACCTTATGAATTGTCTTATTCTATAGCGTGGTTAGTATAGTTAGATGGGACCCCAAATTAATGTTGTGTGTCATGACCAATAATATCATAACCATGTATGTTGTTTCTTTCGATAGGATTGTATGGTTTAGATAAGGTTTTCTTGGTCCATGATTGTTGGGGGCATGACCTTAAGAAGAGTACGACCAACTTAAATTTCAAGGACAATTTTTTTCTAAGAGGGGTAGGATTGTAACTACTACTTTTCTAAAATGAGGAAATTTTTTACTTTTTGTAAAATTGATTATTTTAGTTTTTTTTAAATGATTAAATTGTGTTAGTGATATAATTTGGTAATTTGTAAAATTTTGATTATTTTAAATATCTTTTAATTATTGTATTGTGTTAGTATATTACACTTTGGTAAAACCTTAGAACCACATTGATTAGATGTTAGTCATGACTATAGAAACTTAGTTAGTAAGATTAGACATGTTAGTTAGACTCTAATCTATCAAGATTATCATTTAAAATCTATAAATTGACTTAAACCATAAGCTAGAATGGGCCTTTCCTTAAAAGGCTTGAAATGACAAGTTATGAAGACTTTAAGCACTGAACCAAACCAAACCCTAGCCAACCTAGCTATAGCCGGCCACATGTGAGCCTCCCCCCTTTCTATTAATATCTCCACTTCATCTTCTTCCTCCTCACATTTCATTTCAAGCCCCATTTTTAGGAGTTGTCCCCCAAATTGCTCTTACATCCATTTCTCATCCAATTTTTCCCAAATCAATTACAAACTCTTCCCCTTGAAGAGAGGAAGCCTATATTGGCTAGCTTGGGAGCATTTGGAGCAATTTGACCATTAGAGCTTGGTGGAGATCTAATCTAAGATTTGTTCCTTGAGAATCCATCTCTCAAGTTGTAAGAACCCTCTAAACCCTCTAATTTCCCATTTCTTAATGTAGATGCATTTATTTTGGGTCCCCATTGCATTTGGATGATTTGGGTCAAGTGTGGATCCATTTGGAATGCGTATCATGAGAGTATCGGATACGCACATCAAGGGCTCGTTTGGTTCATGGAATGGAACGGAAAGGAAATCAATTCCTTGTCATTTTCTTTCCTTTGGGAAATTTTAATTCCTATTGATTTTCCTTTTCGATGTTTGGAAATGTCAAGGAATTGAAAAGGAAAGTGAATACTTCAATGTGGGAAAGTGATTACTTGCTTGGATGGATGGAATCACTTTCCTTCCTAATTTCCCTTCCTTTGGGAATCACTCTCATTTTCTCCTCAATTCCTTTGGCACCCAAACATAGGAAAGTAATCACTTTCCTTTCCCAACCCAAAGATTTTGCGAACCAAACGAGGCCCAAGTATTTGATGAAATGACCCTTAGGGCTTTTGTTACTTAAATTTCAGTTTTAATTAGATTTTTATATTGGTTATATGTTGTGTTAGTGATGTAGGATGTTAATTTGTGATATTGGTTTAATTTGGTGGATTATTGTCACGCCCCTGAACCAGAATACCGGAGAGTGGGGGCGAACATAGCCAGCTACGTATATCGAAGTGCAACCCACCTCGCTATACGGTCATGGCTGTCTAGATACATGAGGGTTTAACTACAATCCATCAGTCTCTTATGGTCAATAACAAGCCTAAATGTCTCAATCTCAAGCAAGCAAGTAAAGTTACAAGATGTACGATCACCAAATATACAATAATAAGGCATCCCAAACATTACATATTCTGCTGATCATGAAACTACTCGTTACAAAATATGAGGACTAGCAAGAGTTTTAGTTATACATGATCAACCCTAGGATCTGTCAATCATGTTAAAGCCCGTAGGCAGACAGTAAATAAGGTATGCAATATGAGCTAACAGGTGCTCGTCGGCTAAATACCGTAAAATAATAATTTTACAATGGAGTAGGAGAGCCAAAAATAAACCCACTCGTTGCCCTGGTTACGCCTGGTGGTTACCATCGGGCTGGAAAGTCGGTAGATCCTCTGGAGCTGCTCCGAAATCTGACCAAATAAAACCAGCTGGGTCAGATCCCAGAAAGAGCATGTGCCACAAATGAGGCTTCACTTAAGAACTAAAACCCGCATATCAGAACAAATATTAAAAGTAATTATGAAAGAGCCTGATAGTGATAAAAAAAATAACAACAGTCATATTAGATTACTAGGGAACCATTCAAGTAGCCAGGTCACAACCCTTAAACCAAACAAGGACCGAGATTGTAACCCTTCACCTGAATAGAACTCTGTCTCTAAATCTTGTTTGTAAAGTAAAGCATAATGATCATGACGTGGGTGCAATAAGACAATAAACGAAGAGGGGATAAAGAACTGCTCCGAAAGCCAGGTTACAACCCTTAAACCAAACAAGGACCGGGGTTGTAACCCTTCGCCTGAACAGAACTTAGCCCCTGATCTTTATTGTTAAAAATGACAATCATGTGATCATGATTGCAATATTCGAGTACAGAATCTACACCATACAATTGCTCACGGCCAATCAGTGACTACGGCTTTCTACATTAACTAACTAGGGTTATCACAAGCCTAGTTACTAGCAATGTGCAGTGAGATGTTCCTCCAGCCACAAGCCCTGCAGCTAATCTAGGTTATCCAGTCGACTTGGATTCATTAGGCAATGTCTCATTCTTTTCCATGAATTAGTGAATTTGGACATTTGCCCTACTCTTCGGCAGGCTACAAGTCCAACAATGGTGGCCGGGATAACGGGATCGCTTGTAACTGGGGAAATCTCTCATGACTATTGAATTATTCTAGTTATTAGCCTTAGCCATTTACAGTAGGTACCCCTGACAGTGGTACTCAGGGATCCCTGTCCTAGACATGATGCAAAATATTACCGGTTCATTTTGTACAAACACAATCACCCACGGTGTCCAGGCCATTCAATCTTGTCATGACATGCTAGCCGTCGCAACAGCATTCGAGATATATATATATATATATATATATATATATATATATATATATATATATATATATATATATATATATATCATGTCAAATTTACTGTCAAGAGTGCGCTACGACGGGCCACTATCATGTCATGTTATTTGTCAAAAGTGCACCACAACGGATCACCATCGTGTCATGGAACATATTTGTCACGACCCGAACCCTAGAGTAAGGGCACAAGACGTGGGTACGTCCAGCCTACGCCGCAGTGTCGGCGGTAGAACGCTGTCCTAGGTCAACATTCATCTAACAATATATATCTAAACAGTTTATACTCCCCGAATGGGGGTGACATAGCAGTAAATAAACTCAATCACAACTAAGGAAGAGATAGCACGATATGAAATAGAACTCAAAGAAAAATAGATGATAAAGTAGTCTAGATAATCCCAGTAAATATCCAGAGGTACATGGTCTCAGATACAGAATGAAAGAATATATACAACTCAGAATAAAGTCTAGCTAAACAGTCTCAAGACAACATAAGATAAGATAAGCCTAACTAAACTAGTCTAGGCAATGGGGGTGATGTCCTCAGCTAGAGCTGGGTCCTCCTGAGGGTCCAGATCGCAAGTGTCATCTAAGGTTGCCACGTAGAACGTGTCCAGACAGGCCTCCTCCTCCTCCTTTGTAATATTTCAACAGGTCCAGTCAGGACAGGAGCGAGCACAGTACATCTCAACAGTTCATAGCAGGTTAGAAAATATAATTATGCAGTAAAGTAAGATACAGGTACTGAAAGAAATACGGTATGTAAACAGAGAGAGAAATGTAATAGAAATATCTACTATAAATAGAGAACTATCATGTGGCTAGTGAGCCAGAGTACAACATGGACATGTAAATGGCATGGGATAATTCTGATGCTACACTATGGAATGATTCTGATGCTACACTACTGGTGTATTATTCACATGTCCACTTCTACTCCCCTGTACCCCCAATCAATACACAAGGATCCAACCAGGTTATGTTATGATTCCATGCAAAGGCCCCCAAAGGGTGGTACATGGAAGTCCCATAAATGGAGATTCTAGGATACCCAGTAAATGGGATGAGGATTCTAGGAGACTCTGTGATCATAAGAGTATATGTCACAAGTAATCAAAGAACCAATGAAGCATAGTGATATGCCATGTAAGTGAAATACACAGAACATGTAGTACCCGATGCTCTCTAAGGATAACATCTCAAGAAGGGATCCATATAGTACCAATCCGTGTGACCGACGTGACAGTAACAAGTAAAGTAATTTAATGCAGGAAATAATTCTAAGCAGGATATGAAATGATCAGAGAATGTACTCGCCTGGTATCTGAGTGTCCAATATGAAAGTACTGTTCGAGGAGTGGTGTCTGGCTCCTAATCAGAACAGCACAAGTCACAACAAGTCCAAAATGGTAAAATGAAGTCCTACTCTGCATTCTACATGAATCTAGGTCAATCTAGGCCAAAGTCAACTCTGGTCAACCCTAGAAATCAAACTAGGTCAACTAAGTTAAACAAGTCTAAACTAGGTCACTATGGTCTAAACAAGGCTACACTAGCTAACTAGACCAATATCAAGTGCACAAACTATACCAAGCCAACATCCACTATCACACTCAATTTACCATAGGCTACATAGCCACAAACTCATAATGCATTTAATTAGGATCTAAACCAACCTACCTTAATACATACACAATATATATATTCATTACACTACACATATACATTATAGATACAAGGTACATACATATAGTTATATAGCACATTACTATATATATACATTATTTATCATATATAACCTACATACATACATATATATATATATGGAGAGATAGAAAGAAGAGTGAATGATAGGGTGTGTGAGAAAACAATGAGTGAGAGAGAGGGTACCATAGACTGTGTGTGTGTGTGTAAAGAGAGGCAAGTGTGTGTGACTGTTAATGGAGAGAGAGGGTAGTCCATTTCTGGACAGTGTGAAAGCTTGTGAGTGTGTGTGTAACTGTGTGTGTGGGGTGTGTGTGACTGTGAGTGATAGGGAGTGAAAAGTGTGTAGCTGTGTGTGTGTGGGATGAAGAGTGAAGAGTGTAAAAGTTTGTATGTGTGTGGCTTTGTGTGTGTGTGGGAGGGTGCACTGGACCTGTGACAGGAAAAAGGGAATAGCAGTGTGTGTAAACTGGAATATGAACAACATTATAGGGACATTGCAAAACAGTGCAGTGAAGGAAAGAATGGAGACAATACCAGTTCAGATTTAAACTAATTCTCAGGAAAACAGTGAATGTTCAAACCCATTCCCAGGTTTTGAAGAAACTACATTGTAAATCAAAGTCAGTTGACAATTTTCTTGAAACAGTGAGCTAATACTCGCCTAAGGGTTCACATTAACATGATCATTCAAGTAGTTTAAGGGAAGGAAACTCATTTCCCAGTTGAAACCAAGTGACAGTTCACTAAGGACTGAAATTAAATTGACAGTTTACTTTTCGAGTCAACCCAAAGTTCAAAAACCCTATTCACAACCAAAAGCTAAATTCGAAATAAAATATCTCAATAATGTGGATCAACACATATGTGGGGGGGTGATTTACAGTGAAGAAAACATCAAACAATCAGGATATTAATGTTTCAGGAATTGGAAAAAAACCAGTATCAGGAAATGGGTTTCAGTTTTCCAGTCTAGCCTCAAACCCAGTTTTCATGAGCCAACACATTCGAACAATTCCCAAATTCAACACACATTTAGGAATCATGTAGGAGGACCAAAATAGGAATTAAAACTAATGTATTAACAGTAATAAATAGGTTAAACTAGCTGGCAAATATCATATTAAAAATTGGAAACTTAAACAGTAATACATGTATCAGCCATAACATTTACTCTAACATTCAAAACCTAAATTTCCACATAAAAACCTAACTTAATCATGTAAACTAATTATACATACATTATTAGACATGTTAGGATCTGAATTGGTAAATAAAACACTATTTAAAATATATGAAAACTGTATGAACCAGGGAACCCATATACACACTGCACGCACACAGTTCACGAACAGTGCATACACGAATCCGTGTCTGACATGAAACGAGGGCTCATGACACTTCACGAACCTCGTGTCAGTCACAAGTACTACACGTGTGTCGAGTTTCGTGTCATAACATCGCGTGTCGTGTCTGCTACAGCCCCCGAGTAGCAGGGGAGGACTGTAGCAGCGCGTGCGCGTATGGGCACTGCATGTCCACGCGCCGATTCTGACAAGACACGACGCAGAGACACTCTCAGACAAATAGAAATGCATAAGCGACATCACGAACAATTTTCCTATTCAAAAATATTGCACAAACAGAATCGAAATGCCCTTTGAGGCATTTCGACAAACACTTAAGGACAGGTCTGATACGTGTCCAAAACGGACACAAAACCTATGAAACCCGACATGAAACCAATGCAGACACTTAGGGGACTCCTAGGGCTTCCTGAATATGTAAAGAAATCGAAATTTCATTGAGGAATAAGGAAGTTACCTATAGTTGAATTTCTAGGAAAATCCCTCTTTGTAGAGCTCTTCTCCTTGATATCCCAATCCAACAAATCAGCCACAAACTGAAATAAAACTCCTATAACAGCAAGAATAGGTATATTAAAACCTAATGGAAGAGATTTTAATGAAAAGGAAATGGAATGGAATTTTAGGGATTAAATGAAGTAGGAACAAACCTTTTTCCTAAACTTGAGCTTTCCTAAAAAGAGGCAACCCTAAAATTAGGAGAGTATTTATAGGGTGGTGTTCCCAAGGATGATATGGTGGCCGACCAACAATTTATAGGGCTTAGGGTTTTGCAATTTTGGGCTTTGGGCCAATCTACAAGGCTATGAGTTAAAATAATTTATCAAAGGTTCTAAATCATAAGCCATGACTTATGACTTTCTAATTCCTATTGCTAACTAGAGTCTATTGACCAAACCAAGGGTTAGCTTAGGTTAGACTAGAGTCATATAACCTAACCAAGTCTATACTAACTAGGGTTAGCTTCTAGGTTGGTCTACAAGGGTCAAAACTAGTCAAAGTCAATCTAGTCCAAACAATTCTAAAATAATTCCTAAAAATTCCCATAAATTCAAATAAATTCTAATAAATTTAAATTATCCCAAAAATGTCAAAAATACCCTTAAACTAGAAATGTGGTAGTGACAAATCTATCCTCCTTAAAAGAATTTCGTCCTCGAAATTGAAAGGCGAAATACAACTGATGTGAAGGATAGAAAGTATACCTCACGGTCCAAAAAGATAGGGGTAACGCTCGCGCATCTCATCCTCCCGCTCCCAGGTAGACTCTCCTGGAGAATGATGCCTCCATGCGACGCGTACCAAAGGTATCAACTGGTTCCTTAGAACCTTCTCCCGTCGATCCAGAATCTCCACTGGCTGCTCTGGATAGCTGAGAGAAGGCCCAACCTCAATCTCTGAATGATCGAGCACATGGCTAGGGTCAGCCACGTACCATCTCAACTGTGATACATGGAATACGTTATGGACCCCCACTAGCACAAGCGGCAAGTCTAGCCTGTATGCAACGTCACCGACTCTCCCGCTGATAACGAAAGGGCCGATGAAGCACGGGCTAAGCTTTCCGCCTCTACCAAAACGTATCGTACCACGAGCCGGAGATATCCTCAAAAAAACCTGGTCTACGACCTAATCACAAGCAAGGTCTCAATTAAATATAATAAACAAATATGATCAAAAATTATAAACAAACAAACCTAAATCTAATCCTACTCTAATTTGTACCTCAAACTCCAACGGCCTCCGGTGGCTATCGGCCCAGTGCCGATATCTGTCCTGCGTCACGCGAATCTATCCCTGATGAGCTTCACCTTCTCGGCTGCATCAACAACCTTCTCTGGCCCCAGTAAAGCTCGCTCACCAACATCATCCCAAGATAAGGGTGTACGACACCTACGCCCGTACAGAGCCTCGAAAGGTGACATCTCAATGCTGGCCTGGAAACTATTGTTGTAAGCAAACTCCACCAAATGAAGATGATCCTCCCAGGAACCTCCAAAGTCCAGGACGCACGTCCGTAGCATATCCTCAAGTGTCTAAATAGTCCGCTACGACTGTCTGTCCGTCTGGGGGTGGTATGCAGTACTAAACTTGAGCTGAGTGCCCAAGCTGGTCTGCAGACTCCTCCAGAAATGGAAAGTAAAATGGCTATCCCGATCTGAGACGATGCTGACAGGAACCCGTTGAATCCTGACTATCTGCCACATATACATCTCCGCCAGCCTCTCTGTAGATGTACCCATCTTGAATGGCAAGAAGTGGGCCGATTTGGTCAACCTGTCAATGATGACCCAAATCGTGTCTTTTCCTTCCAGTGTACGCGGCAATCCTGATACGAAGTCCATAGTGATATGCTTCCATTTTCACTCGGGAATGGGCAGCGGCTGCAACAATCCACCGGGCCTCTGCCTCTCTGCCTTGACCTGCTGACAGACCAAGCACCTAGCCACGAAGCGAGCCACCTCTCGCTTCATCCCTGACCACCAAACATGCTCCCTCAGATCTCGGTACATCTTGTTGGCACCCGGGTGTATGGAGTACTGAGATCTGTGGGCCTCCTGCATAACCTGCTTCCTGAGATCTCCGCTGGGCAAACATAACCTAGAACCGTTCCTTAAGGCACCATCCTCTGTAAGAGAAAACTCGCCTTTAGTAATCCTGCTCGAACCTGCTCTCGGAGACACCACAGAGCAACGTTCTCAAACTGAGCCGACTTAATCCTCTCCACCAAGTTTGACTGAATCTGTATCCCCCATAGCTGCATCTGCACTCCGGGCACGATCACCTCAATCCCAAGGCTCTCCAAGTCTGCAAGCAAATGTCGATCCATGGTCAAACACATGGCTGTCGGATACCAACTCAAGGCATCGGCAACCATGTTGGCCTTTCCTGGGTGATACTGAAGTAGGATGTCAAAATCCTTCATCAACTCTAGCCATCTGTGCTGTCTCATGTTCAACTCCTTCTGAGTGAACATATAATTTAAGCTCTTGTGATCTGTGAAGATCTCCACCCTCTCACCAAACAGATAATGCTTCCACAACTTCAGAGCAAAAATTACTGCTGCCAGCTCTAGGTCATGGGTAGGGTAGTTCTTCTCATGGGAACATAATTGCCTGAAAGCAAAGGCAATCACCTTCCCATGTTGCTGCAAGACGCAACCCAGCCCCTTCCCTGAAGCATCACTATAAATAGTGAAACCACCTGATCCTGAAGACAATGTCAGAATCAGAGCTGTCGTAAGACGCTTCTTCAACTCATCAAAAGCTGCCTGACACTCCTCTGACCAAACATACTCAGCATCCTTCTGGGTCAACCGAGTCAACGGCTCTGCAACCCGGAAGAAATCCTGCACAAATCTCCGATAATATCCTGCCAGCCCCAGGAAACTCCTGATCTCTGCAACTGAAGTCGGCGCTGCCCATGCCTCAACTGCTACAATCTTCTTGGGGTCAACTGAGATACCATCTCCAGTCACCACATGCCCCAAGAAATCCACCCGTTCTAAGAAGAACTCACACTTGGAGAGCTTCCCGTAAAGCTGCTCCTTCCTGAGAATCTCCAGCACTATCCTCAAATGCTCCTCGTGCTCCTCCTCAGTCTTAGAATATATCAAGATATCGTCAATGAACACCACCACAAACTGATCCAGATACTGATGGAACACATTGTTCATAAGGTTCATAAACACTGCTGGTGCATTGGTTAGCCCAAACGGTATAACCAAAAACTCAAACTGCCCGTACCGCGTCCTGAAAGCGGTCTTGGGAATATCTTCACCCTTCACCTTCACTTGGTGATTTCCCGACCTCAAATCAATCTTGGAAAATACTCGAGCTCCGCTCAACTGGTCAAAAAGATTGTCGATCCGCGATAGTTGGTATTTGTTCTTGATCGTGAGGTTGTTGAGTGCCCTGTAGTCAATACACATCCGTACTGACCTATCCTTCTTCGGCACGAACAACCCTGGTACACCCCATGGCGATGAACTCGAGCGGATGAAGCCCTTGTCCTGTAGCTCATCCACCTGCTTCTTTACCTCCACCAGCTCGCTGTTGTTCACCCGATAGACATGCTGAGAGATGGGTTCCGCTCCTGGAACCAAGTCTATCGAGAACTCTATTTCTCTGTCTGGTGGCAATCCTGGCAACTCCTCTAGGAAAACATCTATATACTCTGCTATCAAGGGGTATGGAATCGCCTGCTCCTCGACCGATACTCCACAGAAGACTTCGTTGCTCTGCTCTACCTGACGTCTGGAGTACTCGAACTCTGGCTCCCCCGGCGCTCTGAAAAAAATTCTACCCCCTCTGCAATCAATGCTGGCATGGTGCCTGATCAACCAATCCATACCTGATACTATATCATAGTTCGGCAATGGCATTACGAGCAGGCTCACCTCCAACTCACGGCCTCCCAAAACTACTCTCTGACCCTTACAAACATCACTCACGAGGATAATGCCACCCCCGGTCGTGATCTTGTAAGTCCTAGGCAACGATTCAGCTACGATACTGTGTCTAATCGTAAAAGATACTGATATGAAGCTATGCGAAGCACCGGAATCGAATAATGCAAAAGCTAGACTGGAGTCGAGAAGAATCGAACCTGCGATCAGCTCTTCCAAAACCTCTGCATCTCAGCTGCCATGGCGAAAGCTCGCCCCTGCTGGCCTCCCCTGGCCTGCTGCTGGTGCTGGACGAACCTCTGCTGCTGTGTCGGCAGGGCTGGTCCCCTCTGCTGGCCTGCTGGAGCTCTGACTGCTGCCCCCTGAGCTGCTCGTCCCATACGGCACTCTCTCATCTGGTGGTCTGCTGAGCCACACACCAGACACTGGCCTAGCCTCTTCCGGCACTCATTAGCGACATGCCCGGGCTTCTTGCAGAAGGCACAAGTGATAACCTGCCTCTGGCCCTGCTGGTGCTGCCTCGGCTGCTGCTGCTGGTGAACTGGCCTCTACTGAATCGGCTACGACTGGAACTGCCTCAACTGCTGATGCTGAAAGTGGGGCCTCTTGGCCTGGCCTCCGCTGCTGCTGCCCCCAACTGGGTCTCGCCCTCTCTTGAGCCTAAGCTCAAGATCATCCTCTGCTAGCAAGGCTCCTGTCAAGATCTCCTCGAACGTGGCATCCCAGTTGCCCTTGGTCAAGGACTTGACCTCCTTGACTAGACCCTTTCGGAACCTCTGGGCCTTCGCCTTCTCGCTCAAGCCCTCTACAAACCTATCGAGGCGGGCAAACTCTCCGGCGTACTCCTCCACTGAAAGGCTCCCCTGGACTAGGCTCTCGAACTGCGTCTCCAAAGCTCTGAGTGCTGAATCTGGGAAGAACTTCTTCTTGAAGAAGCCCTTGAACTGCTCCCAAGTCTGCCCAGCTACTCCCACCCTGGGGTCTGACTGATACCAGGTGCGAGCAAGATCTCGCATCCGGCTAGCTGCAGCCTCGATCTGAATATCTGCTGGAATCCTGGCTAGGCGGAAGATCTCCTCTATATGCTCGATCCACTCATCGGCATATAGGATCCCCTCTGTCCCCAGAAAGTCTCTGGGGCTCATCTTCTGAAACTGCTCGATCCCCGGTGTCCTCGGCTGATGGACCACTGGTCGAGCTGCAACCGTCGTAAGGGCCAACTCCATGCCCCTGTCCTGTCGAGCCTGCTGTCGGTCCATGAACTGCTGGAAGTATGCAAACATCTGTGCTGCATCTACATATCCTGGAGGCGGCTGCTGGAAGGGATCCTCTGGGATGACCGGGTCCTGCCTCCAAGCCGGTGGAAGCATACCCCCTGCTGCTGCTGTCGAGGTCTCAATACGAGCAGAGGTGGCAGGAGCTGCAGTCCCTTGTCCTCGCTGTACTGACTGAGAGGTAGCAGTCCCCTCTATAGCATACTCATGAATGGCACGCTGCGATCGAGTCTCTACCATCCTGAAGATAGACAAGCATGAGTATCAATTTCTGAGAAAGAAGCGAAATAACAAAGGCGGACAGTTAAAAATTCAAAGGATCAGCTGACAATAAGGATTCAGATGGCAATAAATTTTTTTTTCTAAAGTGATTGAGTACCTTAAAATTAATGTCCTATATCCTACTGAAGGCTGTAGTGATACTCTAGTTCGAATACCACTACACTTCTAGTCTAGACCTGCATGGGCCACCACTAAAAACGTATCACGACCCGCACCCTAGAGTAAGGGCACGAGACGTGGGTACGTCCAGCCTACGCCGCAGTGTCGACGGTAGAACGCTGTCCTAGGTCAACATACATCTAACAATATATATCTAAACAGTTTATACTTCCCGAATGGGGGTGACATAGCAGTAAATAAACTCAATCACAACTAAGGAAGAGATAGCACGATATGAAATAAAACTCAAGGAAAAATAGATGATAAAGTAGTCTAAGATAATCCCAGCAAACATCCAGAGGTACATGGTCTCAGATACAGAATGAAAGAATATATACAACTCAGAATAAAGTCTAGCTAAACAGTCTCAAGACAACATAAGATAAGATAAGCCTAACTAAACTAGTCTAGGCAATGGGGGTGATGTCCTCAGCTAGAGCTGGGTCCTCCTGAGGGTCCAGATCGCAAGTGTCATCTAAGGCTGCCCCGTAGAAAGTGTCCATACAGGCCTCCTCCTCGTCCTCTGTAATATTTCAACAGGTCCAGTCAGGACAAGAGCGAGCACAGTATATTTCAACAGTTCATAGCAGGTTAGAAAATATAATCATGCAGTAAAGTAAGATACAGGTACTGAAAGAAATGCGGTATGTAAACAGAGAGAGAACTGTAATAGAAATATCTACTATAAATAGAGAACTATCATGTGGCTAGTGAGTCAGAGTACAACATGGACATGTAAATGGCATGGGATGATTCTGATGCTATACTATAGAATGATTCGGATGCTACACTACTGGTGTATTATTCACATGTCCACTTCTACTCCCCCGTACCCCCAATCAATACACAAGGATCCAACTAAGTTATGTTATGATTCCATGCAAAGGCCCCCAAAGGGTGGTACATGGAAGTCCCATAAATGGAGATTCTAGGAGATTCTAGGATACCCAGTAAATGGGATAAGGATTCTAAGAGACTTTGTGATCATAAGAGTATATGTCACAAGTAATCAAAGAACCAATGAAGCATAGTGATACGCCATGTAAGTGAAACGCACAGAATATGTAGTACCCGATGTTCCTAAGGATAACATCTCAAGAAGGGATCCATATAGTACCAATCTGTGTGACCGACATGACAGTAACAAGTAAAGTAATTTAATGCAGGAAATAATTTTAAGCAGGATATGAAATGATCAGAGAATGTACTCGTCTGGTATCTGAGTGTCCAATATAAAAGTACTGTCCGAGGAGTGGTGTCTGGCTCCTAATCAAAACAGCACGAGTCACAACAAGTCCAAAATGGTAAAATAAAGTCCTACTATGCATTCTACATGAATCTAGGTCAATCTAGGCCAAAGTCAACTCTTGGTCAACTCTGGTCAACCCTAGAAATCAAACTAGGTCAACTAAGTTAAACAAGTCTAAACTAGGTCACTATGGTCTAAACAAGGCTACTAGCTAGCTAGACCAATATCAAGTACACAAACTATACCAAGCCAACATCCACTATCACACTCAATTTACCATAGGCTACATAGCCACAAACTCATAATGCATTTAGGCTCTAAACAACCTACCTTAATGCATACACAATATATATATTCATTACACTACACATATACATTATAGATACAAGGTACATACATATAGTTTATAGCACATTACTATATATACATTATTTATCATATATAACCTACATACATACATATATGGAGAGATAGAAAGGAGAGTGAGTGATAGGGTGTGTGAGAAAACAATGAGTGAGAGAAAGGGTACCATAGACTGGTGTCTGTGTAAAGAGAGGCAAGTGTGTGACTGTTAATGGAGAGTGAGGGCAATCCATTTCTGGACAGTGTGAAAGCTTGTGAGTGTGTGTGTAACTCTGTGTGTGGGGTGTGTGTGACTGTGAGTGATAGGGAGTGAAAAGTATGTAGCTGTGTGTGTGTGGGATGAAGAGTGAAGATGTAAAAGTTTGTATGTGTGGCTTTGTGTGTGTGTGGGAGGGTGCACTGGACCTGTGACAGAAAAAAGGGAATAGCAGTGTGTGTAAACTGGAATATGAACAACATTATAAGGACATTGCAAAACAGTGCAGTGAAGGGAAGAATTGGGGGCAATACCATTTCAGATTTATACTAATTCTCAGGAAAATAGTGAATGTTCAAACCCATTCCCAGGTTTGAAGAAACAACATTGTAAATCAAAATCAGTTGACAGTTTTCTTGATACAGTGAGCTAATACTTGCCTAAGGGTTCATATTAACATGATCATTCAAGTAGTTTAAGGGAAGGAAACTCATTTTCCAGTTGAAACCAAGTGACAGTTCACTAAGGACTGAAATTAAATTGACAGTTTACTTTTCGAGTCAACCCAAAGTTCAAAAACCCTATTCACAACCAAAAGCTAAATTCGAAATGAAATATCTCAATAATGTGGATCAACACATATGTGGGGGTGATTTACAGTGAAGAAAACATCAAACAATCAGGAAAATTAATGTTTCAGGAATTGGAAAAACCAGTATCAGGAAATGGGTTTCAGTTTTCCAGTCTAGCCTAAAACCCAGTTTTCATGAGCCAACACATTCGAATAATTCCCAAATTCGACACACATTTAGGAATCATGTAGGAGGACTAATATAGAATTAAAACTAATGAATTAACAGTAATAAAGGTTAAACTTGCTGGCAAATATCATATTGAAAATTGGAAACTTAGACAGTAACACATGTATCAGCCATAACATTTACTCTAACATTCAAAACCCAAATTTCCACATAAAAACCTAACTTAATCATGTAAACTAATTCTACATACATTATTAGACATGTTATCTAAATTGGTAAATAAAATACTATTTAAAACATATGAAACTGTATGAACCAGGGAACCCATATACACACTGCACGTACACAGTTCACGAACAGTGCATACACGAATCCGTATCTGACACGACACGAGGGCTCATGACACTTCACGAACCTCGTGTCAGTCATAAGTACTACACGTGTGTCGAGTCTCGTGTCATAACATCGCGTGTCGTGTCCGCTACAGCCTCGAGTAGCAGGGAAGGACTGTAGCAGCGCGCGCGCGTGTAGGCACCGCGTGTCCACGTACCGATTCTGACACGACACGATGCAGAGACACTCTCATACAAATAGACATACATAAGCGAAATCACAAACAATTTTCCTATTCAAAATATTGCACAAACAGAATCGAAATGCCCTTTGCGGCAGTTCGACAAACACTTAAGGACAGGTCTGATACGTGTCCAAAACGGACACGAAACCTATGAAACCCGACACGAAACCAATGCATACACTTAGGGGACTCCTAGGGCTTCCTGAATATATGTAAAGAAATCGAAATTTCATTGAGGAATGAGGAAGTTACCTATAGTTGAACTTCTAGGAAAATCCCTCTTTATAGAGCTCTTCTCCTTGATATCCCAATCCAACAAATCAACCACAAACTAAAATAAAACTCCTATAACAGCAAGAATAGGTATATTAAAACCTAATGGAAGAGATTTGAATGAAAAAGGAAATGGAATGGAATTCTAAGGATTAAATGAAGTAGGAACAAACCTTTTTCCTAACTTGAGCTTTCCTAAAAAGAGGCAACCCTAAAATTAGGAGAGTATTTATAGGGTGGTGTTCCCAAGGATGATATGGTGGCCGACCAACAATGTCTAGGACTTAGGGTTTTGCAATTTTGGGCTTTGGGCCAATCTACAAGGCTATGAGTTAAAATGATTTCAAAGGTTCTAAATCATAAGCCATGACTTATGACTTTCTAATTCCTATTGCTAACTAGAGTCTATTGACCAAACCAAGGGTTAGCTTAGGTTAGACTAGAGTCATATAACCTAACCAAGTCCATACTAACTAGGATTAGCTTCTAGGTTGGTCTACAAGGGTCAAAACTAGTCAAAGTCAATCTAGTCCAAATAATTCCAAAATAATTCCTAAAAATTCCCATAAATTCAAATAAATTCTAATAAATTTAAATTACCCCAAAAATATCAAAAATACCCTCAAACTAGAAATGTGGTAGTGATAATATTTAAAATTAATATTTAACCTGGTATAAGCATATATGCAATAACTAAATATAAACAGGGTGCAAGAGCTATGGAGGAATCATGTGGCTGAGGAGACAGGGGCATGCGGCAAAAGTATTCAGGGCTCATGCGGCTCAGGATGAGGAGCGCATGCGGCTCAGGGAAGACGGGGCATAACTTCCACATATGAACTCTAAATGAGGTGCTCCAAAGATATTCGAAAAGGCAAGACAGAGATCTAAAACTTTCATATTTTAAGTTTTTCGAAATTCTGGGTAGAAAATAGCTAAACTTGGCAAAAACAGTCATTATGTGCACTTTTTACGCCAAAATTCAATTTTGCGTAAAATACGCAAAAGAGAAGGGTTCCAGCGTAAAAATTCACATTCAGGATACAATCCTGCGTAAAATACGCATAAACAGGATTTCCTGCATAAAATTTCACAGTCAGGATACTATCCAGCGTAAAATACGCATAAACAGAGTTTTCTGCGTAAAATTTCACATTCAGGATACAATCCTGCGTAAAATACGCATAAACAGGGTTCCCTGCATAAAATTTCACATTCAGGATACAATCCTGCGTAAAATACGCATAAATAGGGTTCCCTGCATAAATTGTCACATTCAAGATATAATCCTGCATAAAATACGCATAAACAGGGTTCCCTGCGTAAAATTTCACATTCAGCCGACATGAAACATTCAGAAAACTTGTTTGGCCATAAAAACTTTATTTTAACTCGAAATGAGGTGAATCAAAAACCAATTTCGTACAAAATTTCTTGCTCTTTCATGGAACTATTAGTTTTCAAAAATAACAAGTTTTAGTAGATCAAAACCAAGAAAACTCCATGAACTCATGAAATCCCAAAGTTATAATGTAGATCTAGAAGAATCTATCCATAAAAATCAAAAATCTAAGTTCTAAAGAGGCTTATAATCATGTAAAGAAGAAAATAGAACAATAAAACTTGAGATCTATCATGAAGTAAGTTGCACTTGCCTAGGGCTCTTGGGTGTAGGTAGAGAGGAGTAAATGAAGAAGAAGAAGAACAAGAAGAAGAAGGGTTATTGAAGTGATAGAGGAGAGAGAAGAGAGTGGGATTAATAAATGGTGAGGGTGGAGGTAGGTAGGGGTTGGTTCATAAATAAAACCAAACCAAGCCAAACCGAACCGAACCAAGCAATAGAAAATGCCAAATAGACCAAGCAAGGAGTCATGCAATACGAGTCAAAATACGTACATGTATACCAAAATACGTAATACGAACCATGGTCATTACAATTATCATGGCTCAGGAACTTTGGCATTTTAGTGCACTGTTTTGTTGAATGTTTCAGTCTCTTGAATGTAGAAATTGGTTTGGGACTTGGGTTTGACTGTTGTTCATTGTGACTGTTAAATTTTGTATTTTGCTAATATTTGGTAGCAAGTTAAATGTATATATACATACATAAATTTCTTTTACAAGTTTATGAACTAATAAGTCAGAAAATATTTATTATTTTGAAAGAAATTTGGAAATATTTACTTCAAATTATTGTCAGAAATTGAGTGATTATTAAAGCGCTTTATCTTTAATAAATAAATTTCCACTAATTTAATAGTAGCAGTTATTGCTACATCATATGTAGGTAGTAGGTTAATTATTTGAATTATTATTGAAAATATTTTAAGAAATATTTTGGTGGAAATTTTATGAGTTTTTATAAATTTATTTGGATTTTTGATTTTAATTTTTTTTATATACAAATTTTATGTGCTTAAGTAATATATATATTTTTTTAAGTTATATATATATATATATTATATATAATATATATATATATATATATATATAATATATATATTTTAAGTTATTTTTTTTAAGTTATATATATATATATAATATTATATATATATATATAGTAAAAAAAATTGAAATCAAATCTCCATCAATTCGGGATAGAGTTGGTGAATATGAAAAAAAATTCGAAATCAAATCTCCATCAATTCTAATCCAAATTGAATCCAATATTTTTCAATATGACTAACATCGAATTCTATACGGATTAGACCAAGAAATTGAATCCTGATTCAAATCAAATCCTATTTATACACAAAATTTAAATTCATATAGAAGGAAACCTGAAACCGATACTTCTCCAAAATACTTCCTCGAATCTCTACCGCAGCTAAAACCCTTCGACCCAGAGCACCCCGACACTCCGGCGAGTAGCCCAGACCACCTGTACGCCGCTCTCGACCGCCGTACTGTCGCTAACACTACCCGACCGACCAAACAGGGAACCCTGTTTCAGCCGACCGACCGCCTAGGTAACCCCTCCCTCGTCCTCGTACTCCCTCCACACGCGATCGTTTTTGCTTCTACAAATATCTATTACCAGCCAATATAAGCCTCTTTGAATCCCTTCAAAGAGATTTGGATATAACCCATTGCATCGACCCAGAACTCGACGTGGGTCAAAATCTGTTCGAAAACAGAACAGAAAACCTTTCCCAAAACCCCTACTTGGAAGGGAAATCCTGACCAAGATACTGGAAATTTTTGAAAATAAATTTGACACAGATGTAGATAACCTATACGTGAGTAAAAATTGGTTTGTAGATTGCAATTTTTATGTATACATGAAGTTATTAGATGTCAAAGTTAGGAGAAAATTGTTTTTAAAAAACACAAAAAATTTTGAAAACTTTTTGCGATACGGCGTGCGACCCGACAAACCTGGCAACGTAGTCGCAACCCATAAGAATCGAAAGGTGCGTATGGATGTTGCCGATGTGTGGGAACTGACGAAACTCGATTTCGTTTCGTGTGCACGACAAAATCAGTACGTATCCATCGAGATACCCCCATATCGACCTTTTGAAAACTTGGCCATAACTTCGTGTACGTTCTTCATATCGAGACAAAACTCATGCCGGCAGGACCGTATCAAAATTCTGGTCCTGTGTGCCAAGTTTGGTCTGATTCTTAGAAGGTCGACCGGAATGCCTATTTTGGCAGGCCCGCGACCCGATCCAACGAGCAAAATTGTACACAGCCCGCCGGAATCCAACTTTGGACATACGGTTGGATTCGTCTCCTCAAATCAGACCCATAGACATATCGTTTAACGACTTTAGAGACCATAAATATTGGTACGCATTTTTGGTACAAAACGGGTCCAACGGCAGACATCGTTTTGACCCAAAATTACGATTTTACCCCTGTTCCAGAATTGGACTTTTGGACAGACATTTGCTATATATATCTTTATACCGAAAACATTTTTGATGTTTGTTTCAGCATCCGGAGCCGTTCGTGGATTTTGAGATTCATTGCTGATATACTTGATTGTTGGCTTACAATTTCCACACCACCAAGCAAGATACCTTGTCACCTTACTCTGTGATTTACTTTATCTTATTTTCAGTTATTTATATTTAGCATTACTTATCTGTTGTTAGTATTATATCACTATGCGTCCAAGTCACTTGGGTGCAAGCGACTATATTAGGTCGTTTACTTACTTTTGTTTTATTCTCCTGCATTGACTTAGCTTAGTGACCACCCATTTATGATGAGATATTGGTATATCTCATACGTCACTGACACATGATCATCACGAGTTGTGAGTCACATATAGGATACGTACTCGCATAGTCGACCGGCCACCGATACGTATGAGACGTGCAACGGTTAGGAGTAACCGCCAATAGATTTGCATGCTAGTGGACTTAGCAATTGCTAGAGGTCATATGAGTCATGGATATGACCCTACGAGGCTTGGGGTGGGGAGGACAGTTCCTTAACGTATGGTCCATGTATGCACTATCCTATTCCTGATCCTGCTGGCCTCTGACATTCGGTGAATGTTATGCTTTGAAGTCCTTGGTACTCTGGTGGGACCATACCAAGTTTCCTGTAGCCAGAGTGCCCATGCGTCAAAGGTTTGTTCTTAACTACATTTTTACAGTAGAATGGTTAGGCTCCCTATTGCATGCACCTTTCTTTTTATTTATTATATATCACAGTTTATTCGGCATGTTCTTTATGTATCTTGTTACATCCCTCTGAGGACCTGGTGATCTCTTCAGGTGTATGCTTTGTGACTTTTGTATGTGTTCTAGCTAAGGCCGTGATACTCTTTATTTCTTCGAAGATGATTGCTCTTGGTTCATCTTTGCTTCGCTCGACAGATCCTTTCATCATTTATGTATTCTTCTCATAAAATTTGTTGGTAGTGGATTTGTCTCCGTCCAACTCTTGTACAAAATAATAATTCATGAGTTGATTTAAAACATTATTCTTTTGATTTTTGGATGAGATTTAGTTACCATGGTTACTGCATTTTACAGCTTATGTATACATACGAGGATTCCATATATTGGAGTATACTTCGTATGTATGCAGCTGACATGTCTACGTACTTAGTCCTAAGTATTTTGGGACTAGGGCGTTACATGTTTTTGTGGTGACCCATGCAGGTCGAGTTTATCACTTCAGTTACGTTACTGTACCGATGTGAGCCTGCATATATGATTAGAATCTAGGAATCTCATCCACAAGCTTGACCTCCTTCCTTTGATTCCAATTTTGAACTCTCGTCCAATTACCTTGATTTCCTTCTATTTGATTCCTTTCATTATAACTCTTATCTTTTTTCTTTCTTTCGTGCTTGATAGAGAGATTAGAAAGATGACTCATACTAGTTATACGTGTTATATTGTCCAGTCACCCTATTAGTTGACTCTTATAAGTTGGGTAGTATGCCTTACGCCTATTACCACGTATTCTTATAACTCATTAATGAAGTATAGTTGGGTGACACTAAATATATGCTAGTGTAAGAAGATATGTTTACCTAGAATATAGAGATTTAGTAGCCCATACCCCATTAGTCAACCTAGACCAGATACAAGAGACAGTAGGACGACTGTGTGAACAGGAACACCGGACACGACTTAGATTCTTGTGAAACTTGAACTACCTAGACTTTTCTTTCATCAATATCTAGTGTACTTATATTTTGGGAATTACCTTTGCTAACGCCACTATTATAGCCTAGTTTTTGCAGGCTTATTCTTTTTGCAGGCTTATTCTTTTGCAAGCTTATTCTTTATCGAGCTTGTTCAGGACATATGTACACTGGGGACGCCCACTAACATATTGTCTAATCAGAATCAGTGTATTATGGTCTGATCAACCTTGGTGCACTTGGTTTGTTCTTTATATAATTCTCCCTGTGGATTGAGATATAGAGATATATAGGATTTCATATGACGTGCTTTAGAGTTTGTTACACCATCGATAAACTCTCGTATACTATAGGAGTGGGTCATTTATTTTATCGACTCATGTAGTTACACAATCATTCCATTTATTAGAAATCGAGGTACGGTCCTTGGAATTGATTCATAATTACCATATTACGTTATCGATCGCGTCATGCCTTATTATCACCAAAGATCAAGGTACGATGTCACGACTTAAATATTCCTAATCTCATTATTCCTAAAACCATGTCCTAGTTCTAGAGTGAATAGATTGTAAGCCTTGTACATTTTGGGATTCAATAAGCTTACGATTTAATAAAGTAATTAGTTCTCACTATGATGATAAACTGAGTGACTTAGGAACTCCCACTTTCTATTTAGATCTTTTGGTGTCCCTTACCGTGACTTTGATATTCGAAGCGCACTACAGAAAAATGATCATTTATGGCGTGCGAAACGTGCGTAAATGGTCTTCTACGGCGTACATATTTGTGCCGTAAAAGACCATGCCGTAAATGATCATATTATTTACGGCGCACAAGGACACGCTGTAAATACCGCTGAACGTTGTAAATGATCCTCTTTTACAACGCGCATTCGAAAGCCGTAAATGACCTTCTTTTACAACGCGCATTCGAATGCTGTAAATGATCTTCTTTTTACAACGCGTATTGGAAAGCCGTAAATGACCATCTTTCTACAACACGCATTCGAAAGCCGTAAATGATCACCTACCACGCGCTGTAAATGATGCATAATGAATGCCGTAAATAATTTTTCGCAAAAGTTTGACCTGCATTTAAGGCATATCTGGTGTGCCATAAATGACACTTGATAGTGTTAAAAGTAATTCCCACCAAATTGAAATGATCATTTGGCAAATATAAATGACCGTGATGAATATTGATATTTTTCATTCCTACCAAATTGTAGGTATCATTTGCGGCATGGACAAATATCATAATTTAAACTAACATCAATTTTGGGAGAGAGAAAGAAAGTATAACATAGCAAAAAAAGTAATTCCCACCAAAAGAAAGTTCATTATATTAGATAATAACATTAGTGTACAGTCAACCAACATATATATGCCATATCAAAAGTATTTGACAACAATAGACCATCAATCTAAACAAACACCCACAAACAAAATCTCTAACAAAACGAAGAACGTGACGACAACGATTAAGATGAAGCAATTCCATATGCGTCCGAAAGATGAGAGCGAGAATCCCCAAGTCCATTGTTAAGCATAACTCCACTGATGCAAAAAAAGAACAAATGTTAGTATATATTTACTAAATGAAGTACATGAATGTAAGGTGTGCAAACATAAAAAATACAAACTCTACCTCATAAAAATACAAACTCTACCTCATAAAAAATACAAACCACTGATGCATTTTTTTTTTCAAAGCCATGTAAGAATTAACTGGTGCATATCCACTTCTCATAGTAAAATGTAATATAAACCATTTAGCTTCTCATATGGAGAATTGATTTAGAGAGATGAAACATAAAACAGTTAAACCACCTATGAAAAAAATCAGCATCCCGCACGGTGAATCCAGAGATTTAGTGAGTGGCGGCTTGGAAAAAGAATAGATGGATACTTGGGAAAAGTCTAGTTGCAGCAGTACCCATCTTTTGCAAGTTTAGCCATCTTTTGCAAGGTTAGCAAGGGAGCTAGTAAGAAGACGTGTGTACCAGTGCACAAATGTGCACTGGAATGTGAAGTCAGGCAAGGGGAGATTAGCAGTAGTAGTAGGACTGCTACTTAGGAATTCCAATGACTGTCCTGCGTATAGGATTTGGAAACAGGCCTGTGCAGTAAGAATGTAGGGGGATCTCCTACTTAGCATCTGCATATATGGTATTGAGAGAGGGGAGCCAAGCTCCTGTGCACCCATGTGTACAGGTTGACAGAAGAGCAATTGGGGGTTCCAGTTAGTGCAGCAGTAGGTAAATAGAAGAGATAGTCAGGGGTTTTGGTAGCTTGGGGTGCAAGTGATTGGTGATAGGTCAGTGAAGGAGAAGAAAGTAGCAACAGGCCTGCTTATTTTGGCCTGTTGTATCTGGGAAGCAGGGGCACAGTTGAACAAGTCGAGAGAGGAGAGGGGACAACAGACACTTGTGCTAGGTGCAGGAAGCAGGGGACTTCCTGCATAGTGGACAGCACCTGTGTGCTTGCACAGGTGTGTCTTACACGGCAGGTGCATAAGGGCTTAGCCCTGTGTTTTGTGTGAGCCCTTGATCCGAAATCCCCATTTCATGGAATTAGTACCTTACTTTTTATTATTTAATGCATAGATATATTTAAGTAATCACTTGTATATGTGTAATTCATATATTATTAAAGCTTAGTAATAAAAAAAAAGTGAAGGGGCAGGGGTCTTTTGCAAATTCTGAGTTATAGGAACTGATATTGCAAAACCTATGTTTTAAGCCCTAAGCTTTAAACGGTCGACCACATTTGATTCAAATCTCCGATTAAGAAGAACGATAGTCTCAATCCTTGGTAAAATCCAAACTCCATTTGAATTTAATTTCCCTCTATCCGATTCCCCTATTGGCCGACCCAAAGCAAATCTCTGTTCAAAGTAGAACGGATAGAAATTGGAGCTTCCCTCAAGTCATTGGCTTAATCATATTCCAATCTCGAAACCAAATTCGACTTTATCTTGAAGCTATATATAAAGGCTTTAGAGACCGATTAATCTTTCCCAAACCCTAAATTCTTCCTACGCCCCTGGAGTTCAAAGGATTGCTGGATTCGAGAGGAACATTGCCAGGAAGAACATCCAAGTCCCTGACAGGTAATCTCGGTCCTGTAAACAAAGCTCCCTGATTCTTCAGTCGTAATTAAATTTGATATTGTTCCAAATAGTAGCTTAGATAATTGTGTCAAGTTAGAGAGAAAAAGATGAAGAGGGGTTGATTCTAGATCAGGAAGTAGGAGATGTTAATGTATCGGATACCAAGTATATCAGGAATAAGTAGATATTGTGAACCAGGGGTGTTCGAGGTGCACAAGTACGCACAACCCCTGTTTGTATTAGAGGGGTCAACCTTCCCTTACCTGTATTAGTTGCAATACAAATCAATTTGCTCATCTCTTAGCTTTCAAGCAAGGGCTGCACTGCATGAGTTATTTGGAGTGCTTAAATATGCCAACTGCTCATACATGGAACCCATATCCTATGCCAAGGGTACCTGTTACAGGCAGGGGCTGCATTGCTCACCTGTTAAGTCCCAGGATTGGTCGATTATTGCAAGAGGATAGACAGAGGTGGGGGTATCTAGTATCGACTGATACTGGAAGTTAGACCCATCCTTGCACCAACCCCATACTGATTTGGCTGGTGCCATATAGCATGAGAATTGATACTGACACAGGAGATATTTAGTTAGCATAGGATCAATACCCCTGCCCCATTTTTAGATTAACTCTTGATTCAGTTAGTACACATAACAGGTACTTCCTGCTGTCCTCAAGCTATTAAGTGGTGGTTCACTTTTGTATTTGTCTTAATGTCTAAGAGGGTCGGTTGGCCTAAATAAATAGTAGAGTTTCTCCTTTTGTAAAAGAAAAAAATGAAATAAGGTTCAATCGCCTATGTATTGGGAATTATGGTGTTCCTGGAGTCGAGTATGACATGGAGGGAGGGTCATTGGACAGACCAAGCATCGGGCATGAAAGAACCCTTGATACCATGACAAGTATAGGTAGAAAGGAAGTGTCAGGTCACCATAATTGTGTTTAAGGGCTTGTCTGTCTACACTTGAATGCCTATTTGTAAACATGTAATTACTATCTAAGTTAATCCTATATACAGATAGCAATGGGACTGCCTATACATCTAGGTACTCAAGTACCAGTACTGAAGAAGGGAAGAGAGTAATGTATGGACTGTAAAGGTGTATCCAATTCAATATTTTACCATCAAGTATTAGGGAACAATCTATTTACTGTCACAAGGATGGCCTTGGGTACATAATGAGTGAAGTGGCATTGGCCATGAGACTTCTGAAAATAGTAGTCCTAGTTTGACTAGTAGAGACCTAAGGTGACAAGATGATAACTAATGTAATCTGGCACCTTAGAGTATCTCAGCAATGTAATCTGGCACCTAGGGAAGGCTTGGCTTGGCCTGTGTGTACACAGGCCAGTTAGGAGTGGACAGGTGTTGGGGTCCCCTGCAGTAGCATTTTGATAGGGAGTAATGACACTAGTAAGGGGTTACCTGCATATGTTGTCATACAAGTAGTAGTGTATGTGTGGGGAACTTGAGTATCATTAGGAGAAGGCAGTGAGCAGAGTGTAGTGTGTGTGTGTGTATGGTTAGGAACCCTTATAGGCATGGATTAATAGAAAAACAGTAGTATGTATATAGATTTTGCTTCAGTTTCGCCAAATTGATTCAAGTTTCTCTTATGTATTACTGAATGACAGAAACTGAAATAAATCCGACTGAAACTGAAATAAATAGAACAACTTATGTATTAAGCAAAATTATTTCATTAAAGTCCGACTGAAACTGAAATAAATCACATTGGCATGTATTTTTCAAGAAGACATCAATGGCTCAAAAGAAAATAACTTGAACACGGGTTAGAATTTACCTCAGTAAACAAAACTAATCCAATTTGATGTACTTGATGGGCCATGCAATTGTACTTTGTTCAGCACTAGCAAGTTTACCAAACTCTGTTGTTGGTCGATATAAAGCAATGTCATCTATTACATCGCGCACCCAAACTTTCCAACAATCGTGGCCTAAAGGAACATGATGGACCAATGCACTTGGATCTGTTGAAGAAATTTTAGCGGTAGCAACAACAACTTCATCTTTTGCAAACCAACTTAGTAGTTTGCACATCCTATTCTCAAGAGTAGAACCTTCAGCAACAGTTGCTATTTCTTTTGTTTTCTTTGTGCTCCTTCACTACCAAAAGCTTGTATACTTGTTGCACTTACTTTGTTGCATTTTTTGTGTTGTGCCCTCTCACTAGCATAATTTGATTGCTCTTATTGCCTTTTTGTTTTCTCTGATCATTTTGTGTTCTCTCATCATTACAAGAATCTTGATCGTTGGGATTTTCTTTGCATTTTCTTCTTGCTATCTCATTAGCAGAATGTTGAGCACATGTATTTTCCTGTTGCCATTATATTAAGGGGCTCAAATATAAAATATTGTGATCAAGTGCATAAAAGAGACCAAAAGAAAAGTCGACATAGATATTTCATAAACTTACAGAGTTACTTCCTCCTTTGTCTAATCGAACAAAAAGGTCTTTCACCAAGCCCTTCAAGCTTTCCACTTCATTCTCCAATCTTGTGAATTTATTGCCATAAAATTTGACAATCCACTTTTGAAGGGTTTGCTCCAAATCCAACCCTCTTACTCGTCCTCGTGGATCCGGACCAAGTACTTTTGCAACAGCATCATTTTTATAGAATTCTTTTGTGAAGGATCTTCCTCAGCCTTGTATTGTTTTACTTGTTGCTAGAAAAATGCAAATTGGAGATATATAAATATGAAAATATAATACAAACAAAAGTAAGCTGAAATGTGTAAAATATATTGTTACCACTATTTCCGAGTCTTGAACTTCCCCTTCTGAATTTTCCTTTCTCGCTTCATATGCGTGAATCCAAACATCAACCCTTGAAATTGCTTCGGGTGTGTACTTTTTTGCTTCTACAAAATAATAAATATAGATAATCTACACTTATCGCACGTTTTAAACCAGATATGAACTAACATATTATTCTTACCAACTCATCTTCAACAACGGCAAAACTTTTCTACTTGTATGATGCACTAAATCAACTATTTTGCTCGTATCTCTTTAAATTTTTCAGTTTTTTCCTACAAAAAATTAGGAAGAAAAACTGATGATATAACAAGATATAAAAGTATAAAAAAACTAAAATATGTACTACAAAATCGCAAAACTATAACTACCAAAAAAGTAGGACTTGTTCTGGCTTTAATAAAAGACATCCACTTATCCATTGATTCAATGTTTCCATGTTTGAGGAGGGCAGCGGCACGTGGTAGGCCTACCACTTCCGCTTGCTTCTTTACTTGTTTCACCAAATTGGATCTCCATTCTCGCCAAATCTTCAGTAGCTTTCTAAAAGTATAATCCTTGTGACACTCATCAATCGCAAAATTTTGCTGCAATTTGATCAAAAATTTTGTGGCTAAATATCATTAAAATATAAGGAACAAATCAATAACAATAATAACATCATTACCGTTATATGTTCCCAAATCTGATCTTTGAAGTCTATTGAGACATCCTTCCATTTACTCATATTAACTGGTAGCAGCTCTTGCCGTCATGCCCAAGAAGAAACTAAATTTTGGAGCATTTTTTTAATGGGCTGGCCTCTATGGTTGAAATCTAGGAGAAGAGGAGCATGTTTTGCCTGTTTGCTAACTGCCGAACATTTTTCCTTACCCCTCGGTGTTTTTTTAGATTTTTCTGGATGTATCTCATCTACTGGACCATTTGGTAATGTATTAGATGATGTCTTTGGTGGAGAGTTAGAATCTTCATTAGAAACGCCATCCAACATTCGTAAGGACCGGTTCTTTTCTTGTCTACATGCAATAATAGCAGCAATGCGTGAAGCTTTCTGTTGCTTTTTGGTTCTCTTTGCTGAACTGTTTGAGCACTTCATCAAGCACAAAAAATTAAAATAATAACAATATAAAAGAAGACAACATGAGTGTAAGTTTACTAATACAAGGTGATAGTATTTAACATTTAGTGCATAATGGTATCAATTGTCAGTCATGCCATATCAACTGTCATTTTCACAAGATAAAAGTAAACCCATTAATAATAATGTTACTTTGTTTCTAAGGCAGATGCACTTTTCAAGGATGAGATATAATCACTTGTCAGAAAAACACTTTATTTTGGTGTCTTCGGTCTTGGTTATGTGTTTGTAGTTGCAACATACCAGATGTAACAGTAGTATAGGAATAGAATATCTCATGATGGATCATATGAAATAATGTTGTGGCACGGTATGATGCATCTGATGGACCACGATAAGGAAACGAGGATCTTGCAAAATTGAAGGATACAGAGGGTCTGGATATTCAGTTGAGCTATGATGGACTGCGGATACCTGTAAGCCTATAAGCTTCACCCCCCATAATTAGTTGTAACTAACTCAATTGTTTGCCCCTGTGAATCTGAAGGTCATTAGGCCCCTCATACATTAAAGTGGGAATAGGTTATATGCTGTGATTCTTCTCTAATAGGAAGTAATCATTGTAATTGATGGGTGTACAAATTTTGGAGTGGTGTAGTATAGGAAGAGAAGAATAAGCTCAAGAGCAATGTGCATGTCGATTAGAAGTAATTCATGTGTTTTACTTGGGTACAAATATTCATCTTCAAATTGATAAAAATTGAGATGTGTTCTGATGGTTACTTCATAGTTTGTTGCTTTAGCTATTTCGTTAGCTAATTCATGTGTTTTAGATGAACTGATTTATTTAAGGTTAATTTATTAGAAACTGTTGAAAAGCTACAACAAGTGACTACTGGATACAGTCTCTGGACTTGAATCAACAGATGAAAATATTATTACATTCAGTACAGGAGTAATATAAAACATATATAATATTGCCGTCGACTTTTCTGGGTATTCACTGACATGTAGGCCCAGGCATGGCCAACATGTCAGTAAATGTTAAAGAAAATATTTTAAAAACTGGCTTTCAGAAAAATATATGCCTTGGTTCTAAGAAAAAGTTATGGTATATCGTAATGTATGCTTCTTGTGTCAGTGAAGGGGGAAAACTCCCTGTTCGAGCCCAGCTTGGACCATAGGCCAATGTGAATAGGTGAAGGAAAGAGTGACAGGTTGTGAGATTTTTGAGAGAATGTGATATGTATATGTATAAGTATATATATGTGGGTCTATACTCAAGCATATGAATACCTGTATAGTGTGGTGTCAGTTGATTTGGTTAGAACAGTTGGTAGGTGGCATGTTTGGTCGTGTATCAGTCTAGGTGCCTTGAATGGCCAATACAGTAGGCCATATTTGGCCAGTGTGGGGTGTAGACAGGAGTGAGGTGCCAATGTAAGAGTGTTAGCGAGTGTCTAAGTGGTATGTAAGAGTGCCATTTATGAGATCAAAATTAGAAAGTTCCCATTCTAACATTATATGAGATCAAAAGGGAATACAAAATTGATGTGTCTAACATTACATTTACAAAACTGATGTGTCTAACATTATATGAGATCAAGTTTAAACCCAATGAATACAAAATTGATGTGTCTAACATTATATGAGATCAAGTTTAAACCCAATGAATACAAAACTGATGTGTCTAACATTATATGAGATCAAAATTTGAAAGTTCCCATTCAGATTTTTAAGGAGAAAAAAAATAAAAGTTTGAACTTACTTCTTCTCCATTTTCAGATATCTTATTGACCAAATATTTACTCTCGGACAATTTGATCAATCTTCACCGTCTTCACTTTCAGTCTGTTAAGAAAACAATAATAATTCATTAGATTCATAACATTAACATCTACTTAAACAATAAATTAAGATCAATATAGATGATTATAAAAATGGTACTTATGATACCATAGTAAGTTACTTCTCCCATTACTTGCAAAGCATCTTTTACACTTGCTCGACATATTGTTTCTACTTCAATAGAAACCCCACAATTTTGTGTACTTTTTTCGGCATCCTTTGTGTGAAATCGATTTCCATTGATAACATAACCAGAATAAAACTTTACTTCCTTCTTAGGACTACATGCAAGCCATTTCACAATATCTGACATTGGACCACTGCTGCCACTTCTAACTTCATTTTCCAGCCATTCACTAAACGTGTTCATATGTCGCTTTTCTAAAAGAGATTCATTCTTGGCTAAACGTTTATCTAAACGTATAAGCTGCTCTTTGTGCATTCTGGAACAGTTAAAAAAGATAATTTAGAATGTGAATTAAAAAAATAAAATATAAATTTACTATAGTATTATAACTTACTCTCTCCATGGATCAACTTCTGCGATATTCTTCAACACATAACGATGGGCAATCTCTAACATAGAAGAAGTCATTGTGTTTTTTGTCCAACCTTGACCAAGTGGTCGCCTTTCTACTATTGTTCTATCTTCAAAATCCTCATTGCGCCTATGTTGATGTCCTATATCAGCTACTTATTTTATGTACCCAGAACAAAATTGTGTCAATTCATCAGCTAAATACTTCTCCGCTATGCATCCTTCGGGATTAGAACGATTCTTAACATATCCTTTTAGGACCTTCATATACCTAATCATGATTAAAAGATTAGCTTGATAAACAATCATATTAGGCTATAATTAATATATAGTTATACCATAAACATTAATCCTCACCTTTCAAAAGGGTACATCCATCTGAAAGGTACTGGTCCAGCAATCAGTGCTTCTTGTCCAAGATGAATAGTTAAATGGACCATTATATTAAAAAAGATGGAGGAAAGAACCTTTCCAATATGCACAAAGTCTCAGTAATTTTATCTTCAAGAAGCTCTAGTTTATTTTTATCAAGTACCCTTTGACACAATTGATTAAGAAATGCACAAAGGCGAAAAATAGCAATTCTTGGTCCCCGAGGTAAAAGTCCTCTCAATGCCACCGACAATACTTGTTGTACTAAGACGTGACAATCATGGGACTTTAGGCCATAAATCTTGTGGTCTTGTAATGACACTCGATTTGCAATGTTTGAACTATAGCCATCTGGCAATCTCAAATTTGCCAATTTTTCATAAAATATATGCTTCTCTTTCTTTGAAAGTACGTACGGAGGTATAGTACCTTTAGAACTATTAATCTTATCATCTTTCAGATGCAATTTTTTTTTCTGATGCCCATCACCTTCAAATCTTTTCGAGAATTCAAATTATATTTCGTCTTCCCCTTTATATTCAATAGAGTACCAATAATACTCTCACAAATATTCTTTTCAATGTTCATCACATCCAAATTGTGTCGTAATAGTAAAATCTACATTATGAAATGAATACATATTAAATTTAACAACTAATAATATGGTGTTTTTCCAAGTTAAATATAAATAAAGGAAACAAAAATACCTCCCAATATGGTAACTCAAAGAAAATAGATTTTTTTCCACCGCTTTGTAAGTTGTGTAGGATCATCACCATCAATATAATCGATATCTTTATTTCTCTTCCTTCTGTTTTCATGTTGTTGGTTCTTTGACTTTCCTCAAACATTTACAATATTGTTGACTACTTGAAGAACCTTTGAACCGGTTAATTTTTTAGGCCTCAATCGATGTTCTTCGGTTCCATCAAACCATGAAACTTTCAATCGCAATGGATGATCAGGTCGAAGAAAAATTCTATGGCACATATAAGCAAAAAAATTTCCATTTTGCAGCCATTTTGAGCATGTCTGAACACCACACACAGGACATGCCTTCTTACCCTTTGTAGAATATCCTGATAAGTTTCCATATGCTAGAAAATCATTTATCGTCCACATCAAGATAGCTCTCAAATTAAATGTGGTCTTAGTGAATGCATCATATACACTAACTCCATTGACAAATAACTCTTTTAAATCTTCTATAAGTGGTTCCAAATATACATCTATATCATTTCCTGGTTGCTTCAGACCGGGGATAAGTAATGACAACATTAAATTTTCTTTAGACATGCATAAAGATGGAGGAAGATTGTAGTTAACCAAAATTACTGGCCAACAACTATATCTAGAACTAAGATCACCAAAGGGGTTAAATCTATCAGAAGAAAGACCAAGCCTGAGATTACGAGGATCAGATGCAAAAGTTGGAAATTTACTATCAATCTTCTTCCATGCAAACGAGTCAACTGGATGTCGCATCATGCCGTCCTGACTTGTGTTATTGTAATGCCATGTTAGTTGTTCTGCCTTTTCAGATGACTTAAACATTCTCCTAAATCGAGGTATGATTGGAAAGTACCTCAAGACCTTTGCTGGAATTCCTTTATGAACCTTTTTAGTACGCTTATTAACCTTCTATTGTGATTCACCACATTTTGGACACATCTCCATATGTTCTAAATTATTTCTAAATAAACAACAGTCATTCACACAAGCATGTATCTTCTCATACCCCAAATCAAATGCCTTGAGAAACTTTTTCATAGAGTACAATGAATTTGAAAGTATGTTATCATTTGGTAGCAGATTTTGAATGATGTCAAGAAGTTCATCAAAACCAGTATCAGATAGGCTATACCTGGCTTTATACTTGTATAAGATAACCGTTGCAGACATCTTTGTGATAGTGCAACCCGAATATAAAGGAAGTTCTGCCTCCTCCACTAAATCATTCAAATTGGGCTCTATTCTTTCATCTGTAGGTTCCATAATATCATCATCCTCAAAAGTGCATCTTTATACATGTCATAAGTCTCTGGAAACTCTAAATTCCCATCTTTTAATGTATTCAGCTTTTCTCTATGAAAGATCCATGTAGTGTAACGAGGATGCATACCATTTATGATCAAGTGATCATATATAGTATCAAAATTATGGAATTATAGGTTCATACAACGGCTGCAAGGGCATTGAATCTTTCGTAGATCCACCTTACTTGCTTGAACCATATCCACAAATCTTCTTACACCATCACGATAGGATTTACAAGTTCTAAAGATTAAAAAAAACAAATATGAGAAGCAGAAGGAAAAATAGTCAATCTGTTTTTACAAAAGAAGGCATACTATGTATATTCATATGATTATATAGTCTAGAGTTTAAAAATAACCTTGAAAAGTGTATCCAACTTTTATCCATGATGTCTCTATTTTCTTTGGGGATCCTCTTTAACTTTAATCTAGAAATTCTACAAATATATTTTTCAAAATAATAAAAAATGATGATGATAATAATAATAATAATACAATATATTTTCTACAACAAAAATTTGGATATGAAGGATATAGAGAACTAAATCATACTTACAAAGTAGTAAAGATTTTCGCTACTTTTCCGAAATTCACTTAATCAACTACTTGAAGTCTTCAACGTAGTCACTATAACAATAACAGAAAGAAGAACGAAATACATTTCAATAGGAATCCATTTACAATCTGTAAACACCTAATCCATTAAGAACACCATACAAAACAATAGAATTCAAATCGTTGGAAAGAAGATCCTGGAGAAACAGATGGAAGTAGTATGTTCTATTATTATTGTTAGTATGTCCAACATGAATGCTACTTTTAATAATGTACTAAGCTTTACTTAGAACTTAAAGCCAAGGTTACCAGCTGTTAGATGTTAATATGTAAAAAGAAAAACCTTAGTGCATATATGCACATACAGATCTCATTCGACAGCTATTTAATTCCTTGCAAACCTAGTATCTGAACATACCAACAAACTCAACTCGTAGGACATGTCTTCATTTCCAGAAATATTTATTAGTTTTAGTCCTGTCATGCTATATCATGTTGCAATATCAAAACTCTATTTCATGATATTTTAGGAGTCAACATCAACAATTAAACTAGGGATGATATTTTTAAATTCAATTCTAAAATAGAACTTACAACCCTACTAACCGTGGCCAACAAGAAAAGACGATTGCCAATCATATGATCCATCAATTATTGTGGCAATTTATAAAACCAATACAATTTAGTATTAACACAGTCTTGTCGTATGCAGGGCACTAATTTGGATCAAGCTCCACAAATTTATTGGCTACATGATTCACATGTGCTCCTTCTGTAGGCCTAGGAAATCAATGCAACTCTACACTTGAAACATTTCCTATATGTCAGAACCATGCACTCATCTAAGAAACAGATGGAAGTCAGAAACAAAATACAGGTAAATATTTGATTTAGGATTTAAATTCATTTATGAATGTAACTTTGTATTAATCTGTGTCCTATATAATGGAAAGTACGAATAATAGTAAGCAACATGTCATGCAATAGGGAGGAAAAGCAAAAGCCACAGAATCAGAGAGACGTACAGATTTTGATTCAGTTATTTCCTTTTCTTCTCATTTAAATCCATTCTTATTTTATCATGATAACTAATACAAAGCATAGACTGAAAAAATAATGCTCACATCTACCAGGTGTGAACCAAAACCAGACAAATATATAGAGATCAGAAAGTTCAAACAAAACTGAAATAATGAGCAAGAAAAGTCTGGTATTTGTTTAGTTATACAGTGTGATATATTCTTTAATTGGTTGCTCTTAAAATTCTCTTTGTGCCATTTAACCACAAATCCATATCGTTATAATTACTTGACTATAACTAGTTTGATCTTGTTGTAAAAGGGAAAAAAATAATGTACAAGCATGTTGGAATAACATAAAGAATATATCCTCTGACTTTAGAGTTATGTTATGCAATGTCACGGGAGAGTCGAGTATAACCATTGTTGGCAAATATTTAGAAGTTGGTTAGCCTTTTCTTTCTTTAATGACTAAAACAAAATAGTATAAATTTGTTCCATGTATGCCTTTTCATCCAGCTGAACAAGCATCTAAAACAAACAAAATATTACAGGACTTCCAATTAAAATTTAGGCTAGTGATCACGAACAAGAGCTGGTATATCAGTGTCAGATAATCTCCAGGTAACAGAAGATAAAATAATGAAACAGAAATGTAGAGCTCCAATTAACTCAAAATTTGAAGAAAGGAGTATGGAGAACCTGGCCTCTTCCGAGTACGTAGAACCTGTAGCCTTCTCCTCCGTTGCTCCTCGACAGGCCTATAGCCTTCTCTTCCGTCGCTCCTGAACTTCGTTTCTTCGGTCGGTCCCTAATTAGGAGTATGGAGAACCTTTTTTTAACAGCCGATACTAATTAGGAGCGGGAATGAAAACCTAAGGGGGGGAAACTAAGGGAGGGAAATGAAAACTAAGGGTGGGGGGAAATGAAAACTTAAGAAATTGGGGGCGGGAGCGGGATGAGGGAAAGAAAACCTAACCTATTTTCAGCAGAAGCATTAAAACGTGATCAAAACCTAACCGAGAGCATATAAGCCTATGCCTAAATTAGAAAGCGGCTCATGGCCTTGCACGCAGGAATATGGGAGTTTCTGAGCCTGTTAGGTCACCCTATATATATTATATTATTGCAAAAGCAAATATAACACTAGTTAATTAATAGATGAGCAAAACAAAACGGGCCACATGACTTACAATCTAAAACCTATATATTTAAAAGATACATATAAATGGGCCATAAATGAGTCGTCAACCACAACGTGTAAAACATGCCATAAATAAATCTTTATTTACAACGCGCACAAATGCGCCGTAAATGAATCTTTATTTACAATGCACACAAATGCATGATGTAAATGAAACTTTATTTACAATGCGCACAAATGCATGCCGTAAATGAATCTTTATTTACAACGTGCAAACATGCATGTCGTAAATGCAGCTTCAATTACGGCATGCACGTCAAACACACCGTAAATAAGACAAAAAAGTAGCTCTTTTATGGCTCGCATATTTGCACGCTGTAAAAGAATATCATTTACAACACGCAGCCTCTGTGCGCCGTAAATTGTGCGCCGTAAATGCTATATTTTCTTGTAGTGGCGTAATACTAGTTGTTACCTTCCAACAAATTTTATATGCAAGACCTAGATGAGTCCGCCTTCAAGTAGACATATCATGTCCCACTCAAACACGTCTTCTTGTACTCTATTTTTATGATACGATTTCAGGTCAAAAAGGACTAGTGATAACCCTTGTCATAACACCGATGTACTTTTCGACTGCAATTAGAGATCCAACCTTGACTCAAATCTTTTGGCCCAATATATGCTTATGATCTACTCAAAGCCCTCTACGCACATGCCACTAGTATGCCACTCAATAGAGGCACCTTGTGCTACTTAAACACAAAAGTCACAGAAGGCACATCTTCATGACTTACAGAACCTATTCTACCAACCCAAGTGACAATTAGGCGAACCACTTGAGTTAGAACCTCTTTTAGGTTACCTAATCTGATGGGTATGGTCTCGATTGATTTTGTGGATCTTGACCAACCAATATAGATTAAAACCAAAGACATATTCAATAAAAGACTGATGTCCTATCATGGAGTCCATTAAACCCATCCAATATGGATTTAACCCATCCATGCATAACACTATATTTGGGCTATAAAAACCAAATTTGATGAAATAGATCCTTATACCTATTATGTAGTCCCCATCTCTTGGTTCACTAATTCTTCTTCCATAAGCTTTGTAACCATATCTCTTGTAGCCTATGTTATAAGATGAATGGAGTCCCACTGAATCAACTTGTTTTCGGTTATGCTTGACCAAGACCTCTCGTACTACCTTGGTAAGATATGGTCAATATAGGAGTAATGTTAAATAGGTAATAGGGTTCGTGACTACAATTTGAAGTATCTCATATTTTCATACTTCTCCTTGAAATGTGATCTTCTTAGATGTCATGTTACCGTACGTTCTTTCTATGTTTAACCAATTTCTATAAGTTAAGTAGTACCTTGAACTTAGCATACTCTCACTCTCTCTTAAGTATAGGATGACATTTGTAACTGTTATACCATCTGGTGGGAGGTTACGATGTGATCTTTGTACTGTATTTTATATTCCTTGCTCGTATGTTTAGATAACCACAACGAAAGATAGAAATCTTGATTTTTTAAATTTTGTTCTATTATAGAATCGTGACTTAGTTTCCAATTTGAGAAAGGAATTTCCTTAAGGCATAGGCAAGCCTCTCTAGAATGTAGGGTTCCTGAATTAGCAGATGATTGAGGTAGATCAATTCCACTAAAGCTAAAAATTTAGTGGTTCATAACGTCCATTTCTATCCGTACCAACTGACACCCTCTACCGTGACTTGATATTTGAAGCACAACACTAGCCTTTTTCTTCCCACAAAATTACACTCATGAACTAGACCAGTCAAGCTACACACATGACATTCTTGTCCCACATAAATGCTCATTCCTGTGCCCCATTCCAATTACATCACATGTATGGCACAATTACTTTAGAACAAACCATGGATGCCTATTTTGTTCCATTTGATTTTAGCCATGCCACCCCCCTTAACTAGATTAAACACCCATGATCATGCAAGATGCATCCTACCTAAGATGTATGCATTCCACCCAAGAGAGCACATGCCTCCTACACAATACCAAGAACCAATCTCGCACACACTAGTCACTACTGCTTAAGGATTTCTAATACTTAATCATATGCCATAACAAGGTTTTCTGCACTTGTTATAGACTCTCACTCCTAGCCCGTGAATTCTTCTTTTCCTAAGCTCCTCAACTTCATCTCTTAATTACCGCGTTAGACGAAAAGTGAAACCCCTTGACCGACATATTTAGTGATATTCGAACAATATACTCCTACTATTTTGTTGAAGTACGACAGATGCAGGAGCGAAGACAATTGGTTTATTTTTCTCCAGAAGTTATTAACCAAGAACGCCATGTCAATATCTAGGAGCAGTGACTACGGCCAGGAATGCCCAATATCCTCGTATCCCTCCCTTTAGAAATTGTCCTTCTCATAAGCTTTACAACGATGACTTCCCGAATAGCCAACTTCTATAAGTTGGGTAGAATCCTGAATAAATAATACTCCATCTTATAGAATATGACGTCAATTTGGATTCCTATGATAACCACCTCCTTCGTCATTTTGAAAACCGAGTTACGATTTGACGTAACTACCCTCCCATGTATTAAATATCATTGTTCATAGATATTAAGGATTTTAATTTCGAGGACAAAATTTTGTAAGTTGGGTAGGATGTAAAATCCCCAAAAAAATTGATAATTTTATTTCTTAATTAAATATATTTTTATTAGACTTTTAAATTTTGTATTTTGCTAACATTTGGTAGCAAGTTAAATGTATATTATATACATACATAAATTTCCTTTACAAGTTTATGAACTAATAAGTCAGAAAAATATTTATATTATTTTGAAAGTAATTTGGAAATATTTGCGTCAAATTATTGTCAGGAATTGAGTGATTATTAAAGCGCTTTATCTTTAATAAATAAATTTCTACTAATATTAATAGTAGCAGTTATTGCTATATCATATGTAGCTAGTAGGTTAATTATTTGAATTATTATTGAAAATATTTTAAGAAATATTTTTGTGGAATTTTTATGAGTTTTTATAAATTTATTTGGATTTTTTATGTTTAATTTTTTTATATACAAATTTTATGTGCTTAAGTAATATATATATATATATATATATATATATATATATATATATATATATATATATATATATATATATATATATATATATATATATTATATATATATATATATATATATATATATATATATAAAAAACCCAACCGGAACAGTGCCTAGCACTATTCCCTTATTTCCAATTTGCTCGAACCCGATAGCAAGAGCACGGGATAGAGTTGGTGAATATGAAAGAAATTTGAAATCAAATCTCCATCAATTCTAATCCAAATTGAATCCTATCTTTTCCAATATGACCAACATCGAATTCTCTACGAACTAGACCAAGAAATTGAATCCAGATTCAAATCAAATCCTATCTATACTCGAAATTTAAATTCATATAGAAGAAAACCCGAAACCTATACTTCTCTAAAATTCTTCCTCAAATCTCCATCACAGCCAAAGCCCTTCGACCCAGAGCACCCCGAAACTCTGGCGAGTAGCCCAGACCACCTGCGTGCTGCTCTCGACCGCCGCACTGCCGCCAATACCGCCCGACCGACCAAACAGGGAACCCTGTTTCAGCCGACCGACTGCCCAGGTAACCCCCTCCCTCGTCCTCGTACTTCCTCCACACGCAATCATTTTTGCTTCTACAAATTTATAGTAGTAACCAATATAACCCTCTTCGAATCCCTTCAAAGAGATTTGGATATAACCCATTGCATCGACCCAGAACTCGACGTAAAGTCGGGTCAAAATCTGTTCGAAAACATAACAGAAAACCTTTCCCAAAACCCCTAATTGGAAGGGAAATCCTGACAAAGATATTGGGAATTTTTGAAAATAAATTTGACACAGTTGTAGACAACCTATACTTGAGTAAAACCTGATTTGTAGATTGCAATTTCATTATGTATACATGAAGTTATTAGATGTCAAAGTTAGGAGAAAACTATTTAAAAAAACACAAAAAATTCAGAAATTTTTTTTCGATACGGCATGCGACCCGACAAACAGGGCGATGTGGTCACAACCCATAAGCATTGAAAGGCACGTATGTATGTTGCCGACGTGTGGGAACTGACGGAACTCGATTTCATTGCGTGTGCGCGACGAAATCAGTGTGTATCCATCGAGATACCCCTGTATCAACCTTTTGTAAACTTTGTCTTAACTTCGTTCATTCGTCGTATCGAGATGAAACTTGTGCCAGCAGGACCGTATCGAAATTCTGGTCCTTTGTGCCAAGTTTGGTCCGATTCTAAGAAGGTCGATCGGAACGCCTATTTTGGAGGGCCCGCGACCCAATCCAACGGGCAAAATTGTACACAGTCCGTGTAACTCCTCTTCCCAAATTTTAAAAAAAAATTTAATAATTGTAGTGGAAGTATATTTTATTTTATTTATTTTTCTTTTAAAGGATATTATTATTTTTCAAATTCCTAAAAGAGTAGTTTCTAGAACAATTTGAAAATCATAGGTAATTAGTTATTTTATTTTATTTTTTTTGTCTTGACAAGTTATCAAAGTTTTGGGGTTAATAAATATATATACTTTACATATTCTATTATTCCTTATTATTATCAAATTATTGATTTTGGTTTGAAATTATATGCCTTACTTAGTTTTAGAATATCTGTATGTATCATTAAATGGTAATTCATTTTTGATTTTAATTAAACTATTTTTATTGCAATCATTAGTAGATTGCGATTAGATCAATTTGTGTAAATGTCATTTGATTTGGATTTGGCTAAATATATTTTTAAATATTATTAGTAATATCAAGTATTAATTTATTATGGATTGACTTAATTGATAATTTATTGGATTAAAAATTAATGTAATTTAATTCTTGAAAAGATTTGGTTTTAATTAATTTTAAAAGTTATAAGTAGTTTTAAACAATAAAAGGGATTTGCTAATTTATTTTAAATAAAATATAAATTTATAAAAATGTACTTCAAATTATTTTGATGGTATCAAATAATACTTTTAATTTATTTTATGATCAATTATTGGATTAGAATTTGATAGTACAGTTTAAAACTTATTTGATTATATTTGACTAACAAAGTATTATATTTAAATGGGATGAGGATTATTTAAATTAAGATTTGAATTATATTGGTATGCTATTTGATAGAAATTAGTATTTTGATCTGAATTTATGCGATTTATCTTGAATTATTCATTCTTATAACCCCTTCCGTGTTATCGAAACCGCCACACACCGTCGTTCTCCGCGGCCAGAGATCGCCGGAGTTCTTTTCGACCAAGCACTGGCTCGATTTTGCAACTGGTTCTCCTACCGGGGAGACTCTATCTCCGCTGAGCTCGAGGAGAAGCCCTCGTCGTTGACTACCAGACGATCTTCTCGATCGACGTCGCTATCTAGCGTCGTACGCCTCCGTGGTAAGCCGTTCCCTGGAACTGCCTACTGTGCCGCGCTTCGTCGTGCTCCCGTGAGCCTCGTAGACTCCGTCGAGCCTCCACGTCGATCTTTCCTATCTATCGCTCGAAACCCTCGAGCCACCGAACGACCAAGCTTGGGTGAGCTCCCTCTGTCTTCTCAACCTTTCTCTCTATAATCCCTCTTTTCCTGGAGAAGAGCTAACTTTTCATAATTTTCTTTGTTTTTCACTTCATTCCTCCTTTCTGTTCTTCTCTTTCCTTCTCGTAGTACGAGAGAAACAGAAGTAATAATGACCCTTATTATTATATTTTAAACAACTGTTACTTTAATAGTTAATGGCATCGAATATCTATTGTTATTAATTAGTATATAGTTATGTATACAATAGGAAAATTTGCTAATATACAATATATATACTGCTATACTGTTGAGTATTATTGAAACCATTAGTATTATACAATTTTATTAAATAAATATGTGTTAGATAATTTCCTAAAAATTATATTGTATTAAAATATAGTTGTAACTTCAAAAATTGGAGTTTCTAGTCTAAAATGGCTTTTCTCAAGTAATTATATAAGTATATTTTCCAAAAAGGTTATATTACGAAATAGGGTTATCGGTATGAGTTTTAATGAATTTCCTAAATATATATATATATATTTTTCTAAGATAAGTTCCGGTAAGAAGTAGTTTTGTTTTAAATGAAGTCGTATATATAAATATTTGGTTTTATTTATAACTATTAGGGTTATTTATATTGCTTCCTGAAAAAGTATATTTATTAGAATATAGTTTTGATCAAGAAATTATAGTTTGACAAAATTTGGTTTTTGCCCTAAAATGTTTTCTAGGTTTTCCAAGTATTTATCTAAAGTATTTTGCTAATAAAAATATAGTTTTTAAAACATTATAAATATTTTTCCTAAAATAGTTATATATATTTTCTGAAGTAAGGATTATTTTCTAAGTCAATCCCCTTCGTCTTGAATCATTTTTCAATCGTGACTAATCATTGTTCCTAATTTTCTTGCGAACCCGGATTCCATCACATCGACACTAGCCAACCGGACTATACTGGACTCAACAGAATTAACAATTTCATCACCTAAGGACCTCAGGCGAGTACATCCCTGATAGTTTTTATATCTGATTATCTCTATGAATCATGTATGTATTAGTGTTTTATATTAATATTCCATTGGTTCTTGACACGATATTACACGAGATAGTAGTTGTGGATTCTTTACATGTTGTTCGTGACCAATCTATTACCGTGTTCGTGGCTTGTTTGGATCCATGAGTACTGGTCGGGCGGGGAAATACTCTAGACATGTAAACAAACCCAAAATTATATTTGCCTAATAGCAGCCTCACACTTCACGTGCGGGTGTCGGGTCTTATTATTGCCTAATAGCAGTCGCACATTTTATGTACGGGGTACCAGATTTAGCCTTAGCCGTTTACATGTCGAAGTAGTATTTCAACTCACTAGATAGGTACAGTATCTGGTTCTACAGTATATATTGCTGGCTACAGGTCTTCTCTATTTTTAGTACTTACTTGCCTTGTTCACCATGCTCAGTTTCTGTCATGATTCTACACTTGTCTTTTCGTCGTGTATTTCATTATTATTTACAGATTTATGGATTTTGTCATTTATTGAATCTGTTGTGAGATTGTACTCGTTCTATTCCTGACTGAAAACCAACATTTTCAGGTTTAGTCGCGACCACTCTTAGCACTGGGAAGGCATGGGTATGCTGAGGTTAACCTAGATAGTTGGATTAGCTGTCTTTTTTATTTTATGAGACATTGTATTTTCTAGCAAATGTGAAGCTGTGAAACCTTATAATTTGTAAAATTGATTTAGTAATATGAATGAGCATATATGTTACATTTGGTGATTTTGAGCATCTTGGCCGTGACGGCGTTCTATCGCCGACTCTGCGGCGTAGGCTGGCTTGGACACATCTCGTATCCGAAAAAGCGGGTACGGGTCATGACAGTCCGTCGAAATCCAAGTGTGGACATACGGTTGGGTTCGTCTTCTCAAATCAGACCCGTAGACATATAGTTTGACGACTTTAGGGTCCATAGATATTGGCACGTATTTCGATGCAAAATGGATCCAACGGCGGCATTATTTTGACCCAAAATTATGATTTTGCCCCTGTTCCAGAATTGGACTTTCGGACAAGTGTTTCCTATATATATCTTTTACACCGGGAACGTTCTTGATGTTTGTTTCAGCATCCGGAGCCGTTCGTGGATTTTGAGATTCATTGCTGATATGCTTGATTGTTGGCTTGCCATTTTCGTACCACCAAGCAAGATACCTTGCCACCTTACTCTGTGATTTACTTTATCTTATTTTTTGTTATTTATATTCAACATTACTTATCTGTTGTTAGTATTATATCACTGTGCGTCCAAGTCACGCTTGGGTGCAAGCGACTATATCAGGTCGTTTACTTGCTTTTGTTTTATTCTCTTGCATTGACTTAGCTTAGTGACCACCCATTGATGATGAGATATTGGTATATCTCATACATCCTTGACACATGATTATCACGAGTTGTGAGTCACTTGTAGGACACGTACTCGCGTAGTTGGCCGGCCACCGATACGTATGAGACGTGCAACAGTTAGGAGTAACTGCCAATAGATTTGCATGCTAGTGGACTTGGAAATTGCTACAGGTCATATGAGTCATGGATATGAACCTACTAGGTATTGGGTGGGGAGGACAGTTCCTTAACGTATGGGCCACGTATGCACTTTCCTATTCCTGATCCTGTTGGCCTCTGATATTCGGTGATTGTTATGCTTTGAGGTCCTTGGTATCCTGGTGGGACCATACCGAGTTTCCTGTAGCCAGAGTGTCCATGCGTCAAAGGTTTGTTCTTAACTGCATTTTCACAGTAGAATGGTTAGGCTCCCTATTGCATGCACCTTTCTTTTTTATTTATTATATAGCACAGTTTATTCGACATGTTCTTTATGTATCTTGTTATGTCCCTCTGAGGACCTGGTGATCTCTCCAGGTGTGTGCTTTGTAAATTTTTGCAGGTGTTCTAGCCAAGGCCACGATCCTCTCTATTTCTCTGAGGATGATTGCTCTTGGTTCGTCTTTGCTTCGCTCGACAGATCCTATCATCATTTATGTATTCATCTCATAAAATTTGTTGGTAGTGAATTTGTCTCTGCCCAACTCTTATACAAAATAATAATTCATGAGTTGATTTAAAACATTATTCTTTTGATTTTTTGGATAAGATTTAGTTACCATGGTTATTGCATTTTACAGCTTATGTATACATACGAGGATTCCATATATTGGAGTATACTTCGTATGTATGCAGCTGGCATGTCTACGTACTTAGTCCTAAGTATTTTGGGACTTGAGCATTATAATAGCTCAGGAATTTTGGGGTTTTATTGTACTATTCTGTTGAATGGTTCAGTCTCTTGAATATGGGAATTGATTTGGGACTTGGGTTTGAATGTTGTTCATTGTGACTGTTCACTGATAATTGTACTGCCATTAAATGTTCTGACCTGTCCATTGTTGCTGTGCAGTCGAGCCTCACTGTTGGGCACTGACTTGTTGACAGCCATTTGGATATGTGATGTCTTATATATAGATCATATAAGTCTGACACTTGTTGATTGATATTACTTTGTATCATAGTCCCCTACCACCTTCTGTTCTGATACCTAACATCTTGCCCTGACCTGCATTGTTGTAGCAATCTCATTTTGGCATCTGTTCACTGTATAGAGAGTTTCAGACACTACCTATTGATTCCCGGCATTTTAGAGTATTTGTCTTCTGTTTGCATTCGACCGTCAGCCTTCGAATTGTTCAGACCGCCTCTAACTCACAGACCATAGTCCCCTACCATTTCCTTAGCTTAATTCTTGAGTATCAGTGGTTAGAGGTTTGTCCTGCTCTAGCCAAAGAGATTCACTACATTGTTAAGCACCTGTCATGCCTTTATTTACATCCATAACTGCATATGATAACCTGTCCTGCCTTGTAGTTGAGGTATCAACCTATACAATTGCCATGTCCAACACTGTTCACTGCTTGTTTTTCTTTCCATTGGACAGATATGCATTGATTTGTCTTTGGTTCTGACCAACTTAATAATATGTATTGCATTTACTTTTGTCCTGGATATTATTTATATGTCCTGCATTTAGGATCCAGTTTGAGTATCAGATATTACATCTATCCATTGCATACATGTTAGCCCCATTACTAATTGCCTGCCCACCTTGTTTGATACCTGGAATGAGTTCCCTGCACTCTAATGTGTTCAGGGATGAACACCTCAGTGTTCAGATCCTTCTTTTCGTGTATCAGTCCAATACCCCCCTTTTTGCTCTGTCTTACTGAAAGATCAAGCCATTACCTTAGTTCACTACACCCCCTTCTTATTGCCTGTATTTATGAATGTTCAGAATTAAACTTTTGGTTCAGTATCCTAGCTTCAAATGCATCTGTCCACCTTTAATGAATGCAGGTAATGACTTGTCTTTAAGTTCCAGTTATCACTGTTCAAACCTCATTTAGCTCCTGCATATGTAAACTGCACCCTTGGGTCACTACATCTTGTTCTGTCCAGGTAGCCAGGTGCAGTGGGATACAATGGTATCAATCTTTGTTGGCTGTAGCTATATATAGGATGTTAACCATTCCTTCAAGTGCCATTGCATGTCAGTCCCTATATGGACTGCATTTTCCTTTGTTCACTAAGTTTACATCAAACCATTTTCTTAGTCTTGACTAGCTTTTGAATGATCTGTTAAAAGGTCATTGTCCAGTCCATGTTGGAGTTAGGAGGCACTGCTCTCACTCCGAGGACAGCTTTTGGGAAGCCTTGGACTAGCCTCCGCCCTTCTTCGCACAGTTTTTTGTTGACGCGTTGCATCCTTTTGTCGTTGTCCTTTTCTTTTTTGGCTCGTGGTGCTTTTACTTGTATAGGCATCGGCATTTTGCCCCTAATACATCAATAAAGTTCCCCTTCCTTAAAAAAAATAAAAATAAATAATAAAATATATATATAGGGTAATGTCAGTTGTATATTGATTGGGTCATATACTTCATATATATGGAATAAGGGATGTGTGTGTGTGTGTGTGTGTGTGTGTGTGTGTGTGTGTGTGTGTGTGTGTGTATATATATATATATATATATATATATATATATATATATATATATATATATATATATATTTATATATATATATATATATATATATATATATATATATATTATCAGTTAGGCATACATGTGAATGAGTATACCTATACTATGTATATGAGGATGGTGGTTGTGTTGTTGAGCTTGTGTATGGTATCATAGGTTAAACTATAGGATAGGTAAATCTAGGTTTGAATATAGGTTGTACCTAAATAGCTTAACACTAAATAGTCCACATAGACCAAAACCCTAGATATTGACCAACTAGGACCAAGTTGACCAAAGTTGACCAAATTAGCTATAGTTGACCTAATTTGATCAAAAGTTGACTTTTTGACCTAGAAAAGGCCTAGTAGCATGTAGATATCATTATTTTAAGCAATTGTCTAATTTAGATCACTCAGTAACCTGTAATTATCATAATAGGTTTTTGTGACGCTAGTTCGAATATCGATACACATCAGTTGCTCAGGATATCAGGCAACTATATTTTTTGTTAGTTTTCATTCATGATAGTATCTATATTGCCTGCTCTAGACTACTTTACCTGATGCTGACACATTGTTAACACAGACCAGTACTATATGGATCTTGTCATGAGATGTTATCCCCTTAATGGGTGCATCGGATATTTTATGTTCATGTACTTTATCATGTACGTCTTGTACTCCTTGTATCGTACTATTAATGTACATTCATGTGCTCTTATGTACTCTCATGTTCACATGTGCTTCATGCTCAAACTAACAATCATGTACGTAACGTAACTTGTTCGGATCCTTATGTATTGTTTGGGATAGGGGAAGTAGAAGTAGTTATGTGATTAAATCCCATTAGTGTAATCATGTACATGTCAATTATGCCTTCACGTATAATCGAGTTATCGTAGAATAATCATGTACAACCTAAACCGATCACATAACGATCTTGTGCTCTGAAACACTTATATTATTTACAGTTCATAGAATCTCTATCTTATAAAAGTACTCAGATTCCTTGTCTATTTTTTATGTATTCCTATACTTTCTTTTATAACACGTCATGTACTATATTCTATTGCTAGTTTTATATTTCCTACCATGCATGAAACTGCTTTTAGAGTTTTGTATTCGCTTCAATCCTGACTGGATATGTTGACAAAATTTTACAAAGAACTTGGAGGATCCGGCTAACCTAGAGGAGATGCCAGTAGTGCTAAGAATCGATTGCTGGAATATTGTCTGGGTTGTTTTAGTTATCTTTCATGAGTTGTATATAAATATTATTGCTACTTTGGGATATAATGTTAACACTTAACTTATTTCTATTCTGGTTGTATCGCACTTGATATCCTTCTATCCAAAATCGTGTTGTTATCCTTCTTTAGTTACTTTGTGATTGAGTTGTATCTTTCTGAGATTGTCCTCCGTTTGGAGAGTACATCTATATTGGACAGGTATATTATATTGTGTTATCTATTATTGAGGCCCAGGACAACGTTCTACCGTCGACACTACGGCGTAGGCTGGACGTACCCATGACATCGTGTCCTTATACTGGGTGCGGGTCGTGACAGGAGTTCTCTCACGACTCAGCCGCAGAGTCTATCCTCGAGGCACAATCCGCTGAATATGGGACTTGATTCCGAAGAAGCTATTATATAACTAGGAATAGATCTTAATTCAATCATTCCCGATCAATCGATTCAATCGATCATGTGAGACTCGTCTCACGGTATCGGTATTTATATACGGATACATATTTTGTTTTGTATTTAGTATTTTCTTGATTTTCAGAATGCTTTGATTTTTTTTTCCAAAATTGTATATATTTCTCATTGGTCGGCATGTTGCTGATGTATCGGTGTATATCGACGGTTGACATTCTCATTGTATAGATTTCTGACAATTGTCAGGTGACCCGTATTTTGACTTGTCTCTTTTGTTTTGGTTTAAAACTTGACTTAGTTTAATTGGTTTGGTTCAACTTGGCTTGTCTTGGTTTGGTTTAGTTTGGTTTGAGATGAGAGGGTTGATATAAAACCCAACTCCTCTCTATCTCTCTCTCTCTCTATCTCTCTCTCCTCCATTATTTCATTTCTCTTCATCTTCTTTCTCTTAATTTTCTCCTCCAACCTAAGGCAAGTACATCTTGACAAAACCTTCAACAAAGTTCTTTTTGTTTGTTCTGTTCTCTTCCTTACATGATTCTATGTCTCTTTAGAACTTGGAATTTTTTATTTTTATGGCTACATTTTTGTAGATCTAAGTTTTGATTTTTTTTTTATTTTCTTGGTTTTGATCTATTAAAACTTGGTATATCCTAAGACCGTTTGTCCCAAGCTGTATGAGATCTCGTTCTATGCAGTTTAGACCCTTGGAAGTCTCAATTTGGACTTGTTTTGAGCAAGTTATGCTCTTTTGAAGTTTTCGGGTTCCATGGAGCTTTGGTTGTTGTGTTGGAGAAGAAGCACAGTGCCGGGCGCCCAGTCTGGCTCTGGCGCCTCTTCTGGCCCAGGCGCCTAACTCGTCCATGGCGCCTTGCATGTCCTGGCGCCTCTTGACCCTAGCGTTCACGGGTGCTTAGGTGCCCAATATGATGCGCCGACCCCAACGCTCATTGGTGCTTAGGCGCCCACTATGATGCGTCTCTCCGACCCTGGCGCCCATGCATGCCTAGGCGCCACTTTGGCCCTAATGCTCATTGGTGCCCAGGGGCCTCTCTTGTCACGCCCCGCTCACGTAGGAGCAAGCTTCCTCGCTAAGGCATGATGCCGTACGAGACTAGAATGCGCTCGTGAAAGGCGGGTTCCATAACGGCCGATTACAGCGGCTGCGATGGGATCGTCGCACAGAAGTCCTAAGCAGAGGCATTGAATATGCCAGCAAAAATTTAGAATAAAACACAAGTCATTCGGAAGATGCATTTTATTGATATTGAAACAAGGATTACAATGGGGCGCAAGACCAAGATTACAAGTCACTCAAGCTCACTCTTCTCACATTACAAGTCACTCAGCTCTCTCATCTCTCAATACATGTCTCGAGCCAGCAGATGCTTTGGTTAGGTGACGTCCATACATTATGTCCCGTATAAGTCCTGACTCCACGCGGTCGCACGCCTCGAATCACCAAGGAACTCCGTGCCTCGACGCATCCAAGCGAGCTCCGTGCCACGAGCTTCTACCTGTTCCTGCACATAAATACTGTGTGGGTGTCAGTACTCAACTGTACTGGTAGAATGAGCTCCTCGCCCCTCCATATAAAATGACACATTTATTTATTTTGTGCAACATAACTGTCACGAACCGTACCCGCTTTTTCGGATACGAGACGTGTCCAAGCCAGCCTACGCCGCAGAGTCGGCGGTAGAACGCTGTCACGGCCAAGATGCTCAAAATCACAAAAGAATAACATTTATTGCTCATTCACATTTCCAGATTTATTACAACATTTACAATATTTAAAAAAATACAAGATTTTACAATTAATGAAATATTACAACTGCTATCTATTTCTAGGTTGATCTCAGCATATCCAAGCCTTCCCAGTGCTAAGAGTGATCACGGCTAAACCTGAAAATTGTTGGTTTCCAGTCAGGAATGGAACAAGTACACAAACCGACGACAATACGAAAACACAATAGAAATAACAAGACATGAAAATAGCATATGAGATATGAAAACTGGAAAGAAAACTGATGACATGGCACGTTGGAGAATAAAAGAAAAAATAAAAGACAACTACCTAGGTGGTGTGAAATATCCGTTTCGACATGTGAACAGCTAGGGGGTAAATAAGGCTCACTACACGTGTCGTGTGCAGCTGCTAGCATTCACGAAAGACACGGGGATAGTTCTGGGTAGTCCACATGTCTACTAAGATATTTCCCCTCCTGACTACTCCGTGTGACGAGCGTGTCAACAAGCAGCAAGATATATGTATAGACATAAAATAAGAAAACTACTATGAATCAAAAGCAATCAGAAAGTGCACTTGCTTGAGGTCCTTAGTTGGTGAAACCAATAATACCATACCACTCAATGAGCCACAATCAATCAACACATGCAGAAGTCTCCAGATGCTGAAATAAATATTACCAACCCCCATACAAAACCGACACGTTTATTTATTTTGTGCAACATAACCCTTTTGATTGTCTTTCTACTCTTGTCTTAGGATCAGTTTTAGGACCGACGCCTTAGCCTATTTTGTGTCTCTAGACCATCCCGTGCTTGCAACAACAACGTCAACTCATACATTGCCTCTAGACCCCTTCTCATACCAACAACGTTAACCTATCAAGTCGTGTTTGCCTTACGGCCCAAAATCAGAGACGTGACTACGCGATAGTACCCAATTTCCTTCTGACCGTGCTACAAGTCCATTGTGCTGTGCCTCGCAACTCAGTATGACTTAACCATATGGTCGCTTCGCGACCCTTGCTACTTTAATCACCAACTGACCCAATCAAGACTTGTGGGCTAAGTGTCACTCGACTGACTTTGTCTTGCGACGTTTCCTGACTTAAACTCAAGATGACTCAAATCCAACTTATGCAACTTATATATCGACAACTTAAGACTTGACGCTACATCTCGTGCCGAAGTACGGTGTCTTCGTTGCAGCCAAATCTTAGGCCCAAACATTGTCTTTCGATCGTGCACGCGTTCGACTCGACTCATTGATATAGTGAACACAATACTCAACTCAATCCAAAGGCATACACGCATATCACCGCCCATGCCGACCCATCTATATGAACTAGTCACTAGCACCCAGCACTATCCTGGATGTCATAGCATTTGTTAGACGGACGTCCCTTGCCAGCGTGAGTAGCGACCTCCGCTGTAAGTCCCCACCTAACCCGTACAGTCATTCAGCACTACTAATAATGTCTCTATCGAAACGGTCCCGTTGGCCGCTTGGGTCGCCATTCGAGAAATATAACTCACCTTGTACAAGTTGTCCAATGACCATGCAAGACTCGACTCGAACTGACGTCTCACATAGTCATTTTACTTCTAGTGTTACCATTTCTTTCAGGGTCAAGTTCAATACTTCTCACATCTGAGACCTCGCCTCGACGACCCATGGTCGCGAGCATTCTTCCTTCTTGCCCTATAATTTTATTCGACTCAGGAACGACTATTTGAAAGCCTTTCTTCCAACTCAATTTAATCAACCGTGGCATGTGCCTTAAAATACTAAGTCTGTGACATCGTGCCTTAAACCAACTTAAACTCTATGCGACACCACCGCCCAAGTCATACTCTATATAGCAGGCCTTACGATCGTAAAACCAAGTAATATCGACAACCGTAGAAAACGTGGGACAGTGCTTAGAAAAGACTTCGATAACCTAACATAACTCAGCCTAACTTAATCATACAACAACTTGACTAGCAAGGACTGCGTCAAGCCTTGGACGATGGGACCGTGCATGCTTTATGAAGTATTTATGCGGGCGACGCCTATGACTTAGGATAACTCTTAGTTTGTTGCGAAGACCAACTTTTCCTTCTTCCAAGCTACAAGACGAAGGACCGAGTGTCATTTTCAAAGCACACCGTGCACCAACTCTAAGCCGACCGTTGGACCTTTCTATATTCTAACTCAATTCGACACGTCAAAATTATTCTCTTAGCTATGTGGATTCGTCTCTTTTATTATTAAGCCTACTTGTGCAAGTTGAAAACATGCGATTTATTATGTGAAGGCTAAGATGATGCAAGTTCACCAAAACTACCCCACCTGAGCGAGGGGTCGCCTCGACCGAGCGATGTCTCCGAGCAAGCCGTTACAAGGCTAAGTCTGAATGTCGTTGGTGTTTCGATTCCTTCGATTGACTGAGCGGGACGGGAAACTACATCATACACCACGTAGAAAAAGTTTCGTCCTCGAAACTAACTGAGTACTTACTCATCGACTTATCACTCGAATGTTCCACGACTCTGGCGCACATTTCTCTTATGCATTTCTCAAATCCGAGTCACGCTCGTGCTACCCACAATCTTTTCTTCAAAACTCACAATCTCAAAATCTTCGACACTTTCCCGTTCCTCAAGTCTCACTTGAATTCAACGTATCACTTAGTTGGATCGTGCACATATTTTAGGCGTCCCCAAAATACATGTATTTCAGCCAAGCCTCGTGATAGAGAATCCGCCATCACCACTCAAGTCGGATCGTGCACATATTCGAGCTTCCCTGATATATGTGCATGTCAACCGAGCCTCATGAGTGGTGCCTCCACAATTTCTATCGTTTCGTACCGGAACGTCTGCCTAACCGCTAGGCTATGTCTTTAGGCTAAAGTCATCCATCAGTATTAGAATTATAGTTCCCAAACAACAATATCAACACTGATCCCATCCTAAGGTCAAACCAAGTTGATAATATAGGGTTTTCTATCCAAGCTCGTATCACTCCGATTTCTAAACATCGAGCATCGATCCCTACACATATCCCAACATTCGTCGCACGGGGTCTGAGTCATTCAGCAAAGCCATCCTACGATAACTCATGTTTCAACCAATTCCTTGACATATCAATATCACTCGTTCATCAAGCCATTTTGCATAGTCTATCTCTTCGAACATGTTCGACATAATCCGTCTATCAATCCTTTCAAGTCAAGCATGCTACGACATAATTTATTGCTAAGCCATAATTCACATTTCATATTTCCTAAGTCGTTCATCACAATTTACGTATTCGATCATAAGGTCGTCTAGCTTAACAATATATTGCGCCCCGATCTCACGCGAGTCAGATTATCCACGGTAGGCATGAATCACCATGCACGCTCTCGTGGGATAATCATCCTCATCTGGACGTAACTCTTGTTTTGTGTCTAGACTAATTCATTTTCGATACGTAGATTGGATCTATTCAATCCTCAAGTTTACTCAATCATCAATCGCAAGTCCAAACATCCTCGAATTTTCCTTCGCATCAAACCAATAAGTCGAGATAATTAAAGTTGCCGCGTTCTGATTTTTCGAGTTTGATCATTCCCGCGACATGAATCACCATGTCAGCGCTCATACGGAACAATCGTCCTAAATCCGATGCGACACATATGCGAGGCTTGAGTTGCACTCGCGCAAGACTAGAATGTCGATATTGTAGTTATCCGCATAACCATCAAGACACTTCTGTTTTCATCCACATTTATTTCAATCAAAATCCTAAGTATAGCATCCGTCAGAACAATAACACTTGTATGATCGTCATTCCTCGAATTAGAGTGCCCCCGAGTTATCACATATCGATCTTTGATACGCCTCAATACCATCGATGATATGCGTAACCTGACGATCTTTCTTTGCAATGAATTTTGAGTCATGCGAATGATGCTATCATCCGACTGGATAATCTCCTCGACATTCAAATTCAAGTCCGATCATTATCCCTCGAATCGTTCACAACATCAATTTTCTCAAACCCAAATTCGTGTATTCTTCGTCTATCTTAAGTCATCGAGGAACATTTTTATTCAAATCACATTATTTCTTGCTAACTCAAATCATCTAGCAACATCCATCCCGATTCCTTAAAGTTATTCTTAAATATTTGAATCATTTCAATGCACACTATCATCCGATCGTGCTAACTTTTCATATACGATTCTTATCGATTTTCTCGATCGAGTCATCCATTCACACACCTTAACTTTTCTTCGATTCAGTTTTACCTACTCAATCATTTTCGTATTTTATACTCGCGCAATCCTCAATCCCATGCACGTTCCGTGCGCGTCAATTTCTAGGTTGTTCGAATCAACTCGTCAAATCTCAAGACTATAACTTATTCAACGATACTCAATCTACGGCTTTGCATATACGCGACGCTTGCTAATAGACTTATCGACACCCCGCGTCCTCAATCGAAAGACATCCCTGAAGCTATCGTATACACCACTTAGGGATGAAGTCATTCGACAAATCCTCAAAACTATCATTCGAATCAAAATCGACTTCTTCAAAATTTTCGTTCGAACCATTCCTCGAATTTCAAGCACGCTCATCTATATCGTATCGACGATAACATCATCGTTCGACAACACCCATATCGATAATCATCCCATTTACTCAATCAAGTCTAACTCATTCTCATCCGAGATGGATCGAATCTCGCACTTGACTCTTCTAAGGTCGACGCAACTTTGGTGTATATGTCCAGACCGACTTAGCCAACTGAGACTTTACGTGAAACCATCTTTTTTTTGTCAAAAACTGTTCTCCTACATTTTGCAAAATAGATAGACTTATTATATGGACATCCCTTGGGACATTTGAGAGAGAGAGCGCACCAACGATATCAATTTACGAAAGTAACAGAGGTAAAAAATTCAATCGATAGTCCAAGGACGTAAAGTCGTGCTATGATACCACTATGTCATGTCCAGCTTTCGGAGAAGTGATCGTCCTTGCTAAGGCATGATGCCACACGAGCCTAGATTGCACTCGTGCAAGACGGGTTCCATAACGGTCGATTACAGCGGCTGCGACGGGGTCGTCGCACAGAAGTCCTAAGCAGAGACATTGAATATGCCAGCGGAAATTTAGAATAAAACACAAGTCATTCGGAAGATGCATTTTATTGATATTGAAACAAGGATTACAATAGGGCGCAAGACCAAGATTACAAGTCACTCAAGCTCACTCTTCTCAAATTACAAGTCACTCAGCTCTTTCTCATCTCTCAATACATGTCTCGAGCCAGCGGATGCTTTAGTTAGGCGACATCCATACATTATGTCCCGTATAAGTCCTGACTCCATGCGGTCGCATGCCTCGAATCGCCAAGGAACTCCGTGCCTCGACGCATCCAAGCGAGCTCCGCGCCACGAGCTTCTACCTGTTCCTGTATATAAATACTGTATGGGTGTCAGTACTCAACTATACTAGTGGAATATGCTCCTCGCCCACCCATACAAAACTGACACGTTCATTTACTTTGTGCAACATAACCCTTTTGATTGTCTTTTTACTCTTGTCTTAGGATCAGTTTTAAGACCGACGCCTTAGCCTATTTTGTGTCTCTAGACCATCTTGTGCTTGCAACAACAATGTCAACTCATACTTTGCCTCTAGACCCCTTCTCGTACCAACAATATTAACCTATTAAGTCGTGTTTGCCTTACGGCCCAAAATCAGAGACGCGACTACGCGATAGTACCCAATTTTCTTATGACCGTGCTACAAGTCCATTGTGCCATGCCTCGTAACTCAGTGTGACTTAACCATATCGCCACTTCGCGGCACTTACTACTTTAATCACCAACTGATCCAATCAAGACTTGTGGGCTAAGTGTCACTCGACCGACTTTGCTTTGCGCCATTTCCTGACTTAAACTCAAGATGACTCAAATCCAACTTATGCAACTTATATGCCGACAACTTAAGACTTGATTCTACATCTCGTGTCGAAGCATGGTGTCTTCGTTGTAGCCAAATCTTAGGCCCAAATATTGTCTTCTGATCGTGCACGCGTTCGACTCGACTCACTGATATAGTGAACACAATACTCGACTCAATCTAAAGGTATACACGCGGATCGCTGCCCATACCGACTCGTCTATATGAACTAGTCACTAGCGCCTAGCGCTATCCTGGATGCCATAGCATTTATTATACAGACGTCCCTTGGCAGCGCGAGTAGCGAGCTCCGCGGCAAGTCCCCGCCTAACCCGTGCGGTCATCCAGCACTGCTAATAATGTCTCTATCGAAACGGTCCCGTTGGCCGCCTGGGTTGTCGTTTAAGAAACATAACTCACCTTGTACGAGTTGTCTAATGACCATGTAAGACTCGACTCGAACTGACGTCTCACACAGTCATTCTACTTCTAGTGGTACCATTTCTTTCAGGGTCAAGTTCAATACTTCTCACATCTGAGACCTTACCTCGATGACCCATGTTCACGAGCATTCTTTCTTCTTGCCCTATAATTTCATTCGACTCAGGAACGACTATTTGAAAGCCCTCCTTCCAACTCAATTTAATCAACCGTGGCCCTCGTCTTAAAACACTAAGTCTGTGACATCGTACCTTAAACCAACTTGAATTCTATGCGACACCACCGCCCAAGTCATACTCTATATGACAGGCCTTACGATCGTGAAACCAAGTAATATCGACAACCGTAGAAAACATGGGACAGTACTTAGAAAAGACTTTGATAGCCTAACATAACTCAGCCTAACTTAATCATGCAACAACTTGACGAGCAAGGACTGTGTCAAGCCTTGGACGATGGGACCATGCATGCTTTATGAAGCATTTATGCGGGCAATGCCTATGACTTAGGCTAACTCTTAGCTTGTGGCAAAGACCAACTTTTCCTTCTTCCAAGCCACGAGATGAAGGACCGAGTGTCATTTTCAAAGCACGCCGTGCACCAACTCTAAGCCGACCGTTGGACCTTTCAATATTCTAACACAATTTGACCCGTCGGAATTACTCAGTTAGCTATGTGGATTCGTCTCTTTTATTATCCAGTCTACTTGTGCAAGTTGAAAACATGCGATTTATTATGTGAAGGCTAAGATGAGGCAAGTTCACCAAAACTACCCCACCTGAGCGAGGGGTCGCCTCGACCGAGTGATGTCTTCGAGCAAGCCGTTGCAAGGCTAAGTCCGAATGTCGTCGGCATTTCGATTCCTCCGATTGACTGAGAGGGACGGGGCATTACATCTCTGGCCATACGCCTACTTCGGTCATGCGCCCTCTTGGCCCCAGCATCCATCAGTGCCTAGGCGCCATCTTGGCCCTGGCGCCCCTATGAGTCTAGATGCCATCTTAGTCTGGCGCCCAAGTTTACCTAGGCGCCATCCTGACCCTGTTGTCCATTCATGCCTAGGAGCCCTCCAGGCCCTGGCGCCTAGCTTATCTAGGCGCCCAGCTTGTTTAGGCGCCCTTTTGGTGCACCTACCCCCATGCATCTCCTTTCTTGCAATAGTTTATATGTCTTCTTATATGTATGTACCCTGAGCTTTGACCCGATCTTAGCATGGCTGTTTTGACCGTTTTTTATTGTTTAAGCTATTTTGTAGTTAGAATCTTAAAAAAACATATGAAAGTTGTAGATCTTTGTCTTGGCTTCAAGAACCTTCTTGTTTCACCTTAATTGGAGTTCATATGCGACTGTTAATTTCAATCTTAGTTTTGATCTTTTGGCATATTTTCTGTATTTGGCCATTTTGATATTTTATTCGACTGTAATAAATTTTTAACATAATTAGATGATCTCGTATAGTTAGAGAATAATTTTACACCCTATACAAACTTAACACTAGCACATGTTCAATTATTATTATATGTCTTGTATTTACTTTTATTTATTCCTTTTATATGCCATGATATGTCTTTCCTTTCGATTCTTTCTTATATGCTATGATATATATTGCCATGCCTTTCCGGATTTATTGTATTTTGTAGTCTATGCCATGTCTAGAATTTCTTTATTATGGCTGTCGTGGTGCACCTATGTTACATGTCTTCCTTGCTTACTAGATAGTGGCCCATCATGGCGCACTCATGTTACATGTCTTCTTTGCTTACTAGATAGTGGTCTGTCGTGGCGCACTCATGTTACATGTCTTCTTTGCTTACTAGATAGTGACCCATCGTAGTGCACTCGTGTACATGTCTTTTCTTTGCTTATATCATAGTGTTCTGTCATGGCGTACTCCTTATTTTCTCTGTAGTGGCTCGTCGTAGCGTACTCCTAGCTTCCAGCTTATTATATTTTTCTTGTTGTGGCTTGTTGTAGTACACATTCTTTCTTTTGTCCAGTCTTACATATCATGTCTAGGATGGATTCTGCGGAATGCTAAACCCAGAATCCAACAAGAAAACGATAAGGACTAAACAACTAGCTTGATTACCTAGATGCATTAGAAGGAAAGAATTTTTCGGTTGCCTGCAAGCCCTTTGTCTTGGCCCCAACCTGAATGGATTTGGAGCTATCTGTCATGATAAGCACACTTCCAGTGCATCGCCGAATGTTGCACCTTGTATATTTCTATAGGGTACATTTGTCTCCTGGGCGATGTACCCACTATTATATGTCTATAGGGTACATTTGTCTCCTGGGCAATATACCCACTATTAGATCTTCGATACATTTGTCTCCCGGACGATGTATCCACCATTACTTTCTTTTTCTTTTGGTCTGGATAAGTCGGATAGTCTGCAGGGCAGGTAACTGGATTGGATTTCTCAAAAGTGTATATGTTAGTAATTAGTATTATGATAAACCTAGTTAGCTAATGTATAAAGCTGTACTCATTGTTTGGCCGTAATTTTTGTATGGAGTCCAGTCTAGTCTAGTTTTGTCTAGGCAGTGTCCGGATTGTTTATTTTAGTACATTATTGTTTATGCTTTATTTTTGTCAATAAATGATTAGAGACTAAGTTCTATTCAGGGAAAGAGTTATAACCCCAGTCCTTGTTTGGTTTACGGGTTGTAACTTGAGTTCCAGAATAGTTCCTAAGTCATCTTATTATTGTCGTTCTATACAGTTCTCACATGCTCCCATGTCCCAGTTATCTCACATGCTCACATGTCCCAGATATCTTACATGCTCACATGTTCTAGTTATCTCACATGCTCACATGTACCATTTCTCTTACATGCTCACATGTTCAGTTTATCTCACATGTTCACATGTCCTTTTACCTTACATGTCCATAGTTTACATTATATCACATGTTATTTACCCTATGCTCCAGGTTGCTTTGCTTATTGTCTTTTCCATTCTCGAGATGAGTGCATTGGTAGTACACGAGTCTCGATCCGCATTTACTTATTTGTGTCTCTATCCATTGCTATGTTAGTTATTGCTGGTTTTAGTTTGTAAGTTTGGCTTCCTTTGTGGTACTTGCTATTTGGGGTCTGATCCCACTGGTTTTGTTTGGCTAGATCTGATAGAGGAGCCCGAAGGATCTTCCGTACCATTTACTCGACGGTGACTACCTGGAGCACCAGAGTACCTTAGTGGGTTTCTTATATCATTCTTCCACTAGTTATGTACCTTATTCTTTTGTGGCGTTTAGCCTCTGAGTACGTGTTTAGCTCGTGTTTTGGGATCTTGACATGTAGCCTACGGGCCTAAAACATGATGTGTGTATTCTAGACTATAGCTAGAGCTTATCATATATGACTAGTACTCTTGATAGTTCTCCACTTTATATTACTAGCTTCATAATCATCCATGTATATATAGTTTGTGACGCTTTACTATTTTATGTCTGATGGTCATACTTCTTGTACTTTGCAAATTTGCCTGTGATTGAGATACTTAGGATCGTTCGACCTAGAATTGGTTGTTGGCTTGTAGTAGTAACTCTCATGTCTTAACAGCTTATACGTTATTTCAGAGTACTGGAGTACTTTGGTATTACGTAGCTGGCCTGGTCCGTCCCTACTTGCCAGTATTCTGGTTCTGGGGCGTGACAGATCCCGATCAAACGGTTTTGACCAAATCGATAGCAACAGTATTCCTTTATCACGCACCCCATGGACGAAAAATGCGGCATGATGGGGATGGGACACTATATTAATTGTGCTCTCGAACACATCAAATTTTTGGATGAGTGGACGTAAAACCAACAATGATATATGGAAAGGCAGTATAGAAAAGGATATGAGCAACATGCTAGAAAATAAAAAAGAAAGTGAAAAAAGAGAGTGCAGATAGCAAGAGAGAGGGAAATGACAATGCAATGTATATCTTTGTACCAGTAAGCAAGCAAGAAGATCCATGAGCGAAAGCTCACACTTCTATCCCTTTATTTTCTCCTTCGTTGCAGAGGTGCAAGTGAACAACAGAGCTCGATCCATCTAATGGCCAGAGCCTCTGTTAATGCCAGATGAACATGGTGTTGTGCTGGTGATGGTTTGGGTTTGGTTGTTGTGTTGGTGGTGGTGGTGGAGTGAAGTTGACTAAAGGGTCCCCTGTGGAAATGGGCAAGACCAAAGTATTCTCATGCATGGATATTAATATGCATGAGAAAATAATTAAAAGTTGTTGTAATTGGGAAAAGTTGTTGTAATTGGGAATACCAAAAGACAGCTTTTATGTTTACCTAGATATCCCCATAAACTCTAATTATTACTTTTAATTAGTAAATATATTGAAGGGTATTTTTGAAAAGTAAAATTTTCACGGTGAAGGCTGACTTTTGGCTCTACATAGTATAAAATATATTGAAGGGTATTTTTGGAAAGTGAAATTTTTACGGTGAAGCCTGACTTTGGCTTTATATAGTAGAATATAAGAATAAATATATAGACAGTAGATTACTAGTATATATATACACGTATTTCATACTAAAAATAGTTTTTTAATTTTTTTATTACTCAGAAAAGAGAAGAAAATAATCCCATTAATTTTTTCTATGCATATAATAACCTAACTACCCTTGTTATATTTAATGAAAATTTTTAATTAGTAAACATATCTAAAAGTATTTTTGGAAAAGAAAGATTCCATAATAAAGTTTTTAACTTTCTTATCTATATAATAATATTACAATTCTAAAAATAATCCTAGACGGAGGCCTCTAACGGCCAACTATGCATTCTGCAGTTTTGTGGACATTTTAGGATTTATTTTTATATTGCAACCTAGAACTAGACGACCGTCTAGACAGTTTAAGCACTAGACGTCCGATAATTGTCTGACTAATGCCTAGTGCCTTTTACAAATTGAATAATCGATACTAATATCTATATCTATATTACAATATAATCTACTATACTACTATATCCATATACATATACTAGTATATATTATATTTATACTACTATATAATAAGAAAAGTTTGTTTTGCAGTGAATTTTCTTCTTCCAAATATGTCATTATCTAACTTTACTATATTATTCATTAAATTTAATGAGGATAGCTAGATAATTGTGTATAAAATAATTAAGAGAAATATAATTTGCTCTTCTGATGCCTTTTGTCTTTTCTAAATAAAATAATTAATTAAAAAAGTTAAAATAGGTACAACGTACGACGTGTGTGTGTATATCGCGGGGGGGAGTCCCTCCCTCCTTGCACCATCGAATCGGAGGGCCCGCGTAGGGTCCCCCGCGCATGTCCTTTCGATCTAACGGTCGAGGACGACATGACTCCCATAGAGCTCCGCGGACGGGACTCCCGATCCGGACCCATTATATATACTAGAAGATGCACGTGCGTTGCACATTATATCATTTTTTCTTTTTATAATATTATCAACAAATAATTTAAATATTTAAATTAAAATTAAAATTTATTTTGTGTGTATATATATATATATATATATATATATATATATATATATATATATATATATATATATATATATATATATATAAATATATATATATATATATATATATATATATATATATATTTGCAAAAAAAAATTATTAAATTTTAATTATAATTTGTTATGGATAAATATTTTTACGATATTGTTGAAAAATAGTTCAAATATATAAATATATTTGAATTAAGATTTGTTAAACAATTTAAATATTTTCTGATATTTTTCTTTTAAAATTAGTTTTTAAATAGATATTTGTACCGACTAAAAGCGAGAGAGTTAGTTTTTATCCGTAATTTTTTTAAGAATTGGTGGATGAGTAAGTTAATTTTTATCTTCTGTAATTTTTTAAAAATAAAATGGTTCATGATATACATATGGCTTAGACAACTAAAACTTAAACCGTTTTGAAGCTCCTTATATAGTGGAATTAGTAAATGCACGTACTTTGCACGTATAATACGTATAATAAGAATAATATCCAACTACAATCAAATATTTCTTCTAACTCATGTGGTTAAGGTAGGAGGTATTCTTCTTGTTTGGTTGAGTTCGATTTTCAATGTTGAATATATTTAACAAATTTAAATTTTTTCCAACAATTTTTACATAATTTATTATTCCTAAATTAAAATGTACCCTGATATAATTATAGCTTAGACGGCTCAATTTTGAACCGTTTTGAAGCCTCATTATATATATATATATATATATATATATATATATATATATATATATATATATATATATATATATATATATATATATATATATATATAAATAAAGAAAGATGAATCTCTCTGGCGATCCTAGGGCTACGTTGGAATTAGGGTTTCCCGTTTGGGACCCTGGGCTCTCCGGCGACGGCAGCCTGGAGCCAGCCGGAAATGGCCGAGCGGAGGCCGGGGGATGGACCACGGTCCATAGGAGGGGTCGACCACGGGGGGGGGGGAGGGGGGGACAGCCCTAAAAGAGGCCTCCATGCTGTCGCATAGACGTCTGATGGTCTATGGCAGAGAGGGGATCCAGCAGCGTGGCCAGACATGGCGGCCTATGGCGCCGAGGCCGCCCCCAGCGGTCACCCCTACGGCTGGACTACCGCGAGGGAATCAGGGGTCGAGACCCAAGCCTATTGCAGCTCATGACAAAGAGAAGGCGCCCATGGAGGAGAGCATACCAAGCAAATCGTGGGCGGATCTGGTTGGGAGCGACTCGTCAGGTGGACGAGGACAGATGCATTACGTGGCTCCAACAAAGGTCGAAAACGGCCTACGGGCGTTGTTCACCAATGAAGACCTAGTTGAGACAATAGATTACTGGAAGAATACAGTTATCTTATACGTGCTCGGGAATCGTCTCTTCTACCACCATATACGGGCGTACGCAGAGCGTGTATGGCCTAAAAGAAGTATGGAATTTTTCTCTCGCAGCAACGGATTCTACTTTGTCCGGTTTGGCATGCAGGAGGATATGGAGAAGGTAATACAAGGGGGGCCTTGGACCTTCGACGAACGCCTTATTATGATGAAGGCTTGGACCCCGGATACTCGGTGTGAGCGAGAAGTTCTCCGATCGGTCCCGATATGGATCCGACTCCCGGAATTTCCTCTGCTATATTGGAGCAACCAGATGATTATGAAGCTCGCAAGCTTAGTGGGATCTCCTATTAAAGTTGACGAGCGCACCCCGACCAGGGTGATGATGGGATTTGCTAGAGTGTTTATAGAGATCGAGGCAGGGAAGGAACTACCCTCTCATATTGAATTCGAAGTTCCATCCGGGGAAGTGTTCATCCAACGGGTGGAATATGAGTGGGTTCCTCCAGTCTGCTCGCACTGTAAGATGTTTGGCCACCCCCAGAAGAATGCAAGAGCCCGAGAGATGGAGGGGCGAATAGCTCGCCCAAACAAACAGTAGATCCTTCTCCCAGAGCTAGCTCGAGATTCGTCCTTGAGACTCGGGGCGGACAAGAGGAGGGGTGTTCTAGGCAGGGAGCTGCTCAGGTGGCACGTTCGTTTGGAGTCGAAGCCGATGGCATGGAGTTGGAAGCGGAGTCAGGTCCGGGTAAGTCTATACTGTCGGATAGGCTTCCATCGGAGGGATGCTCGGAAGGAGTTGTTGTAGGGGGGAGGGATGAGCTCTTCGGGGTGGATTGACACAGCCGTATTTCAGAGCAACCTTACTGGCCAGGGGGAAGAGAGGGCCGGAGCGGGCATCGCTTTCAGAACACAGAGGGGCAGAGCGACCCGAGGACGTGGGAGCCATAAGGGTTGTACGTTTGTCGAGATGACGCGAAGAATTTCCAGTAGACTTATAGCACAGGGGAGTTCAGAATCGAGCGGAGGAATGGCGGAGGCGGGAGGCAGCAGGAAAAGACAGGCCATCTCGACGCGAGGACTGGAGGACAGACCCTCCTCGGGTACTGATATTTGTATGGATAATCCGAAGTGGCATACCCTCATCCAGGAAGCAAGGAAAGAACGGGAGACGGACCCGGAGATTGGATCTGGTCTCGTAGAAGTAGGAGCCTGCCCACACTCAGAGGACAGGGTTCTGAAGATTTCTGAGGGCCCCGATAATAATTAAATGTCTCTTATATCATGGAACGTCAGAGGGGCGTGTGCTATCGGTCGCTGGAAGGAGATTAAAGAAACAATTATGAAGGGTCAATTCAACATCTGTGTGCTGTTGGAGACTAAGATTAAATCTGAAAAGATGCTGACTAGGCGTACACCCAGCAGCTGGAAGCAGGTCAACAATCTAGATATCTGTCACATGGCCCATATTTGGGTTAGTTGGGATACCAATAGTTGGGAGGAAACGCCGGTATCTACCACTGAGCAGATGATTGTGGTTAAGTTAAAAAACAAGGAAGGACTCCAATTCCTCCTTGGAGCTATATATGGTCATAATGATGGTCATAATGATCGGCGACGTCGTGAGGAGTTATGGAAAGATATTATTCAGCTCAGCTCGGTTGCCAAACATCAGAACAACACCCCATTACTGATTATGGGAGACTTTAATGCGATCTTGTTTCAGCATGAAAAAATTAGAGGGGCGGTTCCGGAGGTGATACTTCAAGAATTCCAGAATTGTATTCTCCAGGCCGGGTTACAACAATTGGAGCGGACATGCCATTTTTGGACCTGGAATAACAAATCAGTTATGAAAAGGGTGGTCTGTCAACTTCATAAAGCTTTCGGCAATACTGCTTGGTTCTATTTATTTCCAGATGGCAAGGCTGAAGGACTGCCGGCGGGCACGAACGACCACTCGCCAGTATGCGTGAGACTGACGTCCCCCTATCAACCTCGGGCGCGGCCTTTCAGATATAATAATAAATGGCATCTGATGGAGGGATATGGGGATATAGTGAAGGGCGGACTACAAGCCGAGTTCACAGGGAACTGCCAATTCCGACTTGTGAAACGGCTCAGGAAAATCAAGACGGATCTCAAAGCTTGGAACCTGGCGTTACCCAAGCGGTCGCTTGAGAAGGAGGAACAGCGCCTATTCCAGGTGCAATCCGACTTGCAGGCAGATTTGACGAACCGTGACCTAGCCGCGGAGGAGCGGACACTTGCGGCAGAGGTGGGGCGCCTCCGGTTCCTGGAGGAAATCGATGCGGCTCAGCGGGCTAAGTGCCAGTGGCTCCGGGAGGGGGATAGAAATTCTTGGTTCTTCTTTGATATCATCCGTATGCGCCAACACCGTAACCACATCGGCAGGATACTTCGGCCAGACGGGCATGAGGCAGCTTCTCCCGAAGATATTCAGAAGGAAGCGGTAAGGTACTATACTGATCTTTATAATCAATCGACTTATTGCTCAGTGTTCCCTGATATTATTTGCAAGAAACTGGTTACTCCTCATGGGAACGGGTTGATGAGGGCTGAGGTGAGGATGGAGGAGCTAGATGCTATAGTGAAACAGGCTGATGCTGACAAAGCTCCGGGACCAGGTGGGTTTGGTAGCAAGTTCTACAAGGTTCATTGGCAGGATATCAAGTGGCAAATCCTCGAGATGGTTAGAGACTTCTTTGCTAGTCGGAAACTATTAAAGGAACTTAATCATACGTTCCTCACTTTAGTACCGAAAAAAGAGGGGGCGGAGGCGCTTTCTGATTTCAGGCCCATTGCCTGCTGCAATTTTCTCTATAAATTGATCACTAATCTCATGTGTCGAAGGATGGAGGGGGCGATGCGGGGGCTGATTTCGTTCAACCAGGCTGCATTTATCAGAGGCAGATCGATTGTTGATAATAGTTTGTTGGCGCATGAGTTGGTCCGGGATTTTAATAAAGTAGGAGGTATGCGTGCATGTATTAAGCTCGATTTATGTAAAGCCTATGACATGGTGAATAGGGGATTTGTCTGTCATATCATGGAAGCTATAGGATTCGATCGGGAGTGGGTAGATATGATTCGGGAATACATCTCTTCCCCATCCTTCTCGGTTCTTCTGAAGGGATGTCCGCATGGATTTTTTCAGAGCAGTAGGGGGATCCGTCAAGGGGACCCACTGTCCCTATATCTTTTTACCATTGTGATGGAGTATTTTTCTTGTCTCATGGAGAGAGCAGTCAATCAGGGGAGGATTACTCCTATTCAGAGAAGGATTGAGCTGAATGTTTCTCATCTGATTTATGCGGATGATCTTCTAGTATTCATGGTACCCACTTTCAAAGGGCTGGATGAGCTGTCGAATATCATTCAGCATTTTGGGGCTCTTACTGGACTCTGTGTTAATCAAGACAAAAGCTACATATATTTTAACCAACACTGTCCCAATAAAGAGGAGCGGGCTAGTCGGATTGGGATAGCAATAGGGGAATTACCGGTGAAGTATTTGGGCATACCACTCTGTGTGAATTATGCAAGAGATGCGGAATGCCGGAGCGTGGTGGATTATGTCCAAAAACGTACGGAGGGATGGATGCTCAGAACCTGTCCTTAGGGGGCAGAATTGAACTGGTTAAGGTGGTGATCCAGGCCATAACGGCCTTTTGGCTCCAGACAATCATGCTTCCTACTGCTACTATTAAGGCTATTGACAAAATTTGTGCTGACTTTGTATGGAGATGGGGTATTCATGCCATTAGTTGGGATACTTTATGCAGACCGAAGGAGGAAGGCGGGGTGGGGATTCGCCCTCTTCGAACCCTTCGGATGGTAGCCGCTCTCAGGCTCACATGGAGATTCTTATCCGGGGAATCACTATGGGCTCAATGGATGCGGAATAAATATGTTAAGGATGATAATTTCTGGCGGATGGGGAATGTCACGACCCGCACCCTAGAGTAAGGACACGAGAAGTGGGTACGTCCAGCCTACGTCGCAGTGTCGGCGGTAGAACGCTGTCCTAGGTCAATCATCTAACAATATAAAAATACCTGTACAGTTTATACTCTCTGAATGGAGGTGACATAACAATATACATCTCAATCACATCTAGGGTAGAAGAATGAAAGATAGATAGATAGACAGTAACTCAAAGAGAACAGTAGAATAGATGAAAATGTCCAAGTGTCTAGGATAACATAACACCAGAATGTCAACTCATAATACAATAAGTCTAAGAGTCTATATATCTCAACATCTCAAAATACAACTCAGATGTGAGATAAAATGATAATACCGAAAGACTGTCTAGCTAAACTAGCCTAGACTACTGGGGCAACATCCTCAGCTGCAGGTGGATCCTGCTGAGGGTCCACAACATAAGTATCATCTAGTCCTGCTCCATAATAGGTAGTCACCAGGGCCTCATCCTCATCCTCTGTAATATTTTCAACAGGTCCAGTCAGGAAAGGAACGAGCATAATACATCTCACACAGTTCATAATAGGTTAGGAAATACGATACAGGCAATAGAGTAAGATACAGAAAATGCTGAAAGGAAATATACGCTGTAAAAGAGATAGCTGTAATAAAATATCTACTGTATATAGAGAACTATAAGTGACTAGTGATGTAGAGTACAAGATAGGCATGTGAATGGCTAGAATTTATACATGATTACACTACTGAGTTTGCACATGATTATACTACTTTGGAATTATTCACATGTCCACTTCTACTCTCCCGTTACCCCAATCAATACACAAGGATCGAGACAAGTTACGTTATTATACATGATATCACATGGGGCCCATAAAAGGGTGCACATGATAGTATACATGAGGGCTCTGTGAACATGAGAGTACATGATCACATGAGTGCACATGCATGATGGAAGCACATGAGTACATAATGAAAGTGAAACACACGTAACATGAAGTACCCGATGCTCCCGAGGGGGATAACATCTCATGTAAAGATTCATACAGTACCAATCCGTGTTACCAACGTGACAGCATCAAGTAAAGTAATCTAGAGCGAGAAGTAAAGCCTGAACAAGTATGAAACGGTCAGAGAATGTACTCGCCTGATAACTGAATGTCTGAAGGAAATATACTGCCTGAGGAGAGATGTATGGCTCCTAATCAGAGCAATACAAGTCACAATGTATCCACAATGGTAAAAATAAAAATATACAATACATACTACATGATTCTAGGTCAATCTGGTCAAAAGTCAACTCTTGGTCAACTCTAATAGTCAAACTAGGTCACAGGAAGTCATACTAGGTCATAGGGAATCAAACTAAGTCAAATAAAGTCAAACAAGGTCAAACAAGTCAAGGTTAGTCAAATCTAGGTTAAAGTCAACTCTTGGTCAACATTCAAATCAAACTAGTCAAATACTAGTCAACATGATCAATCTGGGTCAAGTCTAGGTCAAACTTAGACCAACTAAGGTATTGGTCAAACAAAGACTAGTCAGCAAGGTAATTAGGTCAAACAAGACTAGTCAATAAGGTAATTGGGTCAAACATGGTCAGACTAGTTAAACTAGTCATTTTTAGGTTAACCCTAGTCAATTCTAGGTTAACTAGGTCAAATTTGACCTAAGGTTGACTTTGGTCAACCCTTAGTCAACAAGGGTCAATTTGTAGGTGTTTAGGTCATTAGGTCAATTAGGGTTAGCCCCAAAGCCATAGGCTAGTATCTTGACCATAGGCTAGTGTCATAGGTTTCCATATAACCTATACTTAGTAAGTCACAATATATACATATATCTATATATATATCAATATGAATACTATATATATATAATACAAATCACCCACATATATATATATATATATATAATAACACTATGTATATCTAATACAATATATATATATATATATATATATATATATATATATATATATATATATATATATATATATATATATATATATATATATATATATATATAACTTATATATATATATTACATATATATAGAGGGGGAAAAAAGTGAGAGAGAGAGAGTGACTTAACTGAATAGTGAGGGAGAGGAGGATTAACACAGGAAGAAGGGGGGAAAGGGTGTGTTCTCAGAAAACTGAGAACCACTCACACACACCTACAATACATACATATATACATATACAATACCCAATATATATCAACTATATATACCAATATATATCTATACATAATATAACATATATATATAGAGAGAGGGAAATAGAGAGAGAGATGTAACTGGAGTGAGAGAGAGAGTGACAGAAAACTGAACAGGAAAGGGAAGGGGGGTTCCAGATTTCTGGAACCAGGATTTGGCTCCAACACACACACAGAACACCCACACACCTACATATACACATACATGTATATACACATGTACATACATGTATACACCCTAAAAACTCACCTACACACACATACATATATACTACGTATATACAATATATATACCCATAAATATACATATATATATACATCAAAATCAATTTGAAATTGGATTTTAAAAACTGGAAATCACAGTAAACACTGTTCATCACTGAACACAGTGTAGGTAAGGGGGAAACCTGATTTCAAGCCCAAAACCTAACTAAGATGCCCATACAGTGGTTGGTAATCGTGCCCCTAGGTGTGTACGTGTCGTAGGTGTCCCTAGGAGTCCACCACGACACGACACAACGTGTCCAAACGTGTAATTTCCAAATCGGGTAAACTGCACTCTGTGCAGTATCGTACAGAGGTGCACACGAGTGTAGGACACGACAAAAGTGTCCATAGGTCTCGTGCACACGTGTGTAGGTTCACCTAGGGTAGGTGCACGTGTTAGGAAGCCTACACGGTGTCCACGTGTCCTTAGGACACGGCACGAACACCGTATCAGTCGAGTTTTCTCGACTGATACACACTATTTATACTGCGTCGGGCAGTGAGTCACACGTCTCGTGGCCACGACACACACAATATTGTGTCTCGTGCTCGTGTCAGTAGGTAGGGTAGGTCTAGGGGTATGTGTCAGTGTCATGGTCCAGTGTCCAAGTTGTGTCGTGTCTAAGTTACAAGGTCGTGTCAGTGGGGTCTGTGCACTCGTGCACAGGATGTGCTCGACCAGTGCGAGTGAGTTTTCTCACTCGACACGACACGACTCGACACAAGACCTTGGGGGTGTCTTGTCAGACATTGCCCCTAGGTCTGTGCCAAGTGGCACGTGTCTACGTGTCCAATTCGTAGAGAAATCAGTGTCGGGTAGCAGGGGATTAAAGTGTACACAGTGTGATGTTTTAACAGTGTGTTCGTGTCCAATTTGGACACGGACACAATACGATTTCGTGCTCAGTCCTAGGGTTTTGGATTCAGGATGTCTAGGGCTACCCAAAAATATAATTTGTTTTGAAAAACTACAACTTTTATTCCTAAGTGGCATTTCATCAAACACTACAATTAGAACACAGATACGTGTCCGATACGGACACCAAACCAACCCTAAATCTCACCAAACTTAGCCTACAGTTCCAAGGTACCTAGATGTATGCAACCATGAAGAGAAATCACAATATTAATAGGTTTTAGGGCATGTTACCTATGAGTGCAAAAATCCAATGAAACCAAGGTAGGGGGGTTTGTCCTCTTCACTTGAGATGGCCAAATTGATCTTCAACCTTGCTAGCTAGCCTCCCTTAGTATCCTCAATAGTAGGGGGTTCCAATGCAAGAAATTTGGCTCAATTTGGAGCTAAGTTGATTGAATGGTGAGGGTGTGAAGTTGTGGGAAAAAACTTGATTTTTAGTGTAAAGGAAAGGGGGCCTTTGATGAGGGGGTGTGATTATATAGAGGGGGGTAGTGTTTGGCTGCCATGGGGGGGGGGGGGGTAGTGTAGATATTTAGGGTCCTCTCCACCTTGCTAGCTTAGCCCCTAAGGCTTTGACTAGGTAGATAGATATTTCTAGGTTCTAAAATATCTAAAAAGTAAGATATCTAGATATTTATGAAACCTAGATATTTACACATAAAGCTAACATCCTCTACTTAGTCTTCTAGGTTAGTGGCTAACCTCTAGATTAGTGCTAAACTAGGTTAGGGACTAACATGACACTAATCAATAATTAGACAATAATAAAAACACATAAATACAAATAATTCCAAATAAATCCTAAACAATTACCAAAATACCCTTTAGGTTAAAAAGCCCTAATTTGATGTTCTAAACCTATGGCTAGGCTCACATGATTATGGTTAGTCTCTAGGTTATGAAATCTCTAGGGTTTACACTAGGGTTATACTAGTAAATCACAAAGTCATAAGTCATGACTTAGAAAATGGTTTAACTTAACTAAAATCACCCAAAAATCATATTATGACTAAAATACCACTAATAAATAATAAAAATAATAAAATTTCAAAAATACCCCAATTTCAGAAAACTGGGTGTTACAGGGAAGAAGACCAATGCGTCGGTTACGTTCAAGACAATTACTCAGCAAAGGACATGTATTGCACGCCATATTACTCGTGCTTTGCGAGATGGGGAATCTACCGACCTGTGGTTCGACCCGTGGGTCGGCAATCAGAGTTTTGCGGTCAGGCTGGGAGCCAATCTCCCGTCTCGAGTACGGCCGGGTGTACGGGTGAGCACACTTACACAGAATGGTGCTTGGCGGGCGGACATGGGTGGCTTGATCGGGCGGTTCAGTGAGGAGATCAGGGCGGTCACCCTAGACAGCGATCGGCCAAGGGATAGTTGGGTGTGGAAGAACACTAGTAGCGGCACATTCGAGTTCAGGCGGGTGTTCGAAGAGGTTCGAGACCATTTCCCTACTATCGACAATATGGTATTCATTTGGGTCAAAGGGGCGGCCAGAAAATGGCAATACTGTATGTACAAGGCCTTGCTTGGGAGGCTCCTCACTCGGGATAGATTGAGGAGGTTCGGGGTCACAGTGGATAATCAGTGGTGCATCCTATGCGCGGGAGGAAATAAGAGCATTTTGCATCTCTTTTTTTAGTGTCCGGGTGCTTGGGCAGTGTGGGAGCATCAGAAAGGGAAGTTGGGATTGGCTGCTGGGGAGAACGAGATCTACATTCAGTTATAGACAACATCAAGAACGTACGGGACAGGGAAGCCAGCTGGGGAACGGAAGCTCGAATGCGGCTTGCTGCGAGTGTATGGCATATCTGGAAAGAGCGGAATAACCGCATATTTAAGGGGTTAAATACCCCCATGATAGGATCACTTAACAATATTGAGTATGATCTAAGACTGATTTATGTACAGCGGGTCTAATTAGACCGCAATTGTATTTTGTCTCTTCGCTCTATTAATGGAATTACCTTTTTCCAAAATATATATATATATATATATATATATATATATATATATATATATATATATATATATATATATATATATATATGTCCCGAGGCCGTAGCCAGTTGGGAACGACGAGGCACCCCCGCGTGGAGGGAGCGGGTTTGAGCCTCCTTGGGAGTATATATATTCAAAATCCTAATTTGATTGTTGGATGGCTAATTCCATTCACAATAAAAATAAAGAGAGCCAAATAGGCTGGGTGGGTGACTGGACCAAACTCATGGTGTGCGCTGGGTTGGGACAGTCCGGGCCCAAGTCAAACCAGGTTTGACCGGGCTCGGTCCAGGTCAGGCTCAGACCGGTCGTACGAGCAGACCGGGCTAACCCGGAGTGGAGGAGGCTGGACCTAGCTCGGACCCGGGGCCCGGTTTGGTCGGGCTGGGCTGGTTCATCACTGGACCGGGCCAACCCAATTTTTGGTTAAAGAACCCTCCAAAAAAATTTGAATGACTAATACAAGATTTGCTTTCTAAAAAAAAATTGTATGACAAAAAAAAAATAGTAAGTAAAATTTAATTAGTAAAAGAAATTTATTTTACTTTCTACTATTTAGGTTTTAAAAAAGTACAAATTAGAATGACTAATACAAGATTTGCATAATTTAAAAAGACTCATACAAGATTACTAGTACATAACTGCGATTAATGACTAATACACCATTACAAAGACTCATACAAGATTACTAGTACATAAACTGCGATTAATGACTCATACAAGATTACTAGATGTTGATAGATGATTTTAAATGTCGGCGTAGCTTCCCTATACCATGGCTATGGTCCCATTTTAATCGTTTTCTACAATGCAAACATACAACAAGAACTTTAATGGAGTATCTTTTTTCGGTATCGCCACTTGCACGCTCATTGTAAACTCTACTAAAATGATGCCAAATTTTTTAATCTAATTCAAACTCTTTCTTGCGGTGCGTGTTGAGGCTTACGGTACGAGTTGCGGTGGCTGCCACGTATCATTGTAGACTCAGGCAAGCCCAAATCTAATTCAAATATTTTAATCAAATTTTTTAATCTAATTCAAATTTTTTACCACTTGCACGCTCATTCTTTAAAAAAAATTTTAATCAAATTTTTTAATCTAATTCAAATTTTTTACCACTTGCACGCTCATTGTAGACTCAGGCAAGCCCAAATCGGATTTGATCGGGCCGTCCGGCCCAAGTTGTACCATGAGACCAAACTATAAATTAAGTCGTAATTTGATCACGTGCATAATCCCGAAATTCTAGCTAAGCAAGTTTCAATGCCACCTGTACGGAACTGAGCAACAGCTGCCACGTATCGAGATATCCGCATCTGCTCCGGAGATTAGTACGGCCACCTATCTAAAAAGACGAGAAGCTGCCGCTTTGATCGCTGCATCTCCTGATCTATCGAAATGTGTAGGTATTTATCTCCAATTAATTAATTTCATAATTCCAAAAATAATATTTTCCTCTCTCATTTAAGTATAGACACAACAGAGTCGCCTCTCTCTTCATTGCATTCTCTTCTTCTTTCTCCTCCACCTTCTTTAGCAGCAGCCATGGCGCTTCTTAAAGAATTGATAAATCTCAATTTGCACGCCTCCACAGAGAAAATCATCGCCGAGTACATATGGTAATCTTTCTGTAGAACATGTGCGCATTGTTATAAATACAAGAACTACTTAATTAAAAAAAAGATTTGATATGATCAATATTTCTTATTTAGAAATCTGAAAAAAAAAAGAAAAAAAAAAACAGTGTCACCATTATTAATCAAATTTGGTCTTAAGATTGTATTTTATATGATGAATGCACAAGAATTTTTTTGAGGTTATATATGCAATTATAAGTTTAACAGGGGGCATGCATATATACATACAAATCTGCCCCTCCGAGTACTCTGATGAGGTTTCTATGTAATAGGATTGGTGGATCTGGAATGGACATGAGGAGCAAAGCTAGGGTTAGCAATGAATTTTTGTTTTTATTTTTAATTAATTAATTAATTAATTTGCTGAGATTTGTGGTTTGGATATTGAAGACATTACCGGGTCCGGTATCTGATCCGAAGAAGCTACCAAAGTGGAACTATGATGGATCCAGCACTGGTCAGGCGCCGGGGGATGATAGCGAAGTCATCTTATAGTAAGCTTGTTATTGTTATACATATATACGAATGTAATTTATTTCTGAAAATCTTCCTATTCATAGTAACGTTTCTTGTTTTGTTTGTGGGTAGTCCGCAGGCGATTTTCAAAGATCCGTTTAGGAAAGGAAACAATATTCTGGTAAACATGTAGTTTGATTAACTTTTCATTTGCATTTAGGGTCTACTTTTGTATTGAGGGTTAAGAGAGTTAAGTGAGGCGAAGTTAATTGAGAGAGAAAAAAAAAATCATGCTTGGTTTGAGGGTGGAGGTTTGGAAGGGGGAGTCATAGAGGTTAAGTGAGGGTTTGTTTAGCATTTTTTGTCCATTTTTTAAGCTTCAAATCAGAGGTATTTTAACCTTCAAAATCAGAGGGTTGACGAGGAAAAATGACGGGTTTTGTTTAAAATACATAAGTACTCCCTATTTGTCCTATAAAATGTTATGAATTTTTTTTTTTTTCATTTTTCTGCCTTCAACCTTCTTCTCCATAGCTTATAAACGGCCGTAGCTTATAAACGCTAGAAATCTATATTTCTTATGTCACTTAATTTTATTGTGTTTGTATTATAGTTATTTTTTATATAGGTATCAAATTTGTAGCTATTATTTCTTTTAAAATATTTTGACAAATAATTAAAAATCTAATCAAATTAATATAATTTTATGCCATATGTAATAAGGGTATTTTCATAAATATTATATTTTTATTAATCTTCCTCCCAGTCAAAAACTCCAATCCTCCAATCCAAGCAAGAGTTATTAAACACATCCCACTTAACTCTTCCTTCGATCCAATATGCATTTACTCCCCTCCCCCTCACTTAACTTCCCTTCACTTAACCCACTAACTTTGGTTATTTTCCCCCTTCAATCCAAGCAGACCCTTAAAGTTTGGTAAGAAATTATGTTTGTAGCAGTTTCTTTCCAAATTTTATCAACGATTAATTTGTAGCATTTTTGACTGGATTGTTTTTTATTCTTTAAATAATTTGATTGATTATAGCTTCATTGACTGGATTGTTTCTTATTTTTTTAAATAATTTGATGTGGTAAAATATAGTTTCTGGTTAATTCTTAAGTGTTTGGAACACAAAATAATTTTCCTTTGACGCTAGGCCAGTAAGTTGAGGATTCTGGAGTGTTTATGGTTACGTCTGGCAACCTGTTTGGCCAGAACACAGAATAATTAGTCTTTCCGGGTAGTACTGGCACATCTCATAGTCCTTTTCTCATTTAGTCATTTGGTTCATCTCACATTCCTATCCATGACATAGTGTTGTCTCATTTGATTCATCTCACATTCCTATATATCCATAGATCCATTCATCTATAGATGGGGTCTGATTTGATTTGCCTCACATTTTGGTAGGTGAATTCTCCTACCTGTGTGTACAAAAAGTACTACTCCCAGAGGAAGCATCCATATTTTGGCCACTGGATTTAAATGAATTTTTGAAAAGTTATGCAACCCAGTGTTTCAGGCATTTGGTATGGGTAGGGGATATTGGATTCGAGACCCAGGGGGATTTTGAACTGTTAATCAAGCAGTGCATTTGTTAGACCATTGAAAGATAGATGAAATTTTAAGCAAGTGCTTCTAGTTATTACTACTATTACTACTATTACTATTATTATTATGTCATTTCTTTCTTTCTTACTTTTCGTTCTTATGCAATAATTAGGTAATGTGTGATGCATATACTCCTAAAGGAGAGCCAATTCCGACCAACAAAAGGTTCAATGCAGAGAAGATCTTCAGCCATCCAGATGTTCTTGCAGAAGAACCATGGTAAATATATGAGAAAGAAGGGCTTTTTATTTTTGTGAAAAGAGTCCAGTATGGTTTACTAATGATATAATTATTGGTAAACTTAGGCTGTAATATGGGAAAATCCTATGGATCAGATTAAGAGAAGAACGTATATAAATTGTATAACTTCTGAAAGTCGTCTCCTATGACATGTTATTACTAGATATGGATACAAGACATCAGCTGCTGGATTCCCAGTATTTACTTATGATACAGTATACCAGATAATAGCAGAGAGTTCAATGCTAATTCTCTGACCTCTTTGTTCATAGGAGAGGGATTAAGATTGTTTAATGATATGGAAATAACATTTCTAAGTGGGGGTGCACAAGATGATGGATCTGAAACTGAAATCAAACTTTCAGTTAGACGACAATGCGATAAAAGATTCCGCTCTTTCTCAACATTGGCCAATCCTTGTGGACAATAGCATCATGGATAACATCTTCTATTTTCTTTTTAGAGGCGTGGTAATATCGATATTATGAAGAAAAAAAAGTTTTGGCTTTTTCCTGTTCAAACCATCCCCCATGGCAAGGCCAAAATTGAAACAAATATATTAATAATATGATTGGCTAAATGTAACTACTCTTCCCTGTTGTCTATGTTAATGTAAATAGAGGAAAATGCTAGAATGACCCTAAGTTATCTAAAGTGACTCTTTTATTCTTGAGATTAAGGGCCAATTTCTTTACTATTCCTCTATGTTCAAACCAAGGGCATCATCTTTCTTTATCAAAGGTCTCAACCATTGGGTTGCCCAACCTATGGTTATCTAGTGACTCTTGCATTACACAATATTATCCATTATATTTTGGCATCTAATTAGTTTGATGAATGAATTTGATAGTTCTCTTTCAAGAGAGATTTCCTAATAGGTTGCTAGCAAACTGGCTTCATAACCTTAAAAATTGGTCCCACGAAGGCATCTATCTGTATTTCAGGTTGTATCTATGTTGTGTGAAGTGAACAGATGATCTACTTTCCCCCAACTGGATCATTAATTTCAAATAAATAAATTAATTCGTTGAAAGTTATTTAGATGGTTAGATCCTATTTCTTGAAGATATATCTTAACATTCTTTATCGTTTATGTCATTGGCCTGCCTGTCTGGCTGTACGTAAGCCATGAGATCTATTTGTAGTCTATAATGCAATTGGTCAGATTTATTTAACCTTCCAATTCATGCATATATTCTGCAGTCTTTTCATATAACTGCTACTACTGCCAAGGCCAGGAACTGGCAATTAGCCGTCAGTACTTTTTCTGACTGAAATAATTACGTCATCACTCTATACCTTGACAGCTAATTTTTTTTGTTATCCGCTTATGCTGATGTTGACTTAATTCACTTCACTAGTGGCTAACAAGCCTTGATTGGGTTGACAGGTATGGCATCGAACAAGAATATACTCTCCTTCAGAAGGATGTTCACTGGCCTCTTGGATGGCCAATCGGTGGCTTCCCTGGTCCCCAGGTTCATGTTCGCCCTATTATTGTTACTATAGTTGTCTGTCTTTGCTCATAACTTTTGCTATCAAACCACTTTAGTGGGCTTTTATTTTTTCTTTCCAAGAACATAGTTGTAGGGATTCATCCTAGGATGCTAACTTAAATCATAATATTTTGTTCTGCTCTTCTTTAAGGATTGGAGTATAATTCAATGTTCACTGCTGCACACCCTTTGCAGCTCTAAATAAAAAACACATGAAAAATCTCGTACAAGGTTTCCTTCTGCATGATCAGATGCTAAGAAAGAGCGTTTTGGTGAATAAATTGATGAAAGCTTTTATAAAATTTCCGCTAATATTGCAGATAAATAACTCGGAATAATTAATACTTCAAAACTTCATAGTATTTCTTTCTCCTCCAAGGTTTGTAGAAATATTTGATCTTCATTGTTGTGTAACCCATACAGCTTGACAAAAACACACACGAGAAAAAGCTTGTATAAGGTTTATTTCTATATTATTAGATGCCAAGGAAGTGCATTTTGGTGATTAAATTGTTGAAACTGAATCATTTCATAGGATAAGTGAGGACATTTAAGAATATTGACATTTTGCCTGAACATACATAGTTCAATAGAAATACCTTTGGTTTTAGTGTCATGGGAAAATGGAAATCCCTATAGCAGATGAAAGTTTCATTGAGAGCGAATATTGGATCAAGGAGCTTAAAATTCTTTGTATAACTCGTTTGTGATGATTCTTTTGAACGTGGATATTTATGTCTAATTATCATTGCTCTAAGTTCCTTGATTTGAAACTGTCATTTCGTTGAAGTACAATCGAACAAAGATTAGGGTGCTATAAAGCAAAGGTATCTATCGTAGAGTGAGCATTATTCGGTTTCTGTCAGGGAACCGTACCGAATAAGGGACTCGGTTCAGTTTGAAAAAAAAAAAAATTCGGTTCGGATTCGGTTTTGAAAAATACTAAAATTCCTTACGGTTTTGGGTTTCGGTTCCGGTCCAGAACTGAAAACCGAATAAGACTTACGTAATTATATAATTACCTTCAATTTATGCATATTTAATGTGAAAATAACAATTCTATGGATTTTTTTTGAAGCCCAATTTTGGTAATTTAATAACTAGCCCAACTTTGGGCCCAACTTTGAATTACAAAAACGTATGTATAAAATTATATTTTTAAAATAATTTAACCACAATTCCAACTTTGGGTTCGGCCTATTAAATAATAAAAATAGTCCAACCGAACAAATTGAATATACCGAATCGATTTATCAGTTTGGTTCTGTTCGGTTATGGCTAATTTCAGTTATCTTTCGGTTTTGGATTTTTTAGAAGTTTGATGTATTCGGTTTTAAATATTTCGGTTTGGTTGAAACCGAATAAACCAAACGCTCATTCCTAATCAATCTTGTATCTTGTTATTGCCGGTTACAAAAAGCATACAAATTCGAACAAAATATAAATACAACTTGAAAATCACAACAACTTAGAATAAGAAAGATTACAATATGATGGAAAGGTTTTGAAAATACAACCACGATGGTATAATATAAGACAGAAGAAAGATTGCTTTCTGGGATGATGACGATCGTTGTTTCTACTCTATTAGATTGAGGGGAATACGGAGTAGTCGTTCGTTGACAATTCCATGTTATTATCAGTTTGGTTCGGTTTGGTTATGGCTAATTTCAGTTATCTTTCGGTTTTGGATTTTTTAGAAGTTTGATGTATTCGGTTTTAAATATTTCGGTTTGGTTGAAACCGAATAAACCAAACGCTTACTCCTTATCAATCTTGTATCTTGTTATTGCCAGTTACAAAAAGCATACAAATTCGAACAAAATATAAATACAACGTGAAAATTACAACAACTTAGAATAAGAAAGATTACAATATGATGGAAAGGTTTTGAAAATACAACCACGATGGTATAATATGAGACAGAAGAAAGATTGCTTTCTGGGATGATGACGATCGTTGTTGCTACTCTACTAGATTGAGGGGAATACGGAGTAGTTGTTCGTTGACAATTCCATGTTCTTTATTGAACAATTTGAATTCAAGAGAACAATACTCTCCGTCTCGATTGCTTCAGAGATTCTTGAGTTCTTGTCCTATTTGACGTTCAGCTTCTGCCTTAAAGTCTTTTAATTTCTTGAATGCTTTATTTTTTTGATTTCAGAATATGAGCAAAAACGTACTTCAAGAAGCCTTCGATGAAGATAATGAAATACTTAATCCCTGCATTTGTGGATTAGTTATTAAAGTCACAAATATCTGAGTGCACTAACTTCAGAAGCTCTGTACTTCAGTTTACTCGCTTGAACGGTTTCTTTTCAATTTTAGTCTGTGCACAAACTTCACATTTCTTTACTCTTCTAGCCCACATTAAGACAATTGGTCTAATTACATTTGATTCCGTCCTCCGCAAGTCACTCTATCACAAGTAGAAAGCTAGACGAATTACAATTCTTTCACCTAAGAAGGTTGCCACTTTCGTAACCTTTGATGGCTTCGAGTCACTCTCTCCAGCCTCCTTAAAGGTCGCAACTCACACTCTCTCCCGCCTCGGAGATCCTAATTTCACTCGAATCACTAAAGAAAGTAGCAACTCGCTTTCTCGGTGTTCAAATTAATGGCAAGTTACACTGGCTGTCCATAGTGGCCACAACTCACTCTCACTGCTCAAGATGGCATCAACTAACTTTCTTGCTGCCAAGCTGGGTACAACTCTCTTTCTCTACGATTGCTCTCTAAGATGTGGTTTATTTTCATTTAAGCTCCCTCTTGCATGAGAATATAGAAGAGCATCTATTTCCATTTCCTTTTATGTTATTTTTTGTTATTAGTATTGCCCATTTTTGTATCTCTTATATATAATTTTTGCCTAAAGCCCTAATGAAGTAGTTTATTTGACTACGGTGATATTTTTAAAGATCTTTGAATTTTTTATAGGTTCTAAAGAGGTCCAGGATTTTATCTTTTCCAATAAGTAAATAACCGTTTCATACTTCACTATAATTTCTACCATATTGCTTTACCCAAGTTGGATGAGAACCTATATATGTTAGGTTTACATTGGTGTGATTATTGAATATGTATTTGAACCTTGCCTGTCAAAAGATACAGATTCCTTTTCCTTTTAAGAAGTTTCCTTTTCATTTTTCAAGAATAAACATTGGAAACACCCAATCACTAATAATAGCTAAAAAACAAAGACCCAACTACAAAGAGAATAAGAAGAAAATACAAGGTACAATCTCAAACAAAATTGGAATGGTTTGCCGACTAGTCGATGCATGTCGTAGCTAGAACGCATCGCTTACGTTAATGGGTTCATGGAATATCTTGATCTTTGTCCTAAGCGCGACATTCGCTTGAAGATCGGTATGAAAGACATTGTCAAAAATTACATGGTTGATGGACTCCACTTTCCCATGTGGCCCGTGCACTTACAAATGAGTATCTGACTTCCTGTAAATGAATGAAGTCCTCGTCGGATGAACATTTTAGAGTTATAGTTGATGGTTCGTTCCCTCGCAATGAGTACCCGGCTCCGTGTAAGTGACTTGGCCCATTGCCGAATGAACACTTAGGTTTCCGTCAGTAACTCATCCCCTCGCAAATTAGTATCTGGCTCCCCTTAAGTGACTTGGTCCCTTTACGAATGAACACGGGTTTCCGTTGGTGATTCGTCCCCTTCTAAATAAGTACCCGACTCCTGTTAATGAATCGGCCCCTTGTTGATTGAACACTTTGGTTCTTTATGGTGACTAGTCTCCTCTACCGAATGAAAATTTGGTTCCCAATTGTGCTCATCCCCTGGCAAATAATAATCGGCTGTTCCCATGGGTGACTTGAGCCCTCGCCAAATGACACTTGAGTTCGCGCTGGTTCTTCGTCCCTTGTGCCCTTGTTGATCATTCCTACTGTTATATTTGACATTTATATCGTACTTTGCCAAAGACATAATCTCATGATTCGAAACCAAAACAAGACAACTCAACAGAAAATAAACAACCCAACACAATGATCCATGTCCAAACCAAAAAGTCCCCCCATTTTGTTTGAAGGAGTTGTCCGAAGTAGGTGCATATCCAGAGGTGTTGCCCGGCACATATTCGTATGTAGATGTGTCATATGAAGTCAGAACAGTGTGCAGTGGCACTGCGCCACACGGAATCACACGTGGAGGTGCTGCGCAACACTGGATCTACAGACAGGTCATTTTTGGACCGAATTTATGTGTAGAGCCGGTAATCGGTGCCGGATCTGTGTGCAAAGACTGCAGGTGTCGGATCTAGATATGTGATGTCATTGAGGCTCTTCACTCTTATTTGTCGGAACTGGGGTGTTGGTGACAATGTCGTAGACAACGCTTCTTCGTTGGAACTGGTGTTGTTGGTGACACTGTCGTAGACAGCTTCGTTGGAACTGGTGTTGTTGGTGACACTGTCGTAGACAGCTCTGGGGAGGAGAGAGAGGAGCTAGGCACAGGGGGCTATGGAGGCTTGCCGCCCCCTCTACACGGTGAAATTTATGCAGTGGCTGTAGGGTTTGAAAAGAGTGAAGAAAGGTCCTCTGGTTGTTATTTGTTAGGAACTGAAAAAAAGATGCAGGTTTATCAACGAGACAATATTTCTACAAGTAAAAGCGTGTTGGCGTAGTATATATCCTAAAGGTAGGCATGGGATTTTACATTTTAAATCATGCAGCTTATTTACTCAACCTAAGTGACTTGATTCTGGGTTCCATCATTGTTCTAAACTGTGAATCTTATGTTGCTTCTTCATAGTTACAAATACTTCTCCAAGTACTCTACAGTATGCACTTATTTATGATATTTCAAATTTTATGTAGGGTCCGTACTACTGTGGCACTGGAGCTGACAAGGCATTTGGTCGGGATATTGTTGACTCTCATTACAAGGCATGCCTTTATGCTGGAATCAACGTCAGTGGGGTTAATGGAGAAGTTATGCCTGGCCAGGTTATTTTAATAATGGTTGATTTATGTGATTTTGCAAGTGTCTTTATCCCTAATCATCTTGTTATATGAATTACAGGCTTCTTATCTAATACTATTTCTTGTAGTTTACTTTTGAGATGAATACATATATAAAATTTTGAACTGTTTTTGAATTACTTGTTTCAATTTTGTGCCACCGAATGGTCTTTATGATATAGGAGAAATATCAGTGCCTCTTTATTACTGCCATAAAATTGACATGTTTACAATTCTAAAGTATTTTTTCAAACTTTTTCTTTAAAACATCTTGTCATACATTGGTTCAACCTAATTTCTTATAATACACAATTACACAGTGGGAGTTCCAAGTAGGTCCTGTGGTTGGAATATCTGCAGGTGACGAGTTATGGGTAGCACGCTACATCCTTGAGGTAACAAGGATATTCAAGTTCAATCTATTTAATCGTTTTGAACAAAAGCCTTACTTTTCCATACTTACTTCAAAGGTCGATTTCTTTACTTTTGTGATCCTCTGAAGACCTTCACTTTTTTCTATGAAACAGAGGATTACAGAAATTGCAGGAGTTGTCCTAACCTTTGACCCGAAGCCTATCAAGGTATGATGCTTGTTCTATTATAATATTCAAAATGTCTACGCTGTCAACTGGTGCTATTATTTTAGTTTTACTTATATTGTGCACTATAACTAAGTTGTTAGTATCTTACATACATGATACACAATACGTATGCTATGATACAATATATGGTATAGTACTGTTTTCATTACGTATTGGTTGATTGATAATATACATATAGGCCGATAGGTGGTGCTGGTTTTTTTTACTTAAAGTCACGTAATTTATACTTACGAATTGGAACTATCCTTCCTATGAAGATGAAAGAAATACAAAACTACAAGGAAATAATATCAGATATTGTTCCTATACAAATTAGTAGCGTAATCATAAACTACTGTTGTATGCAATACAATATGTACGCAAATTGATATACGATACGATACACGAGTTGGGAACCTAGCACTATAGTTTTTGTAGAAACCTTGTCTTAAATAGTACATTCATGATTATATGTTGGAGAACGTTCCTCTTACAACTTTGTTTGTAGGACAAAAGTAGACTACAAAGACCTGCTAACTTTAACACACCCCATCAAGCTTGAAACACGTTCAAATTGTTACATATATTGGGGAAAAGTTACTAGTAGAGCTCAAAACATAAAACTAGCGTCAACAGAGTCACTATAAAAAGTAGAAACTGTTGAGAAGTTGCTATCTTCTACAGAAACAATAGCATCAACAAAGTTTATATCACAAGTAAAACAAGTTGCTATCACGAGTAAAACAACAACATCGTTAGATGACACTAGCAAACAATGTTGCAAGACCCTAGAGAAAGCACAATGGGTCAACATAAATTAAATAGTCAAGAAGTAGCAGAAAATCGGGGCACGAGGATGGGGCACGAGGATGCACGGCTATAAGTAGCCTAGTAATAGCAGATATTAGTGCACGAGGATATGCGACCAGAACTGCCGAATGACAGTAGAGATGTGCATATGAGAACACACCACCATAGATCAGTAAATGAGGACGAATAACAAGAAATGTTAGTAGAGGTCGCATCAAGAGCGCACACAACAAGCATACACGACAGCGATAATAACAGTCAGGTCAAGGACCATTTCTACAAGAAGATGGGCATGTGCCATAGTACGTGACCAACAGTCCCCTCAAGGTTGACATGACCAACATATTCAACTTCAAATCAAAAATTATTTTTTAAATTCAAACAACATGCTGAGCAATACAAGTAGCAGTAGAGCTAATAGACCAAAATAAATCACGTAATGGATTGACCCTTAAACCAAGATAGCAATAAACGACAACACTAGGTAGCAATAAACAAATAGTAGCTGCTAGGGATTTGGGATTTTTTAGATCTAGGTTTTGACTACTAAGTTTGTACTAAGGTTGTCGTTGGAATAGGTAAGGAAAGAGGATATAGTTTTGAGGATTTTCTTTTTGCTAGTTGGCAACTACAGTTCTGGAGAGCAAGGTTCTTGGGTTTTGGAGAGGACAAGTTTGGAAATGATGGAAGTGGAGAATGGTGAAGTAATGAAATGGATTTAGAGAAGTGGGTTTGGAAATGCTTCAGTGGTGAAGTGGGTTTCAATAGGACGGGTTTTTTTGGAGATGTGGGTTTGAAGAGATTTGAGTTCGGAGAAGATGGATCTGTTGAGGATAGATTTAGGGGGGATGGAGTTAAGGTTTTAGACACCGTTAGAGTTTAGGAAGATGGTATGGGTAGTATTTTTTGGAATAGGGACTAAATTATTGTTTGGTATAAGGTAGTAGGGAGATACGTCCAAAATGAACCATGCTCTACACTTGGATTATTTATATTTTCTTAACTCCCACCATTAAAGGGAAGGAATAATACCCTTCCCCATGGGAACCCACAGCCAGGATGCTTATGTCACCTCCTAACCACTTGAGCTAGGAGGCTTCGACTACATATAGGAGGATCTTCCTCATACCACTCTATGCAATGTGGGATTAAAGTAGACTACATAGACTTACTAACTACAATAACTTTTATTAAAACTTGTCATAATCATAAGTTTTCTATACTTGTAATTTAACATCTTAAAAGTACTCACAGTTGGACCAGTGTGATCGCAAAGGTGCTGATGCTCACATAAATTAGATGTTACCTTTATGATTTGCATTATTTTTTTCTTATTCTTAAACCAGGCTAGAGTAATTTATCATGCTTGCTTTTAAAACTTGTTATAGTTTGTAACCTCTCTTTTTTGTAGAACTCGTCATTGTTTATACAAGTGTACTTTTTGTAATCTAACTTTTTAAATACTTGCTCTGTTGGACCAGGGTGATTGGAATGGTGCTGGTGCTCACGCAAATTACAGGTTACCTTCGTGTTATGGAGTAATTTTCTTTTCTATTCTTCATCAGGGATTTAGCAATTCTCAGCATGCTTGATTTTTAACAGCACCAAGTCAATGAGGAATGATGGTGGAATTGATGTGATAAAAAAGGCGATTGAGAAGCTTGGACTGCGACATAAGGAACACATTGCTGCTTATGGTGAGGGAAATGAAAGAAGGTTAACAGGTCACCATGAAACTGCTGATATCAACAAATTCTCATGGGTAAGAATCTCAAAATTTGAAATGACATTTTGTAAAATTGCTTATTTTTCCTATATAAATTCTACTGATTGCAATATATAGTAATAGATGACATTTGTGGAGTTCTGAAGAAAATTATGGTGCCAAGGTACATGGTTAACAGACTCATCAAACATCTTGCATGCCATTGCCCCTCTGAATAAATCTTGTCAGAAGTATATAGGAACGTTGTGATTTGGATTGCCAAATTTGGTGATGTGGATCGCGTACCACAGTAATCCGGATTGGAAGTGTACCGTGTGCTCATACCCAACAGCAGTTCAAGGGGCGTTTGAGTGTACGAGTTACCTCGTACACTCAAACGCCCCTTGAACTGCAGTTGGGTAACTCGTACACTCAAACGCCCCTTGAACTGCAGTTGGGTATGTATTGGTACACGGTACACTTCCAATCCGGATTACTGTGGTACGCGATCCACATCATCCACATCACCAAATTTGGCAATCCAAATAACAATATTATTTCTCTGCTCCCTTGAAGTTTCAGGGTGGTTCTTGTGAACTTGAAAGGTTTCTTTTTGCCTGGTAGGAAGGTTTTCTTTTTTCCTTTTCCTTTTCCTTTTAGACTAATCGGTGGGAAAAGTTCTGCTCGTGTTTCAATAATGATGGTTAATGAGACCAAAACAAATGACCCAAGTACAAGTTACACCCTAAAAGATAGACAAATTACACAAGATACAAACTCTAACAAAATCGAAACGATATGTCAGCTAGTCAAAGTTTGTCGTAGCTAAAATCCATCATTTTGTAAAGAGACCGTAACATATCTTGAGTATCTTTTTCTTTTAAGTGTAACAATTTCCATTCTCATGATCCAATTTGTAGGATGACGTTGTCAAGAAATCACAAAGTAAACTTTTCTTTTGCTACACAATGATTCTCCCTTAGTGGTTAAGTTGCTCGCAAACTAACATGAAGTTTTCATGTAGTGAGCCTTCACCATAATGAACCCTCAACTTTTGAAACTAACACCTGCCTAGTTGAACAGTTGAAAAATAAGGAAAACATTCAAACTTCAAATTTCAGTGTTTCGAAGTCAACAAGTGACTCGATTACTTTCCTTCCCTAAGTTCATTTTGGACCTACGTAAAGTTCCATATTGTTGGAGCACTAGAGATGTATGACAATTGTCTGATTTGCTTTCCGTAAGTGCATTATGATTCTGGATTGTTATATGGGTTATGCTAACATGTGTTATAAGAGCACATTATAACACATCGATAAATGTACATTTTACATAGGTAATTCCACCAACATAGTACTAAATGCACATTTTATCTCTATAATTATTTAAAAAAAAATAAGCTTTTACCTTGTTGTAAGAAAAAAAATGGAACTTGAAAAGTTTGATAGGATTGGATCTTACAACATGAAGAGATAAAGGTTTTGGAGGGAAAAGAGAGACGAGAATTTATATAATTATAAGGAGAGGGTTTTTAGATGTGGAAAAAATGCGAAGTTAATTGACATCTATTTGGTTATAGCTTGAGACCAACTACTTCCTATTTTAAAGGTAGTATTATTTTGGGAACAAAATAATATCTTAAAGAATTAATTGTTTATTTAGTCTATATGACACTTTCAAAGCGAAAAGCTACTCTATTAATTGTTCTTAACATGTACCCTTAGGCCTCATTTGGTTCGCGGAATCATCGGGTTGGAAAAGGAAAATGATTACTTTCCTATGTTTGGGTGGCAAAGGAATTGAAGAGGAAAGGAAAATGATTCCCAATGTAAGAAAAATGAGGGGCAAAAGTGATTCCATCCATCCAAGCAAGGAACCATTTTCTCACATTGAAGTATTCACTTTCCTTTCCAAATTCCTTGGCATTTCCAAACATCGGAAAGGAAAATCAATGGGAATTGTAATTTCCCAAAGGAAAGGAAATGCCAAGGAATTGATTTCCTTTCCTTTCCATTCTGCGAACCAAACGAGGCCTTAGGGCACAAGAGCCTTATCTATAAAGAGGTTTTGGAGGAAAAATTGGGAAGTTACTATTTGGATTTTCAAGGTAAAGTTATTTTGGAAACAAAATAATATCTTGAAAGATTAATTGTTTATTTAGTCTAGATGACCCTTTCCAAACAAGAAAGTTACTCTATTAATTATCCTGAACATGTGCCCTTAGGGCACATGTTAATATAAACTCTCTTCTTTCTCCATTTTTCCTCCAAAACCTCTCTTTCTGTTGTAAGTCGATCCTATCAAACTTTTCAACTTGCGACGATCCTATCAAACTTTTCAACTTGCGATTTTTTGTTGTAAGATCCGATCACTATCTTCCGGTCTCATCCCCAGAAATTAGTTTTTTTCTAGATTATCTAAAATGATTTTTTTTCTTGATCGGGAATCAAGAAATGGAAACAAAATTTAAGCTTTTTTTTTCCTGTTGTCAAATTCTATTGTAAGATCATGTAAAAAAAAGTAATTTGTGGTAATGAGACCGGAAGACAGTGATTGGATCTTAAAACATGAAAAATCTTAAAATATTATTTTAGAAGATAGGATCTTACATCATTTTTTTAATTTTTTAAATAATTATATAGATAAATGTGTATGTGAAGATGAACACTGTTTTTTAGAAATTAAAAAAAATGAAAGTTCAAAAGAGTGATATGATCGAATCTTACAGCAGAATGGGAGAGTTTGGAGGGGAAAGAGAGAAAAGAGGAGTTTATATAAATAGAGAAATTTTGGAGGGGAAAAAGATTTTATATAACTTGGGACCAACTACTTCCTATTTTCAAGATAGGTTTTATTTTGGGAACAAAATATTATCTTGAAAAATTAATTGTTTATTTAGTATAGATGACAAAAGCAAAAAAGCTACTCTATTAATTGTTCTTAACATGTGCCTAAGGGCACATGTTAACAAGACCCTTTCAGTGTGTTTGGGAACTTTTTTTAGGAGGGGAAGGAAAATTTGAAGGGAAGGAAAATGGAGGAGAGTAAAATGAAGATAAAATTAAATTTTCCTCCATTTGTTTGGATAACCAAAAAGTAGGGGAAGAAAAATTTTAAAAATAATATTTTGTTTGTGTATGGAGAAAAATATAATTACCATTTAGTCCTTGATTTTTTAAAATCATAATTAATACTTACTTTATTGAAGGGTAGTTGGGTAATTTCCTTCACAATCCTCTCAACTCTCTCCATTTTCTCCCACTTTTGGGAAGAAAATTTTTGAGTGGGGCCCATATGAATTTTCCTCTCAAAATTTTCTCCCTCATTTCCTCTCCCCCTTCCCAAACACCACTCCTTTTAATTTTTCCCTCAACATTTTTCTTCCCCCCATTTTCCCCTCTTCCCAAACAATACAAGTAAAATGTTGTTTTTCTTAATTTGCTGGTGGGTGTACATCGATATATGATGTACCCTTAGGGGCTAACAACATTAACTTTTGGAGCATTAAAGATGAATAATAATTGGCTAGTTTACTTTCCTGACGACATTATGAAATATGCATTAAGTTATATTAGTTTGAGCATTAAATAAACTTGATAATTGGCCCATTTACTTTTCCAAAGTGCATTAAACTATTGGAGTATTAAGGTGCATATGAAAACATTATCAATACAAACTAAAGGGAAAACAGGAATCTCTTCCGCCCATTGGCAAACATAGTGTTTGTGAAATAGACTACAAAAGCTATAAGAACTGTCCCGAACCCTACCATAATCCAAAGTCATTCTCTTGTGCCCCTAATAGTCTTCAGCTATCCTGAATATACAAACACTTATCCATTCAGGGCCACAGGTGTAGAAATATTTACTACTATAATGTGAAAGGGTTTGTTGAGATCTTCAAGATGACTGCATCCTTGGCCAACACGATACATGCCGGACACTTATGTTGGGCATTTTCTGTTTTGTCAAGGTTCCAAAGGGAAAGCACAGCTTAAAAGTGATTTAGCATGGTGTCGTGCTCATGTAAACATGATCGAGACATGAGAAACTAATGCTTTGTTTGCATGAGGTCCTTTGTATATTTTCTTGGAACCCAATTTCTCTACAAGTACTATGAAAAAGAGGGCCCAAGCTTTCGAAAACTTCTTCTCAATGATACGGATAAGGACATGATACGGGTTACGAGTTACGGGCAATTTCAAATATATACATTGTAACCACCTATGTTGTACGAATACGAGTGCGGATATGAAACAAATACGTGCCATTATCCCGTGTCCGTGCTTCAAATATGTACATTGTAACCACCTATGTCATACAAATATGAGCACGGATACGATACAATTACGTGCCATTATCCTGTATCCGTGCAACATAGCTTATTACTTATTCTTCAAGTGCCAACTCCATATAAATCATATTGCCATTATCATACTATCAACTAGGGCTATGAATTCTAGCTTTTATGTGTTCTGATTTAACCATATTTGCTTTACAGGGTGTTGCAAATC